>JAXFYN010000137.1:0-366302 GCA_036172215.1 Camellia granthamiana
AATAACCTTGGGAAATCACTCAGTAAGCCAAAGACCTGCCCCCAGTATGACTTTTGCAGATGCCTTCATGGATCTCATAGAGAAAAGCTTCCACCTTGTCGGGGTGGACGCACTTCAGATAGGGCCCGGTAAAAGACTTCTTGTATAAGGCTCTGGATGGAGAGAGCCAAAACCGCTCTGATTTGGTTCGGATTTTGTTGGCCGCTTTCTTCTCTTCTGGCAAAATTCTATCTTTTAGGAAGGCAATGATGGGATCCATCCAAGATGGTCCTAAGTCGGTGTAGAGTACTTCGGACACTTCTGGTTCCTCAATGCTTGGCCGAGGTAGGAATTCTATCATTAAAGGATTAGGGAAAGCTGTTTGCATAGAGGCAAGGCCGGCCAGTTCGTCAGCTGTGTTGTTTTATTCACGGTTGATTTGCCCCACTCTTATTGCGACGAACTTTTTTATTTCTGTGCGCACCAGCGCATGATATTTGGCCATTCTTTCATCCCTGGCTTCATACTCCCCAGAGACCTAATTGACCACCAACTTGGAGTCACTAAAAACCATAACGGCCGACGCTTTCATTCTCCATGCACTTCTTAGTCCGGCAAGGAGGGCCTCATATTCTGCCTCATTGTTGGACGTCGGGAAGCCGAACGTAATTACTTGCTCGATAACCAGCCCATCCGGGGAAGTCAGCACGATACCCAGCCCAGCGCCATGCCTGTTGGAGGCCCCATCGACGAAGAGCTTCCACATCTTGCCAATAAACAACTTCCAGCAGTCTGATGGGTTCTAGGAGCTCCTCAGCTCCAAGGTACTGGTCAGTTTATTCTGGTCTCTTTCTATGTCTCGGTCGGGCTCGTCTTTCGACGAATTATCCGGTTTCCCTACTTCGGCTTGCATTTGCTCTTCTTCCATTTCTGATTCACCACTCGTCCCCATTGCCGGAACCATGGGCTGCGCCCAAATCCGCACTGGCCAAATCAACCGGGCAAACCAGATGCATTCCAGGGGCAAAATCCGCCACAAAGTCCGCAAGAGCTTGAGCCTTGATTACGGTACGCGGTTGGAACTTGATGTTGTATTGCCCCAATTCTACGGCCCATTTCAAAATTCTCCCGGTAAAGTCTGCCTTTTCGAAGAGCACCTTGAGTGGAAACTCGGTCAGCATAACTATTGTGTGGGCATGAAAATAGTGTGCCAATTTTCTAGACGCCATTATCAAGGCCAGGGCTAATTTCTCTAGCGGCAGATATCTCGATTCAGCAGGGAGCATGGTCTTGCTTACATAGAAGATGAGAATGTGATACCCCTGTTCTGTAGTATGCTAATTGGTCCTTAATACGAATGTGATTATGTGTTTTGATATGATTTTGTGGGCCATTATGTGAAAATATGTGGTTTTAAATTTCTATCTGTTCACCGTAGGAATATCTGTTTGATTATCTGCTTTGGAATTTAACTTGAAGGCCTTATCGGCCACCAAAACCAAAATTGATTTCACCATTGTGATTGGCATAATTTTTAGAGCCTATGGTGAAATTTAATTGAAAATTGATTCGGACCAGATTAAATTGATTTAATTAATGAATTAGTGCCTAAATAGTTATTATTATTAAATTGGGACCTAGTGGGATTTGTTGTGTAGGAGCACTACACCCCAATTCCTCTCCTTTATTGTATTTTGGTTGATCTTGGACTCAAGATTAGAGAGAGGGCCGGTTATAAAGAGAGAAAGGGAGAGACTTGTGTAGTTTTGGCTCAAGGATTGCGAATTTGAAGGTTAAGCTCAAGAATTGGCTAGAACTTGGGTGTTTAAGGCTCCTAGGTGAGTAATCATCCCTTGAATCATGGGTTTTTGTTTGCAATTTGTAAGTTCAAAGTTGAATGATGATAAAAAGCATGAATTGAGTGGATTTTGTTGTATTTGAAGTTAATAGAGGCATGCATGTAGGAAATTGCCATGAATTTCCATATTTGAACACAATGTGTGTAATCCATGTTGAATCTTGTTTGAAATCCATGTATTTGGCCACCTCTTCACCAATTAGGCTGGGAATGATGAGCATCTCCCACATGCATGTACAAATCATGGGGGGTGTAAGTCTTGAATGTTTGAATTTGAGCATGTTGGTGATGAGTTGAGATAATTTGGGACATACATGTAGATAATTCAAGAAATTGAGCTTCCTAGTGTTGTAATTTGGTATTGGTATCATGTTAGTATGTGTATATGTGATATTTGAGCCATTGCATGCAAGAAATGGTGTTTGAAAGTCGAATTGGAGCTCAAGAACACAATCTGGAAAACCCAGAAAATTGAGGTCCGCTCGAGTGGGGAACCTGCTGCTCGAGCGTGAATTACGTGCTCCCAGTACTTTTTTGCAGACTTGGTGCCCACTCGAGCGGTGGAGTTCACGCTCGAGCGGGGAGCTAAGTAGACAGGCCTTCTGCTCGAGCGCCCTATTTCACGCTCGAACGTATTTTTGATGCAACCAGTACTTTTGCAGGCCTTAAGGGTCCGCTTGAGCGAGGGAGTCCACGCTCCAGCGGGGACCCTGTTTTCTGAAATTTTGAAAATGTATTCTGTGTTTTGTTTTCCGTTCCCTTTTCATTTCTAAGCACTCTTAGGCATACATTGAGCATTGTAATTGAATTAAAAAAAGATAAGAATGAAGCCTAAAGAGGAATATGTGAATTAAAGAATAGATTGAATTATTTGTGACCCATATGTGTTATGTGATATGTAGGGTCAAGCTCTAGGGCAACTCCACAAGCCGATTACTGTGATTAATATCTGAAATATGTTGTTGTCCAATTGCTTACTACTACGTAAGTTTTGTAAAGTTCACTAATTTGAATGATGGACAGTTTGAAATGGAAAGTTTGAAAGGCTTAAAAGCCAGTTTGATATGAAAGTTTGAAAGGCCTAAAAAGCCAGTTTGATATGAAAAGTTTGAAAGACTTAAAAGCCAGTTTGATATGAAAGTTTGAGAGGCCTAAAAGCCAGTTTGATATGAAAGTTTGAAAGGCCTAAAGGCCAGTTCGATATGAAAGTTTGAAAGGGCCTAAGGGCCAGTGTGATACGAAAGTTTGAAAGGGCCAAAAGGCCAGTCTGATAAGAAAGTCTAAAAAGGCCAAAGGCCAATTTGACATGAATGAATTGGGCCCAAGGCCGTTTGATGTATAATGTTCCAATGTATTTTCTTTATTTGATATTATTCACTGGGCTTTCGCTCACGCTCATTCATGTGTTTGTAGGTGAGCCAAGAAAGGTCCAGACCCAGCCCCAGTGAAGTCTGTATGGAACAACCGGGTTTTGGAGAGTCAGCCCATGTGTCTCACGCACGAGACTCGCCTTCGCCTTTTTGTCATTTTGTTCTAAGCTGTCATGTTGGCGAAGCTTTTGTATATATCTGTATATAGTTTGCATGGGTTGACTTAGTTTTGGATGATCCTGTTTGTGCAGGACTTATGCTACTGTGTTTCTGTTGTGAGTTATTAATGTATGCATGCATGATTTGTTATGGTGTGCCATGTAAGCACAGCTCTATGGACAAAGTTTTTAAAATTGCTTCTGTTAGCCCCCATTAACTCTGTTAAAATACGTTTGGTTTGGTTTGAGGCCGTAGGTAATCCCATGATTACTGGCCAGTTATGTCCTTAATCCACGGGGGTGGGTTCGGGTCATGATAGAGTGGCATCAGAGTACGAGTTAATAACTCACACACTTGTCCAAAAGGGCAATAAGCGTCTAGAAAAGATCTAGGATGCATTCGTGTGATAAGTCTGAATTTGAAAGCATCAAGTATATGATTAAATGTTTTGATGTGAACAACTATGTGTTATAAGTTAGGATTTGCCTGCATCGCAAATTATCTGAATATGTATGCTCTTTAATATATGCATACTTGTAAATCTTTTGTATGAAATATAATGCAAGTTTAATCAGATGGTGAGAACAAGAGGTGATAAGATAGAGGAATCTTCTACTGCCAGACTGGATAGAATGGAAAGATTGATTCACGAAATGGCAGAGACATTGAGGCAACAACAGGAATGGCAACAACAGTGGCAACAGCCACATCCTCCACCTCCACCTCCACCTCTGGCACCTTCTATGCCAGATAATCAGAATGATGACCGAACCATAGCTCTCACCAAAGAGTTCAAGAAAATGAAACCCCCCACAATTCCATGGTGGATTAGACCCGTTAAAAGCCGAAGCATGGGTTCTCGGCATTGAGAAGCTATTCGAAGTGTTCCCTTGCTCGGAGACACAGAAGGTGCTTCTAGCCACTTTTATGCTAGAAGACGAGGTCAGAAGATGGTGGATGTTAATGCGTGAGAATCATAGGGATGTTGATTGGGCAAAATTTCTAGAAATTTTCTATGACAAGTACTTCCCGCAGTGTGTCCGGGATAGGAAGGTAGCAGAATTCATGGAACTGAAACAAGACAGTATGACTGTAGTCGAGTATGAGGCCAAATTCACTGAACTGGCCAGGTTTGCGCCACATGTGATTGATACCGACTAAAAGAAGGCGAGACATTTTGAAGGTGGGCTTCGAAGTGACATCCTAGAAACAGTGAATGTTTTGAAACTAGAAACCTACATTGGAGTGCTGGACAGGGCCATCATATCAGAAGCCAACATAGCTAGACAGACTAAGCCAACAACAGAATGGAAAGGCAACAAAAGGCAAGGCTTCTTTTCAAAGAAGAAATTTATGAAAAAGCAGAATACGGGCTCCTCAAATACTTCGAATTCTTCCCAAGACACACCTCCCATGTGCAATGTTTGTGGCAAAAGGCACCGTGAAGTTTGTTACCGTGTGTCAGGGGCCTGTTTTAAGTGTGGTAAACAAGGGCATATGGCCCGAGATTGTAATCAGAATGGTGGAAAGATGGCTGATAGTTCCATTGCATCAATCCCAAAGCCGGGAAATACTATGAGACCCACTATCACCGGGGATACCGTGAGACAGGGGAGAGTTTTTGCGCTTGTTCCGGGCGATACACGGAATGCCAATGCAGTTGTCTCAGGTACTATTTCTATATGTAATCAGGACGCTTTTGTGTTAATTGACTCCGGATCCACACACTCTTTTGTGACATATGCATTTGCATCTAGACTGAATAGACCCTTAGAATCACTACCATATCTGTTATGTGTGTCTGCTCCATCTGGGGAATCTGTATTGTGTGAATCTATACACCAGTTTTGTGATATGCGTGTTGAAGATGCTATCTTATATGTAGATTTGTTGCCCTTGAACTTTAGGCATTTTCATGTAATTCTGGCATGGATTGGTTGACCAAATATTGTGCCACCATCGATTGTGTGACAAAACGAGTAGTGTTTAAACCACCGGAACAGAAAGAGATTGTGTTTGTGGGGTAATGGGGTAGTGCTTCCACCTTATTTGATATCTGCAATGAAAGCATGTAAACTGATCAGGAAGGGGTGTCAGGGTTATTTGTGCTATGTGTTGTTTGAACAGTCTGCGAATGTTGAATTGAATGATATCCCTATTGTTAAAGAATTTCCAAATGTGTTTCCAAATGAATTGCCAGGGGAATTGGTAGACAGGGAGATAGAATTTACAGTTGAGACTATGCTAGGCACCCAACCTATTTCTAAAGCTCCCTACAGAATGGCTACTACCGAAATGAAAGAATTGAAGGAACAATTGCAAGACTTGCTTGACATGGGGTTTATCTGACCTAGCACCTCGCCTTGGGGTGCACCAGTATTGTTTGTGAAAAAGAAGGATGGAACTTTGCGTTTGTGCATCGATTATCGGGAATTGAACAAGGTAACAATAAAGAACAAATATCCCTTACCCCGTATTGATGACTTATTTGACCAGTTGCAGGGATCACAGGTGTTCTCTAAGATTGATTTGAGACCCGGGTATCACCAATTGAAAGTTAAGGCAGAAGATGTTGAGAAAACCGCATTCAGAACGAGGTATGGACATTTTGAGTTTCTTGTTATGCCATTTGGACTAACTAATTGTAACAAGCCCGCGAGGGGACCTCGTTACAGCTCGGACTCGATTGTCACGGTTCTTAATCTTGAACCAAAGAGTCCAAATCCGGCAAATCGTTTTGAGAAAACAGATTTTTGAAAGAAGTGCCAAACATGGACTGCTTTGCCAGATATAGAGTCGCCACCTAAATACTTTATTTTGGGGGAAATTTAGGAAACCCTGACTCGTTGCCTAAGGCCACGTGTCCGTCATCACCAAAGTTGCCTCGGCTCGGGAACTTGGGTACGATTGGGGAAGGTCACTTCGTGAGCACCCCCGCTCGCCCGATCAAAGATCGGCCTCTACTAATCATGATATCTAGTTTTGAAAACATTATGCGTTCTTATTCCGGTTATTAGCCTAGATTTACTATGTGATGCGCACAGCAAACAAATATAGACTGGATCGCCTGAATTGGAACAAAATATTTCATGTTTGTTTTTGAAAATGGTTTGATGGTGCTACTCGCAAGTAGGCTAAGACGTGAATTTGCCACCCTCAGGTGGGCTTAAAAAAGATGGTTTTGCCACTATCTAGTGGGCTTAAGACTCACAGTCAATGAATTGTTCCAATCTAAGTAACCCAACCTTCACCCACAGACATTCAAGTAGTTATATCACATAAGCAGTTAGCCTCATGGTAAGCATGCTATTCATGGCAGTCACTCACACGCATGCAAGGATGCTAAAGCATAAAACTTACCGAGTACTCCAAGCCAAAACAGAAGCTAATTAGAAATCCATGCATGATCCTAAATATACAGGGATGCCTAATGCAACACATGCAATAATGCAACTATAGCAGGCTCGGCTATTCTAAACATGGCATATGAGATGTAACAGTTAACAAGTATTCAATTTGGAATTGAAATACAGATGCAGTTAGTATGATGCGCCGAGCCCGGTGCATACAAAACAGATGAATGAATGCAAACATGCTATCATACTGTATGCTAATTGAAACATGCCCTCATCTAACCATCATAAGCTGATAAATAAAAGGGAGAAAGACGTGGAGTTGGAAGACATACATCACACACACGCACACTTATTACAGTTATGCCCTCGCGCAGAGGGTCCGAATAAATAATATACAGTCGCGAATAGTACAGTCCAAATAAATAATACAGTCCAAAATATGTACAAATTCCTAATTAATTAACAAAATTAACTAGGAAAACTATAAACTGGCATGCAAGTCAGGGACTGCCTTGACTCTTCTTCAGATGATGAATGATGCATATCCGGGTTGTCTTTGCGCGGAAATCCACTGCGATGCCCCGATTAGCCTCTGTTTGCAATTGTTCTTGGAATATGTGCCAAGCTCCGGAAGGCTACTGAGTCTTGATTTGCTGCAACAGAGAGCAAGAAAGGGGCATGGCAATGTATTTTCACATATGTATGCATGTCTCGATCCTCGTGCCACCAATCACGCATCTCGATGCATGATGGCCGAGGAGTCGAATTGCACAACTCAATATGGGATGAATGCACATGAAAACACAACAAGACCGAGGCTCCATCATGGATAATCCGGAGTGTCGGTGACTGGGAATTGAGACACGTTCCGTCACTCGAAGTACGAAACGTCCCTCGTTTCCCGTGCTCGGGCTAACTCCTATCCCAAACACAATGCAATATGCATGACATGCATGAATGCAACTAACATACACCCTAGCATACACAATGCTATGAAATGGCATACACGATGCATGGGATAACATGGCATACACAATGCGCTAACATACAGCTTAACATACACAATGCTATGGAATGAAATGGCATACACAATGCATAATGGACTTACACCAACACAAGTGGACCTCAGCCACACTCACATAAGAGGCCATTAGACGAAAATGAGACAACTCGAGATGCGTGCACGTGCGCACGCAAACCGAGGACCGACCCTAAGGCACGAAATGCCACTCTAACAAGACATGGCAAAACATGGAATATGGCATCTAAACACATGAATTTTAGCACTGAAATGAGATGCAAAACAGCCCCGAAACATGGAAAAATGGCATCCGATGCAAGAAATGAATCCCGAAACAGGAAATTAGGCACATGGAATGACCTATGACTATGCAAAGCATGCATTATTTGAACATGAAGTGTGAAGACAGAAGCAAGACAGCGCCAAAACAAGAATATTTACAGTTTTATACAAGGCCAAAAAGTGAACACAAATAGGTCTAAACAACATGCAAAAATGGCCCTAAATGTGAGATAAAGAAGCAAGTAGCAGCTACTGACCTCAAACAGAGAAGGGTCCTTCTATAATGTTGAAGAGGGGCCCAAGATATGGTATTTTACAGTTTACAACAAGCCACAAAAACAAATACAAGTATGGCTAAGCTCTCATGCAAGAAATGGGCCAAAAGAGGGACAAAGAAGCAAGCGATGGTTTCTGGCCTCAAACACAGAATGGCCCTTCAGCAATGTTGAAGAGAGGGCCAAAATATGGCATTTTACAGTTGATGACCAGACCCAAAACAGTGCACAAGCATGCTTAAAATACTATGCAAAATAAGGCCTAAAAAAGAGGTTTAAACACAAAGTACAAAGAGGATGCCTCAAAAAGTAAAAGATCCTTAATGAAACATGAACAGGGGGCCAAAATAAGACCATTTATAGTTTGGACGAGAGCCCAAAAACAGAAGCACAAGAGGCTAACAAATCATGCAAAAATGGGGCCAAAAGAGGGATACAAAAGCAAGTGACAAAAGAAAGCCTCAAACAGTGATGAGCCCTTCAACAATGTTGAAGAAGGACTCAAAATAAGCCACTTTATAGTTTACAACATGTCTCAAAATAGTTTAAAAATAGACCTAAAATACTATGCAAGAAAGAGGCATACAAGAGAGGTAAAGAGGCAAGTGCAAAAAGGAAGCCTCAAACAGAGAAATACCCTTAAGCAAACATGAAAAAGAGCTCAAAATAATTCTATTTTCAGTTAGGGTCGGAGTCCAAATATGCAAGCACAAAGAGCTAAGATATAGATCAAAAAAATGCACCAAAGAGGGAGAAGGAGACTTACCCTTGAAGACTCAACTTCCAGCTGCTTTTGGCCCAAGTTTGGGTGCTCCTAAGCTCTGAAGAACAACCTCAAGCTGCTGGAATGGAGGATGAAAGGGTGGGGGTGTGGGTTGTAGAGTAAAGGATGTAGGATTTGGGAGGTTTTGGTGCTTGAAGTGAGGGAAAGAGAGAGATGTAATGCAAGGCTCCAAAAGCAATTTTTCTAACCCCTAAGACAAGGGCTGGAGGCTGGTTATATAGGCAAAAGAGGGGGAGAAAAGGGGGGAAAAATGGGGGGGAAAACAATTCAAGTTCCCCCCCAAAAGTTGGCCCCCCGGATACAAAATCTGAGGGGAAAAGGAGGGTGTATCTACACTGTACCTGTTGTAAGGATCATGGCCGGCTGGTTATTGAGGCTGCAGGTGGCCGGCCAGCCCTCCCCATGGCCGGTCGGCCAAGGTTCAAAAGGGTCAAGCTAGATTACTGGCCGGCCACCTCAAATTGGTGGCCTCCCATGTGTGCTCAACACAGCCATGTGGTCAAAAACTGGAGAAAGTGAACCAGGAGAGAGAAAAGGCCACTTTTCAAAGGGGTTCAAAAGGTTTAATCACAATTATTGGCTGGCCATATGATATTGGTGGCCTCCCAGGTGTCTACAACACAAATATGTGGTTTAGGGTTCAAGAAAGTGGTCTCGGGATGGTCAACATTGGCTTTGAAGTGAGAAAAACGGGCGACGGAGGGCGATGAAGGAATAAAACTGGTTGTCAGAACAATTACTGGCCTCCCACCCCTCTATGACCTTTCTAACAATGAAACAGAGGTCTCCACCAAAAATGAACCAAAACCGATGCAAAATGAAGGTTCGGGGGCCAAAACGGGCAGCCCGGGGCCCCGAAAACTGACTATTAGACACCGGAAGGGGTGTTCGACCACGAAGTTGATCTCTCGGACCATAGTGGCCCTCAAAAGGGAGTAAATAAGATGCATGCCAAAAATCAGAGCAAACAGAGATGGTTAAGCGGTCTCGAACCGAGGCACACGGCCAACGGCTCCGAAAAATCGGAAACCGGACTCCAAACGGGCAAAATGGCCTACGACCATGAATCGTAGCCTTCGGCCACTGAGAGATGGTCTACGAGACCTCTCCCTCCCTTGTGGAAGAGAAACAGAGAAAACCGAGCCTGGTTCGCAAATCGAGGCAAAGCATGAAAGAGTCCGGAAGTCCGAAGGCAAGGCTCGCAGCTGAGACTCTGAAACCTCTGAACGAGCACGATATGCAACATCACCAAGTGCTCGATCGGTGACGTCTGAGTCTTAAGGTCGGTCAAAAATGGGGTGTCTACAGTTGCCCCTCTTTGACAGAACTCGGAAGTCATAAGTGACGGGAGTGAATGTCAAAGCCCAGAGACGACCCATTTTTGACAAGGCCGAAGACTTAGACAAACAGGTGAGATAAACAGAGATGTGCCTGCAGGCATGCCCGCAGGCAGGGGGAAAAAATGCAAAATGGTATGCACAAGGCCAGACGTGACTTGATGATCATGCAAATGCAGCGAGCTGTAATGAAGCAAGTATTCGCAAATAGATGCAACAGTTTTAAGCAGGAATGCAAAGTAACAACTACGTTTCATGCAGTTAGGAATGCAGAGAATCATTCAATTCTCGTCGTGTCTCACACGGAGAAGATACGATACCTGCGCGATTCTTCTGGTCACACCAGCTTCAAATGAACCATACATACAATATCGTGCCTGCAAAAGAAAGAAACTCAACAAGCACAACATATCTAACAACATATGTTCAATGTGATAACGAATGCAGACAATCGCGGTGTCGATGGAAAAGTGCATCGCAATGCGGGAAGGATCGTGCGTGGCAACGCGAGCTCAAGCATGGAGGCTTGGTGATACCACGGAAAACGCGCATAACAATGCAAGTATATGCATGAGAATGCAAGTTACGTGCATGATAATGCAGAACAAGCGTAAACTAGAATGCACATTTGTCGCAAAACAACGAGCAAAGGGAGTGCGCGTTTCAGCGAGGATGACTCGATCGCGGCCTCCGGTTCACCTCCCGGAGAGGTTACAACATGTTCAAGGAGGATGTATCTCACTTTTGATGAGTAACGATGAGACACGCATCGAAAGTTGAAGCTGATGTTCCGGCGGAGCGGTTTCGCGACAGGAAGTGCACTTCTCTTGTACTTTTTCAGGTCTCGGGGACTCCGATCCTCCTCAAAATTTGTAGAGAGCTTGGTGGGCACCTTGGGAACACCACCGGCCATCTTTATTGGGAGAGGGAGGCCATCGGCCAGCTTTTGAAAAGGAGAGGGCCGGCTTGCCAGAAAATGGGGCTGGTCGGCCACTTTGCCAATTTCGGGGCAATTTTGTCTTTTCAACCTCTTTTCTTTAAATGCACTCACTCAAACACTTTGTGCTCACAAGTGCAGCTCCGAAATCATCTCCTCTAGCTTCCCAAACCATTTTCTCCCTCAGATCTGTGCTCTATACGCGTTTTCCAACGTCCCACGCAAGTTGTTTTCGTGAAATCTTTCAGTTTTAAGCACTTTGAATCGATTAAATTTTGATTTCGGGACTTCTTTTCTCATTTTCGCCACTTGAGGTGAGTTTGTCTCAATATTTGGAAGATTTTCTCGGGGGTTGACTTTTGTTGACTTTTCCATTTCCCGAGAGTTGACTTTTGTTGACTTTTTCCAATTTTGGCTCATTTTTGCTCCTTTTTGCAGATTTTCTGAAATGGCTGGTCATTTCCCTCATGGTGGAGGTGCTTCGGGCGTCGGAGATGATCCCGATATCATGGCTTTGCCTCCGAGAGTTCGACCCTTCATACCCGAGAGGTACGACCCACCGGCACATGTTCTTCCGCGGGCTGTTTTCTTTCACTTCACCGATTTCGACTAGCGAGCACCCGGGGATCTCCTTCTGCGGGAGCCAGAGTATCACCTCTCCCATGAGGCACGAGAGGTATTTACTTTGTTCTTCCTTTTTTTTGCGACATATTATGAATTTTTCATGCATTCTGTTTGTATTCTGAACACACGGTTCAATCACTTGAATTTCTGAACACTCAGCCCATAAATTGATTGTGAACACACGGCACACACTGGTTGAGAATTGAACACACGGCCCAAGCACTGGTTTTCTGAGCACACAGCCCGAACTATAGGTGAACACGCAGCACACACTGATTGAGATTTGAACACGCAGCCCAAACACTGATTTTCTGAACACACAGCTCGAATTAAAGGTGAACACGCAGCACACACTGATTGAGAGTTGAACACGCAGCCCAAACGCTGATTTTCTGAACACACAGTCCGAATTGAAGGTGAACACGCAGCACACACTAATTGAGAGTTGAACACGCAGCCTAAACACTGATTCTCTGAACACACAGCTCGAATTGAAGGTGAACACGCAGCACACACTGATTGAGAGTTGAACACGCAGCCCAAACACTGATTTTCTGAACACACAGCTCGAATTGAAGGTGAACACGCAGCACACACTGATTGAGAGTTGAACACGCAGCCCAAACACTGATTTTCTGAACACACAGTCCGAATTGAAGGTGAACACGCAGCACACACTGATTGAGAGTTGAACACGCAGCCCAAACACTGATTCTCTGAACACACAGCTCGATATTCTGTATCTGATTTGATTTTGCACACAGCTCATACGTTTCGTTTGTACGCAGCTCATTCATTTTATTTGCACACAGCTCATTCATTTCATTTGCACACAGCTCATTCATTTTATTTTGAAATGCTGAAGCATGTATTCATTCTAAATGCAGGTGACTTCTTGCACTGTGCGGGGGTATGGCTTTACCGCAGCGAGGGATTGGTATGCCAAGCTCCCGGAGGCTGTCCGGGATTTAGTTGACTTGGCAGGGTTCGGGCCCTTCTGCACTGGGCTATCTCGTTGTCCTGCTAGGAGGACGTTGATGGCTGCCTTGGTGGAGAGATGGTGGGACACTACCAACTCCTTCTATTTTTCTGCGACGGGGGACTTGACTATGACCTCGCTTGACTTTGCCGTATTGACTGGCCTTGACGTGGGAGGTTGGCCCATCCCTTACGACGAGGACATGGGCCAGTGGGAGGCCGCTTAGATATATCTATTGGGGGTTCGCCCGCCTGTTGATAGGTCTTCGGGGAGGGTCCGATACACCTGGTTCTCTTCCCATTTTCGGAGGGTGGAGATGGAGCCCGGGACTCCTGAGGAGGCAGCGCAGTATGCCCGTGGTTTTCTGATGTTCCTCTTCGAGACTACTTTGTTTGCCGATAGGGGGAACACTGTTGGGCTATATCTGTTGAGTGCTTTGGTGGACCTATCACAGGTCAGATGGTATGATTGGGGTGGCGCCGGCTTGGCCACTCTTTACTGCTACATGAGTGCAACCTCCCGCGGACGGGGGGACTTATTTGGCGGCTATTGGAGAGCCTGGGAGGTACTTTTCGCCCTCTTGATTTATATTTCTGCTCCTCATTACTTGTACATTGCACACATGGCGCACTCTACACTCTGTATTTTGCCCTCAGCACTTTGCATTTACATTCTGCACTGTTTTCCACAGTTATGGGTCAATGTGTACTTCCCGACATTAGCCCCGGAGTTGGTGGTAGAGGGGCCCCTCGTGACCCCGTACTCACTTGTATTTGAGGGCCAGCACCGGCCGAGACCCCGGGAGTCTCTCCTTTATCTACGGCAGTATTTCGACACGGTGCGGTCGACAGAGGTATTTCAGAACTCTCAGTCCTTTCTGTTTTCATCTTTGATTTGTCTTGTACTTTCCCGATTTCTGATTGGGTTATGCATCGGTTATCCGCAGATCACATGGCAGCCCTGGGCGCCCTTAGGTGAAGGTCTCTGATTCCAATTTGCCGGAGGACAGGGTGCCTCCCAGTACAGGATCCTATTCGAAGGGCCAGTTGGTAGGGCCTGGTTTCTGGGGGAGCGCTTCTTGCGTCAGGTGTGGGGCTATACTTCTCAGGACCCTCCCTCAGCACCCCCAGTTGGTATGCGGATTGCTGACAGGCTCTCCTCCCGGGATGTTACTAGTGCTATGCTGGGTACTGACGCCTTACTGCATCTTGAGGAGGGAGATTATGCCACTTACCGTCACATATACTTGATGCCTCCATTGACGGGAGTTCGCACTCCGACGATGAGGCCTGCTGGTATGCCATTTTCGAGCTAGGCCCAGGCTCGGGCTGCGGACGCCCCTTCCACCAGCAGGGCTGGTACATCTAGAGGTGGGGGTAGATTTGTTCCCCCGGTTCCTCCGACTTATCCTCATCCTGGATGGCCGAACATGCCGACCGAGTTGATGGGGTGGCAGTATGGGACTACTTCTCCGATTCCGATCCCGATAGAGCCTCCGATGCCTGGCCACCGATATGTCAGAGACCCCGACTCACCACCGGTATGTTTTACAGCTTTGATTCATTACTCAGATACTTGGACGTTCATTCCTCTACTGATACCCTTGCCTTTGCATCTGCAGCCCCCCGTTGAGTACATGGATCAGGTGCTCGAGATGGTAGCCTCACTTGAGGGGATGGTTCTGCGGAGAGAGGCGTAGTTGTCTATCATGGGCTTCCAGGTACCCTTTAGTTTTCTGGCATTTATTATACTTCTGATGATATGCTGATTTTGAACATTCTACTGCATTGATAGGCTACTCGTGTAGAGCACATCTGACACACATCTCACTTATACACTGTATTTACATGTACCTACTTTCATGTAGTTTTCTTGTATCTGCATCTGATGTACATGTTTGAGCTGATGTATTCAAATTGAACTCTCTATTTTCATATGCCTCCGGTATATGCTCAGCCGCAGGCCGGGCCACCTGGGCCTTCTTAGGGAGGTGGGCCATCTGGGCTTTTTCGAGAAGCCGGGCCATCCAGGACTTCCCGAGGAGCTGGGCCATCCAGGCCTTTTCGAGGAGCTCGGGGAGGGGGGTCGTCTCGCAGACGCAGGGCACACATTATAAAGGAGGAGCCCGGTGAGGATGAGGAGGAGGAGGCTGCAGATCGTCAGTCGGAGACATCTGCTGATAGAGAGGGTGGCTCCGATCCTGATTCGGGGAGTGGAGGCGAGGCCGAGGGGGATCCCGAGGATAATAGCTCCGACTTGGATGATGGTGGTGGTGCGGAGGCTGCTTCGTAGAAGAGGATGAAGAGGGCCTCTTATTCCTGCTCCTGAGAGCATTGGTGCTGCAGTCCCCTATTTTATTTACCTTTTTGCTAGTAGTTGTAGCACATTGTACATTATTAGGCAGTTTCATTTTCTGTAAAACTTGTACCCTCGTTTGCAAAATGTTGTAACAAAGGAAGCATGATGGAATGAAACAGCTTTTGAAAAAAGTGTTGTATTTTATGTTCTCAGCATCACATCGCATCATTTTGCACAAAAATGAGATTTTGAATGGAAATGTGCATTGTGTATTTACCAGGTCAGGTAGTGAACCGACACAACAAACCAAACAATTTTAACTTACTAAGAAGCAACAAAACCTTAGCAAGTTTACAACTCGATAAGCAAAATACAACAAATTCGATAAACAAGACTCAAACAAAATTTGTTTAAACGAGAAGTAACAACTCAAAACACGAAACACGACAGCTCGACAAAAACTTACAACTTGATAAGCAAAACGACAACTCGATAAGCAGGACTAAACAACAACTCAATAAACAAAGTGTATTTCGGACGATCTGGGCGACGGAACGCATCCGAAACTGAGGGAAATTGAGGCCTTCGACACTCCGATGCATAGAAATGCTTGGAACTTTCCTCTGGAGGGTAAAACAGGGCCAAAGACACACATTGGAGCATGGCCGACCACTTTTCTGTATTTGAGGAGAGAAAGGTGGCCGGCCTGCTAGAAAAGGTGGCCGACCGGCCACTAAGCTCTGTAACCACCAAATTTTTGACACGTGTCCCCCAAATAGTGTCTTATCCTCTTTAAAAGCCCCAACTTTGAGGCTGATTCATTTTATCTTAGTTTTTCACCAAAATGGAGGCCTTTCTCGCTGAAAATCTCGCAGTTTGGATGTCTTCTTTAGATGGCTCGGAAAAGTTAAATTTCCGGGGTTTTGGCTTGAATGCACTATTCACGCTGAGCCGCACTCCGCTGCACTTCCCCTTCCTCCATGCCGCGGCGAGGTTTTGGAACCCGGTAACGCATGTTTTCAGCTTCGGCGGGCAAGAGGTATGTCCAACTTTCGAAGATTTTCAAGTTTTGATGGAATCTGAACGTTGTGAAGAGATTTTGCCTCAGTTTCACTTCGGCCACGCCCAAGCTTTAGGGCAGATGTGTGGGCTTACCATGCATGATGCCCGGTCTCTGATCTGCAACGGGGAACTGGACATTCTCGGCTTGATCCATCGCTTTTCTGACACTGGTGACCGCGGCAACCATTATTGGCAAGGTTTTCGGCAACATGCTCTTTGCTTGTGTATGCTATCTCACTTTTTGCTCACTCCAGGCTTTGGCGGATCTAGCATTCGTCTGATTGAAGTTGCCTAAGGCTTGAAAGAAGGAAAGAGCTGTATCGTCATGACATTGGTCGAGACGCTGATGGGCTTGGATGCTTTCTATCGCCGGGAGACGACCAGATTTGCGGGGAGTCCACTACTGCTGCAGGTGATATTTCCCACCCAATCTCACATATATATGGCTCACGTCACTCGGCCCTCGGGCTCGGTTTTTCTCACAAAACCCTTTTCTCACTTTTCTCTCATCGTACATCTCTCTATTCTTTATTCTCTCATTTTTCATCCCTCCCCAGGTATGGTTGATGGATAAATTGCAGGTTGTGGACTCTTGCCCAGCCTATTCAGCTCGTGGCTACTTCTTTCGCCAACGCTTAGTCGATGCCCCTGACGAAGGGTGGTGGTTTGATTGGATGTGCAATTTGTCTGCAGATCGCATTGCTTGGTGCTGTCCTTGGCTCAATCTCCCGGCGATGAGCTATAGCATGTCCCGGCTGGTCGGGATCCAGTTGATTGGCCTGACCCACTACGTGTTTTACTTCCCGTTTCGGTTCCAGCGCCAGTTTGGCCATGATCAGACTTGCCCACCGGAGGGGATAGAATACCCGGCTGCATTCCCGATCCGAGGCGCTCAGCTTGTCCGTTATGCCACGGCATGGAGGACTCGAGAGCTCCTGGCCCCCGCTTCTACTTTCAGTCGTGCTTTGTCTGACAAGTGTTGGGACTAGCTCAATGAGGAGGCACAGACTGGGCCCATCTTGTCATCAGAGGCTTCGACTAGCTCTGGGAGGGGGCGCAGGGACACCTGACTTGACTATGCCCCGGATTTATTGCTTTCTTAGTACTTTCAAGTTTTCTTCATGAATGTAATAAAAAGCAACTTCAATTTGTATGCGAGAGCAGGAGAACTCCGTTTTGAAATCAATGAAATTGAAGGTTGTGGGTACTGAAAATTTTCCGCTTTGGTCCAAAAATGGTCTTAGTTGTAAAAAGATTAGTTCAAACAAAGTCAACTTTTATTAAAACTTTTCAAAACTATTTTCGATATGGATCAGAACTGGACACGCTTGAGATCTGTCACTGAGATGCACAACCCCGGATTCCAGCAACTGGAAAGTTGCCCCTAGTCTGCATAGTACCACGGCACTGCACAGCAACGGAAAGTTACCCCTAGTCTGAAAAGCACTGTACCGGGGATCACGATGAATGCTGATGGATAAGGATGACTGAGATGATCAAATGGACAAAGTTGATTGGGGAAAATGTTTATGGCTGAACTTCAAGATGAAGTTGCCTACGTATCCCAAAGATGGGAATCAAGCCTTACGTAGTTCAGGCTTAGGTTCGCTCGGGTATTTTCACTCTCCTTTTGCGCTCTAACTTTTGCCAAGGCCGCCCTTTGCGGGTTTTCAACCTTGCGAGCTCAGTTTTTATAATTTCAAATTTTTTGTGCTCTGAGTTTTGCCTAGGTCGCCCTTTCGGGTTTTCGGCCTAGCGAGCCTCTCAAGGGTAATATTTCTTCAACTTGTCCATGTTGATCGGCTGTGAAAACTCTAAGCCATCCAGATCCATCAGAACCACGGCTCTACCTGACCAGATAGACTTAATGATGTAGGGACCAGTCCAATTAGGTCTGAACTTGCCCCTAGGGTCGTGGATGGCAGCCCGGTTGTCCTTAAGTACCAAATCTCCTTCCTTTAAATTCCTGGACTTAACCTTCTTGTTGAAAGCCCGGGCAATTCTGCGCTGGTAACCCTGAATATGGTACAGTGCTTTCAGTCTTCTTTCATCAAAGAGCATGAGTTTCTCAAATCTGCTCTGTTGCCAATCTGCCTAGGCTATTTGACATTCAGCCAATACTCGCAATGACGAAACCTTAATCTCAATAGGTAGAACGGCCTCCATCCCATAAACCAATGAATACGGAGTCGCCCTAGTAGAAGTTCTGATTGAAGTCCGGTAGCCCCAGAGAGCAAACGGTAGCTTATCTGGCCAGTCCCGATAGGTTTCCACCATCTTCTGCAATATGTGCTTGATATTCTTGTTGGCAGCCTCAACCGCTCCATTGGTTTGCAGCCGGTATGTAGATGACTTATGAAAAGCCACGTTATATTTCTCCAACAAGTCAATCACTTCCTTCTTGAAGTGGGAACCGTTATTTGAAATTATCTCATTTGGGACCCCGTAGTGACAGATGATGTTGTTCCTGATAAATTTCGCAACATGTGAAGCCTTCAACACCGCATAAGATTGGGCCTCGACCCACTTCGTGAAATAATCTATCGCAACCAGGATGAACTCATGCCCATTTGACCCCTTCGGAGTGACAGCCCCGATCACATCAATTCCCCAGACTGAAAATGGCCATGGTGAAGTCATGTTGTACAGCTTCGACGGCGGGATGTTCATGCGATTTGCATAAATTTGACACTTGTAGCATCGCCGGACAAAACTGATACAATCTTCCTCCATGGTGGACCAGTAGTAACCTTGCCTGAGGGTCTTCCGTGCTAGCATTACCCCATTCATATGTGCTCCACATTCCCCTCCGTGGATGGCTTCCATTAGACGCTTCGACTCTTCTGTATCGACACACAGCTTATGCATTCCCAGATGACCTCTTCTATACAGCTTACCCCCACAGATGATGAACTGAACGGCCAATCTTCTATTGCCCTTTTATCCTTGGCATTTACCCCTGGCGGGTATGTTTCCTTCTCTAAGAAATTCCAAATGTCGTAATACCAGGGGTTTTCATCCTGAACCTCATCTATAGTAGCAATCGACTCGTAGGCTGGTGCAAACTTCTGGTCAATGATGACTGGACGCATCCGGACTCCGTATGGGATGTCTATCATGGAAGATAGAGTTGCTAAAGAATCTGCGAACCTGTTGTTCTCTCTTAGTAGATGAGTGAAGTTTAGCTTCTCAAACCGAGGAATTAGCAAATCCAAGGTCTAGTGATACATCATCATCTTTTCTTCTTTGACTTTCCAGTCTCCTTTTGCTTGAGACCCAACAAGGTTCGAGTCCCTGATGACGTCCAACCGTCTTGCCCCTAGTTCTAGGGCCGCTTCCAGACCAGCAATGCATGCCTCGTATTCTGCTTCATTGTTTGAGACTTTGAATCGGAGTTTGAAGGCTAGGGGGATACGGGAATCGTCGGGTGCTATCAGCAACACCCCTATCCCATATCCGTGTTGATTTGACGCTCCGTCAAAGTACATCGTCCAAGTTTCATCGTCAATGTGCAAAATGGCTTCATCTGGGAATAAGTACTCGACTGCTTCACCCCCTGCTACCGGATGATCGGCTAAAAACTCTGCCACTGCTCTTCCTTTGACTGACTTGCGTGTTACATACTTCAGATCAAATTCGGAGAGCAATAGCAACCAACGAGCTAGCCTACCCGTAAGTGCTGGTTTCTCGAAAAGATATTTGATGGGATCGAGTCGCGAAACCAACATTACGGAGTGAGCTAACAGGTAGAGCCGCAGCTTCCTGGTAGCCCATACCAAAGCCAAGCAAGCTTTTTCCAATGGTGTGTAGCGAGTCTCATACTCTAGCATTTTCTTGCTCAGATAGTAGATGGCTCTCTCCACTTTGTCTTCAGATTCTTGTGCGAGCATGCAGCCCATGGTGGTCTCAGTCACTGAAAGGTACAATATCAACGGTTTCCCCGGTTCTGGTGGTGATAAAACGGGCGGGTTCTGTAGATATTCTTTAATCTGTTCAAACGCAGCTTGACATCGGCCGTCCCATTGGAACTTCTTGCCTTTCTTCAGGAGACCAAAAAGTGGTTCACAAGTCAAGGTTAATTTTGAGATAAACCGTCTTATGAATTGCACTTTACCCAGAAAGCCTCGCACCTCCTTTTCAGTCCTTGGTGGTGGCATTTCTAAGATGGCCTTGATTTTGGAAGGGTCGACCTCAATGCCTCTTTGTGTAATCAGAAACCCCAGCATTTTTCCCGTTGTAACACCGAATGTAAATTTCTGAGGATTCAGCCGCAACCGAAATTCTCTGATCCTTTGAAAAAACTTGTGCAAGGCGGTGTAGTGGCCCTCTCTATCTTTGGACTTGACAATCATGTCGTCCACGTACACCTCAACCTCCTTGTGGATCATATCATGTAATATTGTGGTCGCGGCCCGTTGATAAGTAGCTCCAGCATTCTTTAACCCAAACGGCATGACTCTATAGCAGTATGTTCCCCACGGGGTGGTGAATGCAGTCTTTTCTCGGTCTTCTGGTGCCATTACTATCTGATTGTAGCCGGAGAAGCCATCTATGAATGAAAGCAACGCGTGTTCTGCTATGAAATCCACCAACTCATCAATATGCGGCAAGGGAAAATCGTCCTTCGGATTAGCTCTGTTCAAATCCCTAAAATCCACGCACACTCGGATCCTGCCATCTTTCTTCGGCACCGGAACGATGTTGGCCAACCAAGTTGGATATTCGGATACCAGCAGGAAGCCTGCGTCGATTTGCTTGGTGACCACTTCCTTAATCTTGAGAGCCCAATCCGGGCGGATCCTCCTGAGTTTCTGTTTGACTGGTCGGGCCTCGGGGTCAAGAGGGATCCGATGCTGTACAATCTCAGGATCGATTCCAAGCATGTCTTCGTAGGACCACACGAAAACATCTTTGAAATCTTTTAATAAAGCGACTAAACGCTCGCGTTCCTCCGAAGACAACGTGGACCCGATCTGGACCAGCCGCGGGTTCTCCTCAGTACCAACATTCACGGTAATGATTTCATCCATCAGGGGTTTGACAAACCTCTCCTGCTCTTGTTCAATTAAGCGTTGCAAAACCGGAGGAATTTTTTCCTCGTCGTTTTCATCAAAATTTTGAAAGTCTGAGTTCATGCAATAAATCAAGGGCATAGAAAAGTACTCAGAAACCACAGCTACTTGATTCTCATTAAGTTCATCCAAATCGTCTGAATTCTCGGTTACAACAGACTCAAATGAGAAAGAAAAAGACGACCTGGACAAGACTGTGGTATCCGGGTTATCACCCCCCAGGATCACCAGACTCAGACTCAGTCGAGCTGGAACCTGATTCCGACTCACAAGACTCGGTGGAATCAGATTCCGGCTCACTACCTGACCCGGTACTGCTGGACAAAAATCCCTCTTCGAATTGCCAAGTGAGAGAGGGTGCGATAGATGCATCCAAGATAGCTGCTGGTAGGCCCGCAGCCGTTTCATCCCCAATCATGGAAACCGAGAAGTTATCCGCCAAGCACTTTTGGTCGATCAGAGAATCTGAAAGTAGACATGCCAGTGCTACCCCCATTTCAATTTCAGCGCCCTCGGAGTCCACTGCCTTACACTGCTCAACCTCAGTCGATGGGTCTGTCTGCTCTTCGGCAACATCCTCCCTGGGTAATTGCAGGTCGAAGAAGATCTCGAAACCTGGCACGCGCTTCTTCTCCGCGTTCAGCCATGGCTCTGGGAAACCGCAAAACGGAAAGTCCTCCCCTTCCCGGACGAAGCATCCGTTTAGGGTACCCTGAATGGGCCTATGCATCAGCTCAAATGGCTTCCCAGCCTGCTTTGCTCTGGCTCTTCCAGCCATTTCTTTTCCCTTCCTTACCCAGTCCTCTTTGGTGGGCAGATAACCCAATCCAAAGGTATGAGGGTTGTGTGGCACTTCGGCCAATGCTGCGACGCCCTTCCGGCCGCTTCTTCCTAATCCCATCCCGGAGATGTGTTGTAGCTTGTTCATGAGATAGACAGATTAAGCACTGACGTACACTCCTTCATTCATAGCCATGATATTCTGCACCACCCGAGCCTCAGCCAGAGTGAACCCTGATAAGAACACATCCTCCGTGCCATGCTCGATTTCCAAGACTGGTGTGGACACTTCTGGCGGCGGATGGATAAACGAATTCCCGAAGACAATAGCCACCCCCTTCCCGTGAGGGTACTTCAACATCTGATGTAAAGTGGAAGAGACTGCCTTCACTTGGTGCAACCACGGCCGCCCCAAGAGTAGATTGAAGGTTGCGGGAACGTCCAAGACATGGAATTCAATGTTGTGTTGTCCTGGACCAACCTGGGTCTGAATTTTGACAGTCCCCATCACCTCTCTGCTAGTATTATCATAGGCTCTGATCACTTGAGTAGTCGGTACGAAGTCCACGGGCTTCAACCCAATTGCATACGCTGTTCTGGCTGGGCAAACGTTGATGGTGGACCCAGTATCAACAAGTACCATCGGTATCTACTTGTCTCTACATTCTACAGAAATGTAGAGGGGTTTGTTATGATTTGCGCCCTCAAGCGGCAGTTCTTTGTCTGAAAAGGATCATGCCGGGGAACCTCCTCCCGGAAAGACCAGCCCAACCAGCTGCTCTGGTGTGGTATCTATAGAGAGTTTGGCTTTGTCCATAGCAGATAGGACAGCCTGTCTGTGCACTCGTGAAGCCATAAGTAGTCCCCAGATGGAGATGTCTGCTTGTATTTTCTTTAATTGCTTCAGCATAGCTTCTTCTTCAAGTTGTTTCTTTCTGCTTCTCAGCTTCCTTATCCTTCCCAGATGCCTCTGGCTGGTCTAGGTGCGGGGGTTTGAAATACCGCCCACTTCTTGTCATGTGATCAACCTCATCGAGATACCAGGTGTCATCTGGTTGATTGCTTCCCCAATCCTCGTCGGTGTGGGCAAGACATAAATCATCGTCTTCCCACCACATCCCATGAGTGGCCAACAAACATCTGTCTGGCTCCAGCGTGATTGTACCCGCAGTACTTCCAGCCCACATGCTCGCAGCATCTTCTATCTTTGTGCCCACAGCACTCTCAATCCCTTCATGGGCTTGGGCTTTGGCTTTTCGGATCCTCTCAGAATCCCAAAACTTTTCTTGTTCTGCCTGCGTTAGCGCAGTTTGTTGTTCAGCTTTCCCTGCATTCACATTATCCCAGTTCCGAGCGAAATTCTTCGTACCGGCACTCTCCGGCAATGTACTCTGACTCTCGGCCCTTCCGGCCATAGCTAATACCTTCACCCCTACCGGGCCCTGTTCTGGTTGGAACTCTTCCACAACATCCGGTTGATCATCCAGCCACCCAGTGGCCTCTGCCGATTCCTCATAATCAAACCAATTGATTGCCGCGCCCCCTCATTCCTGGTCATCTAAAAATTGGAGGTTGGCAAAGTCCTCCTCCACAGCCGTCAAATCATTTGCCCCTTGCTCAAATCCATCCCCCCGGATCACACACAGCTCTTCCTTCTCTAGCAATTCTATACCCAACCTAATCTGGCCTGTTGACAGAATGTGCCTACTCGGATCATAGGCTTCCCCAGCGAAACTCCCAGACTGTTCAATCCCAGACTCCACAATTCCACTCTGCTCTGAAATCTGCTCTGCCCCATCTTCGATGGTCACCACCGTTGGCTCTGGTTGGGTTGTAGAGATGTCCAACATGCACAGAGAATCGGTGCAGTCGGGAAAGAGCACCTCTGGCTTAGGTAGGTGAGATGGAGTGATATAGATACTAGGATCGTAAGACACGACCCCAGTTTGGATGAAGTTGATTCTGTTGGGAGGGGGAGCTTGGTTATGTGGTGGGAGGGGATTTGTTGTGACGTTGGGTTTGTCGGGAGGCGCGATCACTTGCTTGTCAATAAGATCCTGGATCTCGTGACGTAATCTGAAGCAATGGTCGGTATTGTGACCGTGCTGTTGGTGATACGCGCAGTATCTAGCTGGGTCATGAGAGGGAGGTAGTGGATTTGGTAGTGGCCTCGGCTCCAGGGGCGTCAAATGCTTCTTCCTGATTAATACCCCTAGAGCTTTGGACAGGGGCATATACAGGGGTGTAAAGGTTCTTTGGCCTCTGGGTTGGTATTTAGTGGTTTGGGTATTGCTTCCGGATGCACCAGAGAAAGGCGTGGCTGCCATGGGTTTCGGAAGGGGAGGGGGAATGGTGGTGACCATGCTCACCTCCGAAGTTCTTGCAGTTGCGGCGCCACTCGGGCCTGCATTGTTGTTACGGTTAAAGGTCCTCCTAGGCTGTTCCCGATCTTGGTCGATCAGACCCTGTTTCATTGCATCTTCAATTTGTACTCCCATCTCGTGTAGATCTGAAAAAGTGGGAAAGGGGAGCACAATCATCTTCTGCATCAATTTTGGTTGGAGATTGCGCACAATCATCCTGATCTGGTCCTTATCGGTGGGCCTTAAAGTCATCATCGAGGCCTTCGCCCTCCACCGGGTTACGAAATCTGAGAAGCTCTCTTTGGGCTCCTGCCTTGTCGTTTCGAGATCACGGGTTGTAATCTCAATCTGGGTATTGTAAGAGTACTGCGCAACAAAGGCTTCAGCCATTTCGTCCCAACTCCTCTTGATATCGTCCCCCAACTTCGCATACCAGATAGCGGCTACGCCCGACAGGGTCCGACCAAATAGCGAAAGCTTCTGGGGTCTGGTTAGGCCCATTGGCCGCAATATATCTGAAAATAGCCGAAGGTGGACCATGGGATCCCCGGATCCATCGAAGCGATCAATCTGCGGCATTTTGAATCTATCTGGTAAGGTCACAGCCACATCGGTATATCCGTCCTCGATATCCGGAATAGCCTTTACTCCCTGGGATTTTTTGTATAGCTTCTCGAGCTTGCTCAGTTTCAGCGCTGTATGGTCTATTTCGAACTCGAAGGGAGAGTCCGGGTGGTTGGCGGGTGTATGGGTCTTGGACAGTTGAGGCGGAAGTGGGGGCGAAGCTGGCCCCGTTGGAAGGCCTGTGTCCTCCTGGATGTTTTGGACATTCGGCAAGGTGTTCTGGGTGTTCGGCAAGGCATTCTGAACAGTAGGTGCCTGCTCGGGTAACGGGACCCCTGGTGGAGGAGGTGCTGGGTGTGAGGTTGATGTTCCGGTTTGCTGTTGGAGCCGGGTGATGAGTTCAGCCTGCTGGGCCATGATCGTGGCCTGCTGTTTAGAGAACTCCGCTTGGCGGACAGCGTCCTCCTGCATTTGTCTCATGCTCTCTTGCATTTGGCGCATCATTTCTTCCATCCCGGCCATATTCTGTTGGTCATGCTGACTGACTGGTATGTGTATTTCTATGGCGGAAACTGAAACCTCAACCTGACTGTTCACTGCTAGGGTAGACCACTGCTCTGGTAACCTCTGTTCAGACACACTGCGCCTCCTCGGCTTTCTTCTAACAACTGGGGGTAGAGAATGGAACACTGGCTGTCCCTCAACCAGATCCTCAGATTGATTGAGCCGACGACCTCTTGTCCAAAGTGCTTGGGGAATATCTACTAGGTTGGAAGCAATTGTGCTAAAACTGTCCTAGCAAAAAGATAAATAAAGCAATAAGGAAATAAACAACCAGATAAACGGACAGCATAACAGCTTAAAATAAACACACAACACACGGCTGGGCATAATAACACACGGTCGATAAGCTGAATACACACTGTCCTCCAACACTGATCATTATCCCTGAATCACTGTCCCTGAAAACTGAATCTGATACCCGCAGATAACTGATTCTCAAACACTGTCTGATGCCTGCAGGCCTGATGCCCAAACTCATAAACTGATACATGCATTCCCTGTAGAGACGCACTCTAAAGCACATAACAGATAAGTGAGAGCCAAAACATCCCTATGTTGGGGTAGGGTTTTCCCTGTCCTATTTTGTCAGGAGCTAGGGTTTCACTGCGCACGCAGCGGTTTCAAACAACCTATAAACGGGTAAGCAACCTGTCCTAGTTTGGAATGGTCACTATGGATCCGAATATGCACTAGGTCGAATGGTCAAAAAGGGTGCCCCGGTAAAACCGGGTTTTGTGTTCCCATACTGGCAGAGCCCACAACCGGTCAGCTTTATGGTCATGCCTTGACAAGACAAGCCTCTGGCAAACCGTTCAGGAATAGCAGATGGCAAACACGGTGTCCTAGGCGCACCAATGCAAATCCAATGCAAAGAAACATACAAGTATAGTCAAAACCAGATATCATGAGTTCGAGTCAAGTTCTCTAAATCCCCAGCAGAGTCGCCAGAAACTGTAACAAGCCCGCGAGGGGACCTCGCTACAGCTCGGACTCGATTGTCACGGTTCTTAATCTTGAACCAAAGAGTCCAAATCCGACAAATCGTTTTGAGAAAACAGATTTTTGAAAGAAGTGCCAAACATGGACTGCTTTGCCAGATACAGAGTCGCCACCTAAATATTTTATTTTGGGGGAAATTTAGGAAACCTTGACTCGTTGCCTAAGGCCACGTGTCCGTCATCACCAAAGTTGCCTCGGCTCGGAAACTTGGGTACGATTGGGGAAGGTCACTTCGTGAGCACCCCCACTCGCCCGATCAAAGATCGGCCTCTACTAATCATGATATCTAGTTTTGAAAACATTATGCGTTCTTATTCCGGTTATTAGCCTAGATTTACTATGTGATGCGCACAGCAAACAAATATAGACTGGATCGCCTGAATTGGAACAAAACATTTCATGTTTGTTTTTGAAAATGGTTTGATGGTGCTACTCGCAAGTAGGCTAAGACGTGAATTTGCCACCCTTAGGTGGGCTTAGAAAAGATGGTTTTGCCACTATCTAGTGGGCTTAAGACTCATAGTCAATGAATTGTTCCAATCTAAGTAACCCAACCTTCACCCACAGGCATTCAAGCAGTTATATCACATAAGCAGTTAGCCTCATGGTAAGCATGCTATTCATGGCAGTCACTCACACGCATGCAAGGATGCTAAAGCATAAAACTTACCGAGTACTCCAAGCCAAAACAGAAGCTAATTAGAAATCCATGCATGATCCTAAATATACAGGGATGCCTAATGCAACGCATGCAATAATGCAACTATAGCAGGCTCGGCTATTCTAAACATGGCATATGAGATGCAACAGTTAACAAGTATTCAATTTGGAATTGAAATACAGATGCAGTTAGTATGATGCGCCGAGCCTGGTGCATGCAAAACAGATGAATGAATGCAAACATGCTATCATACTGTATGCTAATTGAAACATGCCCTCATCTAACCGTCATAAGCTGATAAATAAAAGGGAGAAAGACGTGGGGTTGGAAGACATACATCACACACACGCACACTTATTACAGTTATGCCCTCGCGCAGAGGGTCCGAATAAATAATATACAGTCGCGAATAGTACAGTCCAAATAAATAATACAGTCTAAAATATGTACAAATTCCTAATTAATTAACAAAATTAACTAGGAAAACTATAAAGTGGCATGCAAGCCAGGGACTACCTTGACTCTTCTTCAGATGATGAATGATGCATATCCGGGTTGTCTTTGCGCGGAAATCCACTGCGATGCCCCGATTAGCCTCTGTTTGCAATTGTTCTTGGAATATGTGCCAAGCTCCGGAAGGCTATTGATTCTTGATTTGCTGCAACAAAGAGCAAGAAAGGGGCATGGCAATGTATTTTCACATATGTATGCATGTCTCGATCCTCGTGCCACCAATCACGCATCTCGATGCATGATGGCCGAGGAGTCGAATTGCACAACTCAATATGGGATGAATGCACATGAAAACACAACAAGACCGAGGCTCCATCATGGATAATCCGGAGTGTCGGTGACTGGGAATTGAGACACGTTCCGTCACTCGAAGTACGAAACGTCCCTCGTTTCCCGTGCTCGGGCTAACTCCTATCCCAAACACAATGCAATATGCATGACATGCATGAATGCAAGACATGCATGAATGCAACTAACATACACCCTAGCATACACAATGCTATGAAATGGCATACACGATGCACAAGATAACATGGCATACACAATGCGCTAACATACAGCTTAGCATACACAATGCTATGGAATGAAATGGCATACACAATGTATAATGGACTTACACCAACACAAGTGGACCTCAGCCACACTCACATATGAGGCCATTAGACGAAAATGAGACAACTCGAGATGCGTGCACGTGCGCACGCAAACCGAAGACCGACCCTAAGGCACGAAATGCCACTCTAACAAGACATGGCAAAACATGGAATATGGCATTTAAACACATGAATTTCAGCACTGAAATGAGATGCAAAATAGCCCTGAAACATGGAAAAATGGCATCCGATGCAAGAAATGAATCCCGAAACAGGAAATTAGGCACATGGAATGACCTATGGCTATGCAAAGCATGCATTATTTGAACATGAAGTGTGAAGAAAGAAGCAAGGAAGCCCCAAAACAAGCATATTTACAGTTTTAAGCAAGGCCAAAAAGTGAACACAAATAGGGCTAAACCAACATGCAAAAATGGCCCTAAATGTGAGATAAAGAAGCAAGTAGCCGCTGCTGACCTCAAACAGAGAAGGGCCCTTCTACAATGTTGAAGAGGGGCCCAAGATATGGTATTTTACAGTTTACAACAAGCCACAAAAAGAAACACAAGTATGGCTAAGCTCTCATGCAAGAAATGGGCCAAAAGAGGGATAAAGAAGCAAGTGATGGTTTCTGGCCTCAAACACAGAAGAGCCCTTCAACAATGTTGAAGAGGGGCCCAAAATATGGCATTTTACAGTTGATGACCAGACCCAAAACAGTGCACAAGCATGCTTAAAATACTATGCAAAATGAGGCCTAAAAAAGAGGTTTAAACACAAAGTACAAAGAGGATGCCTCAAAAAGTAAAAGACCCTTAATGAAACATGAAGAGGGGGTCAAAATAAGGCTATTTATAGTTCAGATGAGAGCCCAAAAACAGAAGCAAAAGAGGCTAAAATATCATGTAAAAATGGGGCCAAAAGAGGGATACAAAGGCAAGTGACAAAAGGAAGCCTCAAACAGTGATGAGCCCTTCAACAATGTTGAAGAAGGGCTCAAAATAAGCCACTTTACAGTTTAAAACATACCTCAAAACAGTTTAAAAATAGGCCTAAAATACTATGCAAGAAAGAGGCATACAAGAGAGGTAAAGAGGCAAGTGCAAAAAGGAAGCCTCAAACAGAGAAATACCCTTAAACAAACATGAAAAAGAGCTCAAAATAATTCTATTTTCAGTTAAGGTCGGAGCCCAAATATGCAAGCACAAAGAGCTAAGATATAGATCAAAAAAATGCACCAAAGAGGGAGAAGGAGACTTACCCTTGAAGACTCAACTTCCAGCTGCTTTTGGCCCAAGTTTGGGTGCTCCTAAGCTCTGAAGAACAACCTCAAGCTTCTGGAATGGAGGATGAAAGGGTGTGGGTGTGGGTTGTAGAGTAAAGGATGTAGGATTTGGGAGGTTTTGGTGCTTGAAGTGAGGGAAAGAGAGAGATGTAATGCAAGGCTCCAAAAGCAATTTTTCTAACCCCTGAGACAAGGGCTGGAGGCTGGTTATATAGGCAAAAGAGGGGGAGAAAATGGGGGGAAAATGGGGGGGAAAACAATTCAAGTTTCCCCCTAAAAGTTGGCCCCCCGGATACAAAATCTGGGGGGAAAAGGAGGGTGTATCTACACTGTACCTGTTGTAAGGATCATGGCCGGCTGGTTATTGAGGCTGCAGGTGGCCGGCCGGCCCTCGCCATGGCCGGTCGGCCAAGGTTCAAAAGGGTCAAGCTAGATTACTGGCCGGCCACCTCAAATTGGTGGCCTCCCATGTGTGCTCAACACAGCCATGTGGTCAAAAATTGGAGAAAGTGACCTAGGAGAGAGAAAAGGCCACTTTTCAAAGGGGTTCAAAAGGTTCAATCACAATTACTGGCCGGCCATATGATATTGGTGGCCTCCCAGGTATCTACAACACAAATATGTGGTTTAGGGTTCAAGAAAGTGGTCCCGGGATGGTCAACATTGGCTTTGAAGTGAGAAAAACGGGCGACGGAGGGCGGTGAAGGAATAAAACTGGTTGTCAGAACAATTACTGGCCTCCCACCCCTCTACGACCTTTCTAACAATGAAACAGAGGTCTCCACCAAAAATGAACCAAAACCGATGCAAAATGAAGGTTCGGCGGCCAAAACGCGCAGCCCGGGGCCCCGAAAACTGACTATTAGACACCGGAAGGGGTGTTCGACCACGAAGTTGATCTCTTGGACCACAGTGTCCCTCAAAAGGGAGTAAATAAGATGCATGCCAAAACCCGGAGCAAACGAAGATGGTTAAGCGGTCCCGAACCGAGGCACATGGGCAACGGCTCCGAAAAACCGAAAACTGGACTCCAAACAGGCAAAATGGCCTACGACCACGAATTGTAGCCTTCGGCCACTGAGAGATGGTCTACGAGACCTCTCCCTCCCTTGTGGAAGAGAAACAGAGAAAACCGAGCCTGGTTCGCAAACCGAGGCAAAACATGAAAGAGTCCGGAAGTCCGGAGGCAAGGCTCGCAGCCGAGACTCTGAAACCTCTGAACGAGCACGATATGCAACATCACCAAGCGCTCGATCGGTGACGTCTGAGTCTTAAGGTCGGTCAAAAATAGGGTGTCTACACTAATGCTCTGGCAGCGTTTATGGACCTAATGAACCGAATTTTAAAACCTACCTTGACGAATTTGTTGTGGTTTTTATTGATGACATTTTGATATACTCTAAAGATAGACTTGAACATGAACAACATTTGAGAACTGTCCTGCAAATACTTAGAGAAAGGAAATTGTTTGCTAAACTAAAGAAATGTGAGTTTTGGTTGGATGAAGTTATTTTCTTAGGGCATGTGATCAACAGGGAAGGGATTTTAGTGGACCCACAGAAAATAGAGGCAATTGTGGATTGGCCTACACCAACCAATGTAACAGAAGTTCGCAGTTTTATGGGTCTAACTGGGTACTACAGGAGGTTTGTGAAAGATTTTTCGAAAATAGCTGTGCCTCTTACCCAACTGACACGCAAGGGGCAACCTTTTGAGTGGAACGATGAAAGAGAATTAGCCTTTCATGAATTGAAGATAAGATTGACCACTGCATCAATTTTGACACTAACTTCAGGTACGGAGAATTTTGTAATTTTCAGTGATACATCTTATAAAGGTTTGGGTTGTGTGTTAATGCAGAACGGAAAGGTTGTTGCTTATACCTCCCGACAGTTGAGGCCATATGAGAAGAATTATCCAACACATGACCTAGAATTGGCCGCAGTCGTTTTTGCTTTGAAAATCTGGCGGCATTATCTGTATGGAGCAAAGTGTGAAGTCTACACGGATCACAAAAGTTTGAAATACTTCTTCACACAGAAGGAGTTGAATATGTGTCAGAGGAGGTGGCTGGAATTGATAAAGGATTATGATTTAGAGATTCAGTATCACCCCGGGAAAGCTAACACAGTTGCTGATGCCTTGAGCAGAAGATCAACGGGAAGTATGGCTTGTTTGCTTACCGAATAGACAGAAATCTTGCAAGATTTTGAAAAATCCGAAATTGAAGTGGTAATGTATGAACAGGGCGAGTTGATAGCCGCTATTACAGCCGAGCTGGCAATCATCGATGAAATCAAACAAAAGCAGAAAAATGATGAATTCCTCAAGAAAGTGATTGATGAATTCGAGACAAGTTCGAAAGCAGAGTTTGGTATTGAGAATGAAGTGTTGAGATTTCAGAACAGAATGTGTGTCCTAGATATTCCGGAACTAAAGAAGAGGGTTTTTGATGAAGCCCACAAATCCGTATTTGCTATGCGTCCGGGTAATAATAAAATGTACCGGGATTTGAAACAAACTTATTGGTGGCCTAAAATGAAGAAGGAGATTGCAGAATATGTGTCCAAGTGTCTTCAATGTCAGCAAGTCAAAGCTGAACATCAAAAACCAGGCGGTCTACTTCAACCTCTCCCTATTCCTGAATGGAAGTGGGAACACGTGACTATGGATTTCGTTGTTGGCCTACCTCGGACTTCTCGAGGTATGGATTCTATTTGGGTTGTAGTTGATAGACTAACTAAATCTGCACATTTTCTGCCTGTCAAAACTACATTTAATGCTTATAGGTTGGCTACTATTTATGTTGATGAGATTGTTCGTTTACATGGAGTTCCGGTATCTATTGTGTCAGATAGAGATCCGAAATTTGTGTCTAGATTGTGGCAAAGTTTTGCAGGAAGCCATGGGAACGGAACTAAGGTTCAGTACTGCCTTCCACTCACAGACAGATGGGCAATCAGAACGAACAATACAGACTTTGGAAGATATGTTTCGAATGTGTGCATTGGATTTTCAGGGGAGTTGGGAAGATTATTTGCCACTTGAAGAATTTGCATACAATAACAGCTTCCACTCCAGCATCGGTATGGCACCGTACGAGGCTTTGTATGGTAGAGGGTGTAGATCACCAAGTTGTTGGGCAGAGGTCGGGGATAGAGCTTTACTTGGGCCTGAAATTGTGCAAGATACTTCTGAGAAAATCAAAACCATTCGGCAAAGGCTCAAAATAGCTCAAAACCAACAGAAGAACTATGCAGACGTTCGAAGAAGGCCTCTTGAGTATGAGGTCGGTGACCACGTGTTCATCCGTGTGTCCCCAATGAAAGGCCAAGTCAAGTTTGGGAAGAAGGGCAAATTGTCTCCCCGTTACATTGGGCCGTTTCAGATTTTGGAAAGGCTTGGTCTAGTTGCTTATAGAGTTGCTTTGCCACCGGGATTTGAACAAATCCATAATGTGTTTCATGTGTCGATGTTAAGGGGTTACCTCCGAGACCCGTTTCATATGATTGATTATCACCGGGTAGCTATAGATGAAAACATAGAATACGCTGAATGGCCAGAACGAATTGTTGACTGGCAAGTGAAACAATTGAGAAGCAAGTCCATCCCAATGGTGAAAGTGGAATGGAAGGAACATTATGGAACGGATGCTACATGGGAAAAAGAGGAGGAAATGCGACTACGTTATCCATATTTGTTTTCCGACGAAGGTAAATTAAGTTTGGAGGACCAAACTTCCTAAAGGGGGGGAGACTGTGATACCCCTGTTCTGTAGTATGCTAATTGGTCCTTAATACGAATGTGATTATGTGTTTTGATATGATTTTGTGGGCCATTATGTGAAAATATGTGGTTATAAATTTCTATCTGTTCACCGTAGGAATATTTGTTTGATTATCTGCTTTGGAATTTAAATTGAAGGCCTTATCGGCCACCGAAACCAAAATTGATTTCGCCATTGTGATTGGCATAATTTTTAGAGCCTACGGTGAAATTTAATTGAAAAATTGATTCGGACCAGATTAAATTGATTTAATTAATGAATTAGTACCCAAATAGTTATTATTATTAAATTGGGACCTAGTGGGATTTGTTGTATAGGAGCACTACACCCCAATTCCTCTCCTTTATTGTATTTTGGTTGATCTTGGACTCAAGATTAGAGAGAGGGGCGGTTATAAAGAGAGAAAGGGAGAGACTTGTGTAATTTTGGCTCAAGGCTTGGGAATTTGAAGGTTAAGCTCAAGAATTGGCTAGAACTTGGGTGTTTAAGGCTCCTAGGTGAGTAATCATCCCTTGAATCATGGGTTTTTGTTTGCAATTTGTAAGTTCAGAGTTGAATGATGATAAAGAGCATGAATTGAGTGGATTTTGTTGTATTTGAAGTTAATAGAGGCATGCATATAGGAAATTGCCATGAATTTCCATATTTGAACACAATGTGTGTAATCCATGTTGAATCTTGTTTGAAATCCATGTATTTGGCCACCTCTTCACCAATTAGGCTGGGAATGATGAGCATCTCCCACATGCATGTACAAATCATGGGGGTGTAAGTCTTGAATGTTTGAATTTGAGCATGTTGGTGATGAGTTGAGATAATTTGGGACATGCATGTAGATAATTCAAGAAATTGAGCTTCCTAGTGTTGTAATTTGGTATTGGTATCATGTTAGTATGTGTATATGTGATATTTGAGCCATTGCATGCAAAAAATGGTGTTTGAAAGTCGAATTGGAGCTCAAGAACACAATCTGGAAAACCCAGAAAATTGAGGTCCGCTCGAGCGGGGAACCCGCCGCTCGAGCGTGAATTACGTGCTCCCAGTAATTTTTTGCAGACTTGGTGTCCACTCGAGCGGTGGAGTTCACGCTCGAGCGGGGAGCTAAGTAGACATGCCTTCCGCTCGAGCGCCCTATTTCACGCTCGAGCGTATTTTTGATGCAACCAGTACTTTTGCAGGCCTTAAGGGTCCGCTCGAGCGGGGGAGTCCACGCTCGAGCGGGGACCCTGTTTTTTGAAATTTTGAAAATGCATTATGTGTTCTGTTTTCCGTTCCTTTTTCATTTCTAAGCACTCTTAGGCATACATTGAGCATTGTAATTGAATTAAAAAAAAGATAAGAATGAAGCCTAAAGAGGAATATGTGAATTAAAGAACAGATTGAATTATTTGTGACCCATATGTGTTATGTGATATGTAGGGTCAAGCTCCAGGGCAACTCCACAAGCCGATCACTGTGATTAATATCTGAAATATGTTGTTGTCCAATTGCTTACTACTACGTAAGTTTTGTAAAGTTCACTAATTTGAATGATGAACAGTTTTATATGGAAAGTTTGAAAGGCTTAAAAGCCAGTTTGATATGAAAGTTTGAAAGGCCTAAAAAGCCAGTTTGATATGAAAAGTTTAAGAGGCTTAAAAGCCAGTTTGATATGAAAGTTTGAAAGGCCTAAAAGCCAGTTTGATATGAAAGTTTGAAAGGCCTAAATGCCAGTTCGATATGAAAGTTTGAAAGGGCCTAAGGGCCAGTGTGATACGAAAGTTTGAAAGGGCCAAAAGGCCAGTCTGATAAGAAAGTCTAAAAAGGCCAAAGGCCAGTTTGACATGAGTGAATTGGGCCCAAGGTCGTCTGATGTATAATGTTCCAATGTATTTTCTTTATTTGATATTATTCACTGGGCTTTTGCTTACGCTCATTCATATGTTTGTAGGTGAGCCAAGAGAGGTCCAAACCCAGCCCCAGTGAAGTCTGTATGGAACAACAGGGTTTTGGAGAGTCAGCCCATGTGTCTCACGCACGAGACTCGCCTTCACCTTTTTGTCATTTTGTTCTAACTTGTCATGTTGGCGAAGCCTTTGTATATATCTGTATATAGTTTGCATGGGTTGACTTAGTTTTGGATGATCCTGTTTATGTAGGACTTATGCTACTGTATTTCTGTTGTGAGTTGTTAATGTATGTATGCATGGTTTGTTATGGTGTGCCATGTAAGCACAGCTCTATGGACAAAGTTTTTAAAATTGCTTCCGTTAGCCCCCATTAACTCTGTTAAAATACGTTTGGTTTGGTTTGAGGCTGTAGGTAATCCCATGATTACTGGCCAGTTATGTCCTTAATCCACGGGGACAGGTTCGGGTCATGACAGGGAAGGTGCTGGGTGCCTTCAACACGGACCAAAACCGTGCTCACCGCATGTTGAGAGATCGCTAAGTAAAGATACAGTTCTTCGCCCGGCTTTGGTGTAACCAGGATAGGGGCTGAGGACAGGTACACTTTTAGATCCGCCAGCGCACGGTCACATTCGTCATCCCAGAAGAACTTGGCCTTCAAAGTTTTGAAGAAGGGCTTGCAACGATCTGAGGACCGGCTTATAAATCTATTCAGTGCGGCTGCCATCCCGACTAGATGTTGCACGTCCTTCGTGGAGTTTGGGCGCTCCAATGCTTGTATCGCCTTGATTTGGGATGGGTCGGCTTCAATCCCTCAATTTGTGACCAAAAAACCCAAAAACTTTCCGGTGTCGACTCCGAAGGCGCACTTGGAGGCATTCAAACGAAGCTTGTGATGTTTTAGTGTAGCGAACATCTTTGCTAGGTCAGCGACGTATTGAGACTTCTCCTTGCTCTTTACCACCATATCATCTATGTAAGCCTCCATGGTGCTTCCCAAGAGGGGAGTGAACATCTTGGTCACCATCTTTTGAAAAGTTGCCCCGGTGTTTTTCAGTCCGAACGGCATGACTTTGTAATAGTACAGGCCTGTAGGAGTGGTGAACGAAGTGATCTCTCTGTCTGGTTCGTACATATCTGGTGGTAGCCGCGATATGCATCTAAGAAGCTAAACCTCTGATGGCCAGCGGTCAAGTCTACCAGCTGGTCGATTCGTGGGAGGGGGAAGCTATCCTTTGGGCATGCACGGTTGACCGTCTTATAATCAACGCACACCTGCCACTTTTCGTTCTTTTTCAGAACCACCACCATGTTGGATATCCATCGAGGGTATTGCACTTCTTCTATTGCCCCTGCTTCTAACAAGTTCTTGACTTCTTCCGCCACTACCTCGGCATGGTGCAAGGCCAAGCGGCGCGTCCTCTGGATGACGGGCCGTGCATTTGGGAAGACATTCAACTGGTGGCAAATGAAGCCGGGGTCGACGCCAGGCATATTGTAAGGCGTCCATGCAAAAGCCTCCATGTTGGAGATCAAGAAGTTGAGATAATCGAGCGGCTCGGCGCTGGACAAAGATGATCCCAAGAGAAAGAACTTAGTTGGATCGTTCTCGTCGATGCGCACCTCCACAAATCTTCGACCGATTTCTCCTCGGCCTTTCTTCCTATGTCTTCAAGGACTTCCTTTCCCTCCAGTCCCTCTATCATTTGAACAAACCCTTTGGCGGCCCGGCTACCGTTCACTGCAACGAAGCACTGCTTTGCCATCACCTGGTCTCCCCGAACCTCTTCTATTTGCCCGGTCGGCGTCGGGATGTATAGAACCTGATGCTAGGTCGACGCTACTGCTTGCATGGCGTGTAACCAGCCCCTGCCCAAGATTAAGTTGTAGGTGAATGGGACCTTGAACACCCAGAATTCTACTTGCTTTATGACCGAACCCGCTTTGACAGGCAATATGATCTTCCCTACCGGTCATTTTGGCTGAGAGTTGAAGCCAACCAAAGGAGACGTCGCAGGGGCCAAGTCCTTGTCCTCCAACTTCATTTGCTTGAACGCGTTATAATACATGATTTCGACCGAACACCCTTGGTCAATCAAGATCCTCTTGATGTCAAAGTCTTTGACGCGAAGAGTCACTACTAGGACGTCATTGTGGGGCATCTGAATTCTCTCCAAGTCCTTACTCGAAAAGGCAAGGATATCCTTCTCTTCGGACTTCCCTTTCTTCACACCAGGTTGAACGGAGAGCACTTCCCTCATGTGCTCGGCTTTCTTGATCATCCCTCTCAGCTCGCAGACCCTTGCCGGCTCAATGATGCCATGGATGACATTGATTACGCCTTGGGGCACCGTTTCCAGGGCGGCTAGGCCGTTTGGCTCGGTTTGCCCCAATGGGGCGGCTTTCATACCTCCATCTATGTATTGGTCCAGATGTCCCGCCGCCACCAGCTCCTCCAAATGTTGTTTGAGCGACAAGAAATCCTCCGTTCGGTGCCCCCATTCCTCATGGAAGGTGCAACGATACATTGAGTTGAAGCCTCTCTGTGTATTCCCCAACTTAGCCGGCCAGCGGACGAAGGGCTCACCTCGGATTTCACTCAGGATGCGGTAAATAGGGATTTTAAAGACCGTGGTGATACCAGTTCGCACCTTCAATTTCCTCTTAGCATCTTCCTCTTCGTCACGGGGAGCGTTAGCTCGGTCGTTTCTGCAACCTTTGTTTCTATCATCGCGGTTTGAGCTATGACGTTGATCTTTTGATCGGTCGTTTGGGCGGTTGTCCTCCTGCCCGACCGAGTGAACCTTCCCCGCTATTCTTCTGTCTGCCGCGACCGGATTAGCCTTCTCGGTCGCGGAGGCGGCATCATCCTCCACACGGATGTGTTCATTGATCTATTGCATCAAGGATTCCATGATTGTGGGCTGGTGCATTGTCAGCGAATCTCGCAGCCTATGACCGACTGGGAGACCTCGCTTGTATTGAGTAATCGCCAGATTGGTGGGGCAGTCGAGAATCTCATTGTAAGTTTCCCAGCACTTCGCATTATATGCCTTCAACGAAGCTCCAGACTCCATCTTGACGCCCAGGAGATGGTCGACCTCCTTTGGTGTTCGAGTGTTGGTTTTGAATCTAGTGACGAAGGCCTCTACTAATTGCTGCCACCCCTCGATACTCCCCCTCCGGAAGCCTTTCGAACCATTTCAGGCCCAGTTCTCCTAAGCTTGCTGGGAATATGAGGCACATCAAGGCGTCATTGCACCGGTGTCTAGCCATTGCATGCCGGTAATGACTCACGTGCATGTACGGATCTGTCTTGCCGTCGTACAAGGTGAATTTAGGCTGGTGGAATCCGGCAGGGAGTGGTGTACTCTCGATTTTTGGAGATAGCGACGTAGCTGTAAGTCTCGCCAGCTCTTTGTCCACAAGCGCTGGGGCCACCACCCTGGGTGCTAACATTGCCACTTTTTCACTGCACCGAATTTGGGAACTTAGCCTCTGTAACGCCGGCAATCTCTGAGTCTCTTTACGGCGTGCCCTCTCCTCCAACACATCCCTCAGGTCTCTGGAACGGGCGAAAAGAGAGTATCGTGACGTCGACGATGGGTGTGAGGGACGGTAGGTGCTGTCGTGAGTGAGAGATTTGCCCTCCTATGGGTTGGAGTCCCTAACCCCATAGCTCCTGGTGATAGAGAGAGAATGTGTCCTTCCTTGGCGGTGATTGCCAGAACGAGGAGACGAGGTGTGCTCACTAAGGTTGCCCTCTCCAACAACACCCTTCCCCTTGATCTGGCGCTTCAGCACCTCCATTTCAGCCACCATCTTGCGAATGAGGGCGTCCTGATCTTTGAGTTTGTGCTCTAGGCGCTGTGCATGCGAATCCCCCCGCCGTCGACGGCCCTCTAGACTCTTCGAGCGATTAGTACTCCTTGCGCGTTTGTCTCGCGCACCTCTTGAAGAGGTCTCTAGGCCTGCCATGGCTGGAACGTTTAGGGGGCCTTCTCTCTGACGAACAGACTCTGGAGTGACACCATTGACGACGGACAGTGGAGTTTCGTTGTTGTTAGCCATAGAAACGGTCAAAAAAGCTTGAAGAGCAAGGCTTGTGTATCAAAGTTTTCCCACAGACGGCGCCAATTGTACGGGGAAATAATATCCGTCGATGTCCGTACTCCTTTCGTCCAAGCTCCATGTCTGTCTGATCAACCTAAGAATACAACAACGATGAGTTACCTGGCGGTGTGTTGCCAGAAAACCCCTCCGACGGTCAAGTCAGATCACTTGAAGAGGAATAAGAGAGATCTTTTTAGAGAGAGAGAGGGTTGTTCAGATATCATACCTCTAACGTCCCTCATCCTTCCTTTTTCTAGGTTGGCCATGCAGCTTCAGGGATTGTGCACGCACTACCTCTGCTATCCTTCCTTGGACAGGTGGCAGTGCTCGCCTCTCATTATCCTACGTGTGTAAAAGCCAAAACCTCCAAACAACATGTGTGGAACTGCCAAACGGTATTGACGCGTGCCAGGAGTGGATTTCCCCTCCGTCACACCATTGGTCCATGTGGCACACTGTACCGGGCTGCCATGACCGATCTATCCCTTGGAGGGGAATCGCAACCATAATCAAAACGGCCGAACTGACCGGCCGGGAGCATACCGACCTCTATCCTGGTCCAAACTCATTCCGAGTTGTCGTGACTGATCTAACCCTTGGAAGGAGACACAACCATAATCAACATGGCCGAGCTGTAAGAAGTCGATCCTTCCAGACTGATCGGCCGGGAGGTGTGTCGACCTCCATCCCGGCCCAAACTCATTCTGGGCTGTGCTTGGCTCGGTCCAGACTCATCACTGTGGATCCAATCTGAATACCTAGCCGAATCACTGCTCGATCTAGCATACGCATGATTCCATGCTCTGGTCGCCAAATCTACTTCGGCCCGGCGTGATTGGCCGGAAGTCGCTCCGACCGAGCAAATGGTGTTACTCGGGCCACTCTGCTATAACCCGCGTTACCGTTAGCTCGGTCGTACTTGTCCGGTGCAAATCTCCCTCTCACTTAGTTATTAGTTGAGTTCAAATAGAATCACCCGACTTATTGTTATAAAATAGGAAGAAATTGAAAATACTTCCTAAAGTAAATCCACAAGACTTTTGGAATCGTGAACAAAATAATTGATGATGCAGTTTGTCCAAGTGAATGGGTCAGACTTGTCCAAGCTCTTCAGCGTCCACGTCCAGTTGATCAAGCCCACCGGGTTACCTGCAAGCAAGTCCAATGGGGAACGGGGTAGTCCCCCAGTGAACCCTCCGATGAGCAAGTTAGAAGGAGAAGTAGGATGTAAGGAGAGTTTAGAGATAGAAAGCTTAACCTTCTTCTTGTCTTCAACGTTTACTTATATCCTTTGGTAATCATTTTGCTGTCTCTTTCGACCTGCCCTCCTCGCCGAAAGTCTATGCTGTAGCTTACCTTGTTCAGGGTAAGAGGGTCTTGTTTCGACGGGGAGGTGTTGTCGTAATAAATGCTGTGATGGGCTGCATTAATGGTGATGTGCAGTAGCAATAACTTTGCAGATCTTTGTCTGCTGATGTGGCTCGTCCTTCACCTGCCATGTGTCTGAATGCCATTGGCTCTTTATGCCATGTTGGATTCCAGCTGTTCTGGACTTCACCAGCTGGGTTATGTATTGGGCTCCGATTGATGGGCTTGGGGTGCTTGTAGTGGTCCATGGCCTTTGTGGGCTTGTACACGTCAGTAGTCCCCCATTCCTGAGTGCAGCTTTAGTCCAACGAAGGGAATAGTAATGAAGAGGGTGAGGGTGTCAGGGAATAGTAATATGGAGGTCGGCCGGCGGGAGTGACCGAGCGGGTGAAATGATCGGGAGGTGGTCCGACCGTGCAAGGTGACCGAGTGGAAGGGCCGACCGCGAGGAGGCTCGACCGCGAATGTTGGCCGAGTGGGAAAGTGGACCACGAGGAGGGGCGACCATGAGGGCTAGCCGAGCGGGAGGGCTGACCGTGGCGCGGGCGACCGTGAGGGTTGGCCGAGTGGGAGGGTCGAAAAATAGGAGGGGCGACCATGAGGGTTGGCCGAGCGGGAGGGCCGACCAGGAGGAGGACCGACTGCGAAGGTTGAGGTGGAGGGGCGTGGGGCTCAAGAGGCGGCATGTCACGTGGTGATTTGAAATGGAAAAGGCAGGATAAGGGCGGGGGACAGTGGATCGTGGTCGTACACATGGTAATACCCCATGATGGGGGAAGATTAGGCGTTGGATCAGAAATGAAACGTTAGGGCACTATGGGTGTGGAAATGAAACGTTAGGTTATGATGGGTGTTGAAAAGACAGTTTTGGTAGATGATTTGAAAAGTTTTCAAGCTGGCGAAAATTAATTGGGATCCTTGGAATACGGGTAAACCGTGGGCTTCTGGCATTATTCGATTTACCTACTTGTTTACGAAAAATCAAAATATTCCAAGTGTGAATTCCTTTCTTGCTCACGATACACCTCTGCAACACTTTTTCAGTTTCCTTGCACCTGCCTCCGAAGCGATTCGCAGACATACCTTAGAAATGGCCCAAGAAGAAACTGCGAATGTTAGGGTAGATCCACTTGGCGATGATGATGCTGTGGAGTTAGCGCAGCAATACAGGATGGAGAGGGTGGGGGAGTCGATTGTACGACCCCATGGTTCCACCATGATAGCAGCTCCAAAGCCTATCAACCAGGCTGAACCTGATCACTGGCACACAAAGGCAGATAAATCGACGGTTACTGCAGCGGATTTGGAAGCTATTCGCGACAAATACCAAGTGCCTGCCGAAATAGAGTTGTCGTTGCCGATGTCGACGGAGAGGCCATCCGATGCCAGGCCAGGGCAGTTTGCCCTTTATAAGGAGGCGTTGAAAGGAGGACTGAGGCTGCCCCTGCCACAAATGGTAGTAGATGTCCTGAATCGCTTGGAGGTGGCGCCGGGCCAACTAATGCCCAATGTATGGAAGATCTTGCTGTCCTGTGCAATTGCCTGGCCGAAGGCGAACGAAGGGGCGGCCATGACAGTGGACGAATTCTTCGCATGCTACAAGGCCTCGGGGCAGCAAGAGACGTGGGTCACTCTGCAGGCCGCAGCAGGGAAAGGGCTGGTGGCGGGGCTGCCGTCGTCGATCAAGGGGTGGAGACCACGGTGGTTCTACGTGTCTGTCAGTGGAGGAGTTGGGGTGCGTACCATTTGGAAGGTGCCCACCAAGCCCATGGAGCCAAAGCTGGGGGCAGTAGCGGAGGAGAGGGTGAAGATGGTGAAGGAGTGGAGCGAAAAAGAAGGGGCCAGACGGGACGAGCTCGTCCAATCGTCTGCATTGTTTACGGCAGGGTTGGGTCCACAACTGAGTGGTGGGGACCTCGACCGAGCGGAGTTAGAGGCGAGGAGAAGGGCTCAAGAGGCGGAGGATCAGACTATCCTTGCCAAAGCCCAAAAATTCAAAGAGTCCCAGGCCGATCGACCACCAAAACCAATTGCAAGGGAGAGGATTCGCCCTCGCCCAAACCCTTGGGCGAGAAAAACTTAGGCGAATTTGTGCCACGACTGCCCCAATAGACCCTTTGAAGGAGAGGGTTTGAAGAGATGGAGGCATTGGGGGTGGTAAAGAAGAAGAAGAGGGTGAGGCGGAGTGAAGAAGAGCCTGCCCAGAAGAGGAGGAGGGAGACAATTATAAAGGAAACCAGTACTGCCAAGGGGGCAGATGGGGGAGAAGTGGAGGAGACCCCAAGAAGGGTAAGTGCTCCAGAAGTGGTGGACGTTGTCTCCGAGGGCATGGAAGTGGTGCCGATAGTGGCGGCAATCGTCGCAGGGGTCGCAAAGGCCGCCCCTGAAGGGTAAGTGGAAAATGGGGCAAGTGGCCCTGGGCCAAGAAGGGAAGAACGGCCCCAGGAGGGTCCTGCACCCCAAGGTGGGGGAGTCAGTATGACTACAGCGATCTACCACGCTCGGTGCGGTGGCTGGGCGGCTGGAGGGAAAGGAATGCCCAGCTAGGGCAGGGGCAGATCGCCTGGTGGGGATCGCAAAAGAGGCAGCCCTACGCTCAGTGTCCAGATTCAACGAGGCCGAACTGCTAAAGGGGTTATGCTCTGCTCAAATGGAGGTAACCACCTTAGCAGGGGCTCTGCTGAAGAAAGCGGGGGCTGCCAAACTCAAGGCAGATGAGGCTAAGGCTCAGCTTGCAAAGTTGAAAAAGGAGAGTGCAAGTTGGGAGACTGCCTACGCTGATCTGCAAGCGGTCAAGGTGGAGCTGGAGAACACACGCTGCCAGGTTGTGTCGCTCGAGTTCCAACTGGCTGGCGAGCAGAAGAAGTTGGATGAGGCCCAAAAGCCTGTGCCGTCGCGGTCGAGCGACATAAAGAGGCAATGAGCAGTAATGAAGAGCTAGTTAGGCAAAAAGATAAGGCAGATGTCAAGATCGGCGATCTACAGAAGGAACTGGAGGGCGAGCGTGCCAAGGCAGTGAAAGAGTTGGAAGTTAGAGAGAGGGAAGGCAGCGGCGGATAAGTAGATCCTGAAGAAGGAATTGGAGGAGGAAAGGGCAAAGGCTGCATCTAAAAGGGCGACCTTGCAGAAGGAGCTGGACGAAGAGAGGGCGAAGGCAGCCTTTGAGAGGGTGGCTTATCCCAATCTGTGCGTCGTAGCAGTGGAGCAATTTAAAGGGTCTGCTGAATTTCAGATGGCAGTTGATGCCGCGGTCGCCAGCAGCCTAGCTAGGCAAGAATCTGGGGGGGCGGACCCATCGAGGATGACTGCTGGAGGCAGAACTGAAGTAGAAGTTATTGAGAGCTTCCAGCAGTCAGACTTCTATAAGCACGAAATGGCTGAGTTCTAGGACAGTGGCTGGAAGATGTTCAAACGTAGAGCTGAAGAACTGTTCCCAGACTTAGACCTTAGTAGTGTGACAATTGGTGAAGACGATGTGGCCCAAACCCCCCTGGATGAGGGTATTGAAGAAGAAGACCTCATCTCTAGTGAGGGGGAGTAACTGGGGAAGAAGGAGAAAAAGGCATTGTTTTGGTTTTGTTTCATTTGTTGTCCTTCTTTTTTTTTTTTTTGAATTACTGTAATGAGCTTATGTAAGAAGTTGTGAATAAATAAAATTTCAGTTGTGTTTTGCATTTGACCGTTTTTGCTTGTTCGTCTGAAATGGATGAAAACTTGTGACAAACACTTGTGATAAACTTGTGATAACAACTGAATTTAGGAATTTCTCAAGACAGAGTGGGATTGAAATTGTAAGAAAAACTGAGTGTAGGGTGAAGTTAAGGACTCCCTAATGCAGAGTGAAACTGGACTTGTAATAAAAACTCAATGCAGAGTAAAGTTAAACTTGTAATAAAAACTCAAGGCAGAGTGAAATTGGACTTAATAAAAACTCAAGTTTGCATTTGCCACACTGCTCAAGTAAGTTAGTGGTTTGTGGAGGGAAGCTTGGTTTGTGGGGAGGAGAGGGCTAACTTGTGAGAGTTTGATTGAGAAGAAAATAACCTGAGTCTGACCATGAAACTGTGGCGCTCGGTCTGGCTAAGGCTTGTTAGGCAAGCCAAGTGCTTCATGCTCGGTCTGGCCGAGGCTTCTGGTGCTCGGTCTGGCTGAGGGTTTTTTTTTTTTTTTTTAGTGCTCAGTTTGGCTGAGGCTTTTAGTGCTTAGTCTGGCTGAGGCTCTTGTAGTGCTCAGTCTAGCTGAGGCTTTTGTAGGGCTCAGTCTGGCCGAGGCTTTTAGTGCTCAGTCTGGCCGAGGTTTTTGTAGTGCTCAGTCTGGCTGAGGCTTTTGTAGTGCTCAGTCTGGCTGAGGCTTGTAATAAGTGCTGCAAATGAAACTGTAGCGCTCGGTCTGGCTAAGGCTTGTTAGGCAAGCCGAGTGCTTCATGCTCGGTCTGGCAGAGGTTCTTGTAGCGCTCAGTCTGGCTGAGGCTTTTGTAGTGCTCAGTCTGGTTGAGGCTTTTAGTGCTCAGTCTGGCTGAGGCTTGTAATAAGTGCTGCAAATGAAGCTGTAGCTCTCGGTCTGGCTAAGGCTTGTTAATCAAGCCGAGTGCTTCATGCTCGGTCTGGCAGAGGCTCTTGTAGCGCTCAGTCTGGCTGAGGCTTTTGTAGTGCTCAGTCTGGCTAAGGCTTTTGTAGTGCTCATTCTGGCTGAGGCTTTTGTAGTGCTCAGTCTGGCTGAGGCTTTTGTGCTCAATCTGGCTGAGGCTTTTAGTACTCAGTCTGGCTGAGGCTTGTAACAAGTGCTGCAAATGAAAATGTTATTGAGACAATACACAGATAGCTAAGGTAGAGAATTGTTGTCATGGACAATGTAATCCTGTCGATCTAAGTTTTACATTATGTAACAAAAAGAAAATACAGCAACTGAGCAATACAACAGTAGGGACTTATTGAAAGTAGCGCTTCAGGTGTTTGGCGTTCCAGGGATGGGGGAGATCTCGACCTTCCATGTCCTGAAGTCGGTAAGTGCCCGGACGTGGTCGGGCTTTCACAACGTAAGGTCCCTCCCATTTGGCTACCAGTATACCCTCAGTCGGATTTTTGGTGGCAAGGGTTGCTTCTCTCAAGACAAGGTCCCCTACGGCGAACTCCCTTGGTCGGACTTTGCGGTTGTAGTGTGTTCTCATTTTCTGTTGGTATGAGGCCAGTTTGACAGCAGTGGTTTCTCTGAGTTCTTCAATTAGGTCCAGGTCTGCCCGACGGAGCTCTTCCGTTAGTGCTGGATCCGGATGTAGAACTCTAGGGGTAGGTAGATCGACTTCTACCAGAATAATCGCCTTAGCGCCGTATGTTAAGCGAAAAGGAGTTTCCCCAGTGGGAGTCCGAGCTGTAGTTTGGTAAGCCCAGAGTACATTCGGTAGTTCCTTAGCCCAAAGTCCCTTGGCAGCTTCTAGCTTAGTTTTGATGATCTTCAAGGGAGAACGGTTGGTGACCTCAACTTGGCCATTGGCCTGGGGATGATTGGGGGAGGAGAAGCATGGTTGAATTTAGAGGTCGGCACAGAACTTCCTGTACCTGGCGTTGTCAAATTGTTTGCCGTTGTCGGAGACGATGGCCTGAGGGATGCCAAACCTGCAAATGATCGACTGCCAGATGAACTTGGTTGTGTTCCACTCGGTGATGGTGGCAAGGGGTTCTGCCTCTACCCACTTAGTGAAATAGTCGATGGCGACAATGGCAAATTTGGTCTAGCCTCGGCCGGTGGGTAAAGGACCAACTAGGTCGATCCCCCATTTAGCGAATGGGTAGGGGTTGCAAAGTGTGATCAATTCAATAGGAGGAGCATGGGGGATGTTTGCAAAACGCTGACACTTATCACATTTGAGCACGAAGTCAGCCGCATCTTGGTTGAGAATAGGCCAGAAGTATCTAGTGCGAAGTATCTTGTGGGCGAGGGACCTGCCGCCTGAGTGATTGCCGCAGATACCCTCATGGATTTCTTGCATCACATAAGTTGCTTGAGCTGGATTGAGGCATCGCAGATAGGGGCGCGAGAAACCACGTTTGTACAAAATGTCGCTGACGAGGATGTAATTGGACGACCGGGCCCTGACTTTGGCGGCTTGCTGTTGGTCGTCTGGAAGTTCCCCCGTTGTCAGAAATAGAAAGATGTCCGACGCCCAAGGGATGGGCTCATTTTGGAGGAATTGTATTTCGTGCTGGTCGAGGCAAATGGTGGGGTGGGATAGGTATTCTAGGCGGACACCACGGCTGAGGTCGGGGTGGTCTGTGGAAGCCAACTGAGCCATCTCATCCGCCTTAGAGTTTTCCGCCCGAGGAATGTGCTTGATGTGGAAGGAATTGAAAAGGCGAACAAGGGGAAGTGCAATATCCCTGTAAGCCCGCATTGTGTCCTCCTTGGCATCGAATTCTCCGGTGATTTGTCCGACGATGAGCTGAGAGTCGCTGAACACTCGGATGTGGCTGACACCAATATCCCTAGCTAGGCGAAGACCCACAATCAATACCTCATATTCGGCCTCATTGTTACTAGCCTTAAATAGGAAACGGAGAACGCATTTGAAATAACCACCCTCAGGGGCGGTGAGGATGAGGCCAGCTCCACTACCTTCCCTGCGGGATGATCCGTCGACGTTGAGAGTCCAAGAATGAGGGTCTTCTGGTTCAATGGGAGCTAGTGGGGGTGTCGAGGTAGTGGTTGGGGTAGGATTAGTGAATTCCAGTATGAAATCAGCAATAGCTTGCCCCTTAATTGCTGTTCGAGGCCGGTAAAAGATGTCAAACTGGCTGAGTTCCATTGACCATTGCATGAGTCTGCCGGAAAGTTCTGGTTGCTGCATGACCTTCTTCAAGGGTTGGTCGGTGAGGACCACTATAAAGTGGGCTTGGAAGTAAGGACGAAGTCGTCTGGAGGCGGTGACCAAAGCCAAGGATAATTTTTCTAACAGTGGGTAGTTCTGCTTCGCTCCCCCTGAGGGCCCGACTGATGTAGTAGACCGGTCGTTGGACGGAGCCGTCTTCCCTGATAAGAGCTGCACTGACAACGGTGCTTGATACAGCTAGATAGAGGAAGAGGGGCTCGCCCGTGAGTGCTTGCGAAAGAAGGGGGGGATTGGCCATGCACTGCTTCAATTGTTGAAAAGCCTCTTCAGATTCAACCGTCCATTCAAAAGTTTGCTGAAGAACTTTGAAGAATGGTAGGCACTTATCCGTTGCGCAGGAAATGAAGCGGTTGAGGGCTGCAACTTGGCTAGTGAGTCTTTAGACCTCCCTAACTGTTTTTGGTGACTGTATCTCGATCAAGGCCTTGATCTTTTCAGGGTTAGCTTCAATGCCCCGCTGACTGACCATAAAACCCAAAAACTTCCCAGATCCTACGCCGAAGGCGCATTTCTCCGGGTTGAGCTTCATTTGGTACTTGCGTAAGGTGGCGAAGGTTTCTCGCAGGTCGGTCAGATGGTCCGCGAAGAGTTTGCTCTTGACCAACATGTCGTCGACATATACCTCCATATTCCGACCTATCTGGTGATGGAAAACGGCATTAACCAACTGTTGGTAGGTGGCCCCAGCATTCTTCAATTTGAATGGCATCACTCGGTAGTGGTAGGTACCCTCGGTCAGTAATAAAGGATGTATGTTCCCGATCAGACGGGTGCATCAGGATTTGGTTGTAACCAGAGAAAGCATCCATGAAGCTGAGCATTTGATGACCGGCCGTGGCGTCGACCAGCAGATCTATGCGGGGAAGAGGATAGCTGTCTTTGAGGCAAGCTCGGTTCAGGTCAGAGTAATCGACACAGAGTCACCATTTGCCATTGTTCTTGCGGACTTGGACCACGTTTGACAACCATTTGGGGTAGTCCACGTTTTTTATGAATTGGGCCTCAAGGAGTTTGTCAACCTCTGTGGCTATAAGAGTATTGCGCTCCGAATGAAAAATACACTGCTTCTGGCGTAAGGTCGGAAATGGGGTTCAATGCTAAGGCGGTGAGTTATGAAAGAGGGGTCAATGCCGGGCATGTCTGAGTGAGTCCAGGCAAATACATCATTGTGCTCAGTCAGAAGGGCAGTAAGATCGGCCTTAGCTTGGGGGGATAGTTGGCTCCCGATCTTGGCCATTTTCATTGGATTGGTGGGATCGATGGGAATCTCGACGAGCTCCTTCACCGGTTCCCCTCTGACCAGCTCGTCCTCATCTCGTACGTCAAGTCCTTCAATGATCATGGCCTCCTTTAACTTGACTTCCTTGAGTGAGGCGACATAACATTCCCTGGCTACGGTCTGCTCCCCCCTTACTGTCCCGACACCCAGGTCGGTAGGGAACTTTATGGCAATGTGGTAGGTTGAAGTGATAGCTTGGAAAGCATTGAGGGCGGTGCGACCAAGGATGATGTTGTAGGCAGAGGGACAGTCGACCACAAAGGAAAGTGAGCAACTTCGTTGTCTGCCGTGGGTATTCACTGATGGTAATAGGGAGATCGATTGAGCCGATGGAGGTCATCCGGTCGCCAGTGAAACCGACCAAAGGGGTTTAGAGGGGCGACAGGCTTTCCTGCCCAATCTTGAGCTGGCGAAAATAGTTGAGGAATATGATGTCTGAAGAACTGCCGTTGTCGATCAGAACCTATCTGACCTTATAGTTGGAAAGGAGGGCCGAAATGACGAGGGGGTCATCGTGAGGATAACGGATGGCAGTACAGTCGGCGTCCGTGAAGGTGACGGGCTCTGTCCACTGCTTGGGTTGTTTGGAGGGTCGGTCCACCGTGGCAACGGCTTTGTCTGAGCCTTGCCTTATCTTTCTGAGCTCTGCCCTCTGAGCCGAGCGGGATGGTCCACCACAGGCAAGGCCACCTGAAATGACTCGGATTTCGCCAACTGGCGGAGGGGGATTACCTGGTGGCCGAGGCTGTTGTGGAGGGTGATCATGGCCTTGGTTAGTTGGAGCTGGCTGCCGGGGTGGGGTGCGCCGGTGGTCGTTTCTGAGGGGCTCGGTTCTTTGCCTCTGCTGTGGGCGGGTGTCTGTGAAGCGGCTAATACGTCCTTGACGTATTAAGGCCTCGACCTGATCCTTGAGGTTGACGCAGTCATCAGTGTTGTGGCCATGGTCCTGGTGGAAAGGACAATATTTGGACTGGTCTTTCCGATTGGAAGGGGTCCGTGAGGGTAGGGGCCATTTGAGGGGGTAGTCCCGTTGGATCTGGTTGAGGACTTGTTCCGTGGGAGAATTAAGGGGGTGTACCGCTCGAACCGATCGGGCAGTCGGGCTGGTGCCGACCGGTCAGCGCGGGGGGGTTGGTCTGTATATTGGGGTGTTTGGTTATTATACTGGGTGTTTCTGGGTTCTGGGTCTTTTCTCTTTTCCCTGGGGGTCGGGTTTTTGGTTATTGGATCCTGCCGAGCGGCTAGTGAATCTTCAGCATTCATGTATTTCTGGGCTTTGGAGAGTAGGGCTGCCATGGAAGTCGGGGAATTTTTTGAGAGGGAGAAGAGGAAATCGGACGATCGTAGCCCAGCCATGAAAGCCGTGAGGATGACCTTGTCATCGTTTTTCGCTACTTGCAAGGCTTCGGTGTTGAAGCGGGTCACGAAACTGCGCAGCGACTCCCCCTCGGTCTGGCGGATGTTGAGGAGTTGGGTTGCTGGGTGGCGTTGGCGCTGGGCTCCAATAAAATGGCTAAGGAAGGAGTCGCTGAGGTGTTGGAAAGTGGAGATAGAGTCTGCCAGTAACTGACTGAACCACAGTCGAGCTGACCCTTTCAATGCTACAGGGAAGGCCTGACACATGATCTCGTCAGGGAAGGCATGGAGGATCATGAGGGTTCGGTAGGTCTCCAGATGGTCGACTGGGTCTGTCGTACCGTCAAAAGAGTCTATGGTGGGCATCTTGAACTTGGCGGGCAGAGGTTTGTCCCGAATGGAGGCAACAAATGGCGAGCTTGCCGTGGTGGAGGGTTTATGCTGAATGTTCTGCATGACCCCTTGGAGTTGGAGCTTCATTGCTCGGAGTTCAGCGTCCCAGAGGGGAATGTTGTCACCATGGTCGGTCAATGGGGGCTGGACACTGCTGGCTTCCCCTTTAGGGGCTGGTAGCACGACCGACGAGTGTGGGGGTGGAGGTGGTAGATTTATGTGGAGAGGAGGAGGAGGTTGCAAACCTTCCAAGTTGGGTGGATAGGGTTGCGGAATAGTATGGCTCGGGGCTCTTTCTTGGTTGGGTGGGATATCTAGAGGTGGTGGCGGAGGCATCGGGAGGTTTCTTTGGAGTAAGGCATTTATCAGGGCCTGGTTTTGTTCGGCCATGCGGTTAATGCTGTTGGTAAGCTCAATGAAATACTGCGGTGGGTTGTTTGGATGGGGGGGTCGGCCTGATGGTCGGCAACATTATTATGAGAAGCCATGGATCTAGTCGTGACCATTCACTTTGATGGGTAGGAGGAAAAGGTTGTTGGGATTGGGTCTCCGGCGACAGTGAACACAACTGGCGCGCGGAGCAAATACCTTCCCACAGACGGCGCCAACTGATGATGCAGTTTGTCCAAGTGAATGGGTCGGACTTGTCCAAGCTCTTCAGCGTCCACGTCCAGTTGATCAAGCCCACCGGGTTACCTACAAGCAAGTCCAATAGGGAACGGGGTAGTTCCCTAGTGAACCATCCGACGAGCAAGTTAGAAGGAGAAGTAGGATGTAAGGAGAGTTTAGAGATAGAAAGCTTAACCTTCTTCTTGTCTTCAACGTTTGCTTATATCTTTTGGTAATCATTTCGCTGTCTCTTCCGACCTGCCCTCCTCGCCGAAAGTCTATGCTGTAGTTTACCTTGTTCAGGGTAAGGGGGTCCTGTTCCGACGGGGAGGTGTTGTCGTAATAAATGCTGTGATGGGCTGTATTAATGGTGATGTGCAGTAGCAATAACTTTGCAGATTTTTGTCTGCTGATGTGGCTCGTCTTTCACCTACCATGTGTCTGAATGCCATTGGCTCTTTATGCCATGTTGGATTCCAGCTGTTCTGGACTTCACCAGCTGGGTTATGTATTGAGCTCCGATTGATGGGCTTGGGGTGCTTGTAGTGGTCCATGGCCTTTGTGGGCTTGTACACGTCAATAATGCATACCGTTTGTTAAACAAAATTTATTTATTTTTGAATAAAAACTTTTAGATAGAGTTCTAACTTAATAAGAAATTCTAGGAAACCTAATTTATTTATTTATTTATTTAAAATTATAATAATCTTAGCCCAAAGAAAAACAATCCAACGATAATTACCTTCAACATAAAATAAAATTAAAATAATACCTACAATGTGATAATGAATTGATGAAATTAAAGTAAAACACAATTTAAACAGGCCGAGTCCTCATAAATTTAAATTAAAAGTTAAATAAGATTTAAGAAAAGTTAAAAGGCACACCCATAACTTTTATTTATAATATGTGATTCTTAATTCTACATATGAAAATGTCTAGCTATTATGAAAATTTGTCAAAAAAATTGCCACGAATCAAGAAATATTGTTGAGATTTAATTAGTGTATTATGAGATATACATGCAGAATGAATCCAAAGCAAGAAAATTGTCATGAATGAAAAAGTGTGGTTGAGATTCAATTGGTGTATGGTGAATTCATATGTAAAATGAATTTGAACTACACATTTTATGTAAAATTTTAAATACAATTATTAGTATCTTATTGATTTATATCAGCACAGGGGAAAAGTTTACACTGAATAACTTTCAAATACCAACAAATCCTACCCTTTGTATATTTTAAATACAAGAAAATATGAATAAATTAGGAAAAATCAATACATGTTCATATTTATTTGTATTTAGTAATTTTTTCACAAATATTTTATTTTTTTAATTATATTTAGATTGAATAAACATCAAAAAAGTATTATATATATAATATGAAGAAATTTCATTGTCACTAATCACTAAGAATGAAAAAAATATGAAATGAAAATTAATGAAAAATATGAAAAACCAAAAATTGGAAAATAGTTTTCAAAGATTAGACCAAAAAAAGTTGTTGTTATTTAGAATTTTGACTGAATTATTAAAATATCATGCAAAATATACAATTTTAAATATCTAAACAAAAAAAAAATGTTTGTAAAAATAGCCTGCGAATTCTTGAGATGTTGTACGAAACCGGATGCGTCCCCCTCTATGTAGATTCAAATAGATACATACAACTCTAAGATTTAACCAAAATATTCACATTATTTTTGTGTAGATTGGAACAAATGAATACAACTTAAAATTGAACCCAAAATATTCACAGAGGTCTAATCCATGATAGACAGTTGTAAATAATATATACAACAGTATGAAAATAGATAGAGGAAATAAAAAAGATTTTATAATTCAATCATCAATTCAAAAAATAGGGAGACATGTTTATTATAGGACTTTTGGAATTGGAGGAATAGGAAATTAATCATTTTTCAGTGTTAAATAAATAAATAAATGTTAATTTTAATGTTAATGTTAATGTTAAGAAAAAAAGCTGACAGTTTATATAGAACTCTGTTCTTGACTTTTGTGCATGATGCAGTACTTGGATTTAAATTCAGAACCTTTGAAACCATATTTTTGAGATATGTAAAAAGTAGAAAATATTTAACATTTTTAGACTTTTAAAATAGTAGTAAATTTATGAAAAAATGTTATGTGATTAATTGAAAATTGTTATGATGTATTATTCTTCTTTATCTCGAATTTCAAAAGGAAAATTACAATTCAATATAATGTTAGAAAAATAATTACAGAATAATTGAAAATTCTATAATTTTAATTATTAATAATATTGATAATTTTTTTTACTCATTTATAATTATTTCTCTTATACTACTGTACAGATATGGAATATATCAAATCTCAAAAGTAGGACGAAACCCCGCAACGTCAAATTATTCATTGCTTTAGGAATATTATTTTACCTTATTTATATAGATAAGTATTTAGTTGTCTCCTAAAAAAAAAAATAAGTGTTAAGATTCTGTATCAACCAGAAACAATTAAGTTGGGATACTATTCAGATTTGTTCCTGAACAATGAGGCCAAGTTTGAGAAGATTAAATAAGTGTATTTTTTAATTTTTTATGAAATATGGGTTGGATTTGGGTTGGATTTGAAGTGATGTGTTAGAGAGGTGATGTGACTTAAATAAGATGATGTGATTTAAATAGGATAGTGACTTTTTGACTTTTTGAATTTTTTGAAAGATGCCAAACTTGACCTGAATAATTTCTCCAAAGCAACGGTAAGACAATTGCTAAGATCACCCATTACCAACATTACCATGCCACCTGTCATTTTTTGGTTGGGTTGTCAGTTTAGGTACAACCAAGCTAGCAGACCTGAAAATAATTGACAAAAATGTCAAGGAGTCTAAGGGGTTGTTTGGGGTGTCCTAAATAAGTGTACTTTTTGTCTTTTTGGATTAAAAAATTGAGGTGGAAAATATGGATGTTTGAGTTAACTTTTTGATTTTTTATGGAAAAATGTGTAATAAAAAATTATAAAAATTGATTTGTAGGGAAAAATTCGAATTGGGAGTTGTGCAGCCGTAATTGTTGACTTTTGGTGAATAGTGTTAACTTTTTAACTTTTTGAGTAATTTTTTAACTTTTTAGCTTTTTAGAGAGTACCCAAACTTGGCCTAAATATTTTATTAATATTTTTACTAAATATATTATATAAGTATGAAACCTGTAATATTTAATAAAAATATTAATAAAATATTTAAAATCTCTAATACAACCATAGGCGGATCCACCTAAGAACTAGAGGGTTCATGTGCCGCTCTTAAACTTTCAATATTTATATTATTACCCATATAGATAAAGATTATGTATTATATATTCTTTATAAAATTATAATAGTGACCCTCCTTAAATTACGTAAAAAATTTTGCTTTTTTAAAATTTAAAAAATGCACTATTTTATTATTTTGATTATTCTTGTACACTTTTAATTGATAGATCAAGGTAAGGATTGAATCAACTGATAATTCATTTCTTATTATGGGATTTGTTTAATTGCTTATTTCTCCTCATTGTTGAGCACTTTTTTTTGAGTTGATATGATTGAACTTATTGATTATTTGGTTAATGAAATTTAGGAGTCGTTTGGCAATGACTTTTTTAGTTGGCTTTTTGGTTTTTTTTTACTTTTTTAGCCTGAGACTTTTTTAATCGTTTCGTATTCTTGTTTGGTTTTTTTGACTTTTTGGCTTTGGAATGACAAAATTGCTCTTAGTATAGAATGATACTTTTTTGACTTTTTGTTTGTATATGGGGATAGTTTGGTACTTTTGTAGCTTTTTTGTCTTTTTGAGATTTTTTAGTTTTTTTTTTTTTTTTTTTTATAGCCTAACAAGAATGCCAAACCAAGGCTTAGTTATTGATTGTGGAATTATAAGTCACCTTAATGTAAATATAAGGATAATTGTAATGAAAATAAAAATAAAATTGTATAAGTTTAATAATATTTCATTGTTACTTATTATGAGAGAAGGAAAAAAACTAATGTTGTGATTAATCTGTGCCTCCTCCACATTAAATTTCTGAGTCCGCCACTAAATACTACTCAATTACTGATAGCCAATACATAACTCTTAAAGTGATTTGGATCTGTGAAAATTACTAACAACAAACATGAAAATTACTGACAGCCTATAACTCTTAAAGTGATTTGCATATGTGAACAAAGAAAAGAAAAAAAAAAAAAAAAAAACAAAAAACAAAACAAAAGTAAAATTTGAATATGGTGGTTGACTTTTCAATAAAATAAAATTTTAAATTTTGATCTCAATAACAAATTAAATCTTAATTTAAAATTATTTCAATTTAATTCTTGAATTTTTTAATTAGTATTAATTCTAATTATTCATTTGTATCCGTTATAACTGATAGAGATTGAGAAATTTAGATAATTTAACTATTTTTTTTATGGGTTTGGTTATGGTGTGCAACTTACACCTTACACCTTACACTTACACTTACACCTTACACTTACACCTTTTGTGAAAAATTAAACCTTACACTTACACATTTTTTGAGGTTGCACACCATATGCAACCCACTTACACCTTATACTTACACCTTACACTTACACTTTTTGTGTAAGTGGCACATGGTGTGCAATTACACACTTAAGAAAATTCCTATTTTTATTACTATTGACAGTCACCTCACACTTTTATTGTCATGCATCACCACCTCTCTTCTTTCCCAATTCACTGCCACTGCTACATCACTTTTCCCTATCCATCGTGAATCCTCTCATCATTTCTCAATTCACTGCCACCCCTCTCATTCATTCTGTAATCCATAACCACCGCCACCATTCAACATCACCAAAAAAAAAAATTATAAAATTTTCTAAATTGTCCATATTCCTTTAGTTATAACTAACGGATCGTTAGAATTAATATTATTTGAAAAATTAAAGGTTTCAATTAAAATAATTTAAAAGTTATGATTTAATTTATTATCTGGTCAAACCTTGAATTTTTTTATTTCTTTATAATTTCTCTATTTGTTAATTCCCTTTACAAATCTCTCAATAAGTTTAAAATCAAAATATAATTTTAGTAATTACTGATAGACCAGGACAGTAAGAAGGCTAATAACAAGCCTATCATCACGAAGTAACACGTTCGATATATCCGTCTTGCAATTCCATTATCAGACAAGTTAACACCAACACCAAGAGATCTTGTCTCATTCCACTTCTCCATGAATCTGTTATTTTCAACTTCTGTGATATTTTCTGCTGCTTTACCACAAATTTCGCATTGCCTGCACATATTGGTAATACCATAAATAAATCATTAACTTGTTAGCCATTAAAGCAATTCCACAAAAATCCACCATTTGTTTTTTTTCTGTTTTGTTTTTTATGTTTTCAGACCACAAAAAAATAAAAAATTAAAAAAAGACCCAATTGTTAGATTCGGATAAGGAGAAAGTTACTGATTCGTAATAAACAAAGCTAGAAGCCAAAAAAAGTGATTTTTTTAAAGGTTTAAACTTGATCTCTTTTTGCATATTATCCATTAAAAAAATTAGGTTGATCTAATAATTATAATATTTTCATTTTATCTTATTTTCTTTAAAAAAAAAAAAACCATGTTTGCTTTATAAAATAGATCATCCATTTATTTATTTTTAGAAAAATATGATAAAATAAAAATATTACAATTATCAGATTAATACTAAATAAACAGTTTTAATCATTAAAATAAGATCCATGACGGTTCACGGGCCTAAACTTTTTTTTCAAGTTCATTTAAACTTGAGATAGAAGTTCAACCCTTTTAGAAATAATATAGAATATATATATTTAACTGTCTTATCACTAAATAGATCATACTTAACACAACGTGATTTTATTTATCAATGAAGAAACCCATCCCATAAAAAAAAATAAAAAAAAATACTCAGGTCATAGGCCTATTTTTTATCTTTTGGATCATTAGACCCAAGCTGTAATCTTTTTTGACCAAAAGGATACAATTTCTCTGACCTCTGTTGAAATCAACCTATATTTTTATCTCTTGAAATCACTCAATTTGTCTATTCGTTAAAATTCACCAATATTATTTTTCTATATATTGAAATTCACCAAACAACCTATCTATTAAATGTGACACGTGTTACTCATTTAACACCATATCTGTTGAATATCACACATTTTTCTACCTCACCACTATCACTTGCTACCATCAGCTATCGGTCACTGCCACCGACTGCCGCCGGCTTTTCCAGTCAATTTTTCAACAAATTTTCTGACATTAGTAAAATTTCCCAGTGACTTTTTCCAATGAATTTTTCGGCATGTCTTTATCACCAAATAAGATTTTCTCTTGAATCTAATACCGTATACACTCTTTACAATGGATTTTTCACCAATATTCTCTATTAAAAAAAATCTATTTCATCACTAAAGCTCATCCTACATACCATCATTTTTTAGGATGTGATAAACTAAAAAGCTGAATGAATTATAAATTACATTTCATTAATTATTTCATCTTCACATCGATTTCTAATAATTCAAAAGAAAACTTAGGATTGGTTTTTATATATATTCTTTCCTTTTTGTTTTGTCAAATATTCTTTTATCAATAATCATTTATTTTATAAAATTTTAGGAAATAGTTGTTAAAAGATAATAAAAAAATCTAACGAAAATTCAAATATGACATAGAAAAAGTAGAGAAAAAGAAAAAATAGTGTAAAACCTATAGAATGGAAAATTCACAATAATGCGTGCGGATATGACTACATCATTATTTTTCATTTTGTTCACATTTTTTAACTCTGGATAATTTATCTTGGTAGTCATTTCATTTCCTATATCTAAAATTATTGTGTCTCACAAAAAAAAGAAAGAAAAAAAAAAAAAAAAAAACTTATTCCGTGACAAACAAAAAGAATTATCATAAAATAAATAAAATAGCATGAGAATGGCATAAATTGTTCAGTTTTATCCAATCTGCGACCCAAATGTATAGGGAATAAAGGTAGCATATTCATAAAAGTACTTTTGCAAAACGCTTTGTTCATAATTTTTTTTTTTTTTTTTTAACAAATTAATGTGACAATGAGTTATTTTTCAATCATTTCATTTCAGTTGATTCCATTTCAAATGTTAATATTTTATTATTTTACGTCACTTCGGTAAATTTTTTTTTATAAATAAAAGAATTATTTACATAACATTTTTCAATTTATAATTCCACAATTATTTAGGTTTGGTTTGGTTGCTTTTACAGTTACAAAAAAACATTAAATATATTTTGTTTATTTTTTGTAAAATAAAAAACAAATCTATGTTTGGTAGTTATATGTGTTTTAACAAAATTATTTTAAACATTAGTAAAAGTGTGGTCAATAAGAGGTAGTAGTTGAAGGAAGTTATCGACGATCAAAAATAGTCGTTGGAGTTGGTTTCTTAGTTATTGGAGGTGGTGACCAAATGTGTGGTTATTGTTGATGGAATTGGTGATTGTCGACCATAGGAAGTGGTAGTCAATAATGATTGTTGATGATTAGACATGGTGATTGGTCTATAAAGATGGTGATTATAGATGGTTATCACTAAAAGGAGGAATTGGCGACAATAAGAAATAATTGTCAACCATAGGATATGGTGTCCGGAAGTGTTGTTTGAGAAGGTCACTAAGAGAATTTATAAGAGAAAATAAAAGAAAGGGTTTAGTTATAACAGAAAAGAAAATAAAAGAAAAGAAATAATTATGTTTTCTCTCTTTTTTGTTTGGATAAGTAAGAAATAAAAGAAAAGAAATGATTGTAATTTTTCTCCTTCTTGTTTGATTAGATTTCATAAGAGAAAATAAAAGAAATTATTTTATGTTATATTACCAAAATAACATTTTTATATTTTTAATCATTTTATTTCTTTTATTTTTACAGGGACAAAATTAGTATTATAAAAATATTGATTTCTTTTATCTCTTAATCTCTCTACTTTTGGAAAGATTGAAAATAAGAATTATAAGAGAAATGAATTTATCTCAATTTCTCTCAATTCCTCTCCACTTAAATTATCTAATCAAGTAAAAATATATATTCCCTCATTTCTTTTCATTTATCTCCGAATCACTCAAGTCAAACATATCGTAATGATAGTGGATGTATGCTGTGACCAGTGGTGGTGATGAGTAGAGTGACCCATGGCCAGAAGGGAATGATTATTTATTTAATTTTGTCAACACTGCTACGGACCCCATTGGGGGTCGACCCCCAGTGAGGTGGCGGCAGTCCATTGGCCGAAACTCAGCAAAAAAAAAAAAAAAAAAAAAAAAAACAGTTTTTCTCACCCAATCCGGGGGCGACACCTCACTGGGGGTCGACCCCCAGTGGGGGTCCGAAGCAAAATTCTAATTTTGTTGTACTAAACAAGTGAAATCAATTTTTTTTTTTTTTTTTTTTTTTAAAATTATAAAAATAGATACTAAACTGCTTCTTGTTTGAGAGAGAGAGAGAGAGAGAGAGAGAGAAGATAAAGGACCTATTCCCTTTGAGCTTAAACCAAGCCTCAGCACAATGGGCGTGGACAATCCCAAGCTCATCTTTACATCCGCAACCCAACTCTATCAAATTCAAACCATCGCTTGTTGTTGTTGCTGAAGAAGAGCTTGTAGCGATCATAGTTGTATCTATTGTTGTTGTTCTTGCTCTGGTTCTTCTTGGTGTTTTGGACAATGATGATGGATCAGAACTCAAATGGCAAATCCTGCAAATCCTTTGCCCACTCAAATCCTCCTCAAATTTTCCTTTTTCTTCACCACCACACTCGACATCAATGGTGCTACAGGCCGATCTTATGACGATTACAGTCTCAGACACGCTTTGATCGATTGAATTTTTAGAATTTGCACAACCCAAATTCATTGTTCCATCATCCATAATTCTCTCCATCAAGATCCAACGATCAATACATTAATCTAATAATATATAAATACATGTTATAATAAATTATGATGGAGGTCCCAATGGAAGAGATAGATTGGAGGGTGTGGTAAATACAAAAACCAAATTAAATAATAATAATAATAATAATAATTGCATTGTTTTTAACTAGTTTGCTATGTAAAATACGGTGCAGAGTTGGGATATCCAGAGGCAAATTTTTGTCTTTGTTCTGTCCAACTAAGGCAACTAGATGACAGTAATTGCTTTGGGATGAGGCAGAAGATGGTTTCCAGGAAATCTCATTTGCTGGAAAAAATCGATTTCCTTAAACAGTTGCTTACCTTTACCGGTAAATATCGGATATTCCGGTGAAATTGCGTGATGGTCTCACCATCTAATGAGTAATTTTAATTTGCAGTAAAAATCACAATAATGTTTGATTAGTGAGAGACAGGACTTGTTAACTTAATTCCTTTTTAGTTTTTTATTGGCTGGTGACACCACATATAGGAGGGTGTTACGTTACACCGAATATTTATTGGGAGAATTATATCCCAGTGAGATAGAATTTTTTTTTTTTTTTTACACAAACACGGAGCGGTCACATTTGCACCTTCATAGCTTTTTACTTGTATCTTATCACAGAATCACTTGCACTCGCACATGTTTTTGTAATTTTTTTTCTCTGTCCCAATGTGCTGTAATTCCTTCATATTTGTTTTCCACCTTTACAATTTCAAGTGACTAAAGTTGAGCATTAGGGCCATGTTTTATTTGGGTTTGGAAAAGAAGATTGGATTAGCAATCCATCCATTTAACCCATATTTGTTTGCAATAAATTGGCACGAGATTGGCAATTCTATGAGAGTATGAATCTCCCACAATGGTTGGATTAAGATTCTCATGAAAGGGTTGATATGAATTGACGGTTAAAAGATCATTTTCAGGCCGACTCAACCGTCGATGAGCCTTAAAGCGAAATCTCAATTAGAGGGTTTTTTTTTATATTTAAATATTTTGGAGATTTTTACCAACCGGTCCCAATAATTGAATATATTGCCCATTAGGTCTTAAGTTTCTATCTTATGCACCAGGAAGTCCTATTATATATTTTTTTAATCCCGATTTGGCCTTGCTACCAGCTGGTAAAAATCCCTATTTAAATTATCCCAAACACTTTCTAAATCTTTAATTGTTTATAATATTTATTACTCATTAATTTTTTCAATTTGCATTAACTTCTCTCTTTATCATTTTTCCAAAACTCTTCTTCTTTTTCATCTCTCTCTCTCTCTTTAGAAAATACTACCATTGTAGCTATGACCATGGCCATCCACCCACAACCATCATTGTTGTTCGTTACTAACCACCGCTACCTCCATCGGTCACCACCACCACCTTCGCCAGCCACTACCACCACCATTGTCCACCAACCATCTCCACCGTCGCCGATCTATACTTCACCATCTCTCAACCGTTTGACTCGCTCACCTAACATTGTCGTCTTCCTTCCTCTTTGCCATTACCGTCGCTCTTCCTCCATCTTCCATCCTTCATTTGCCATCACCGTCGTTCTTATTCAATCATCGATCCACCATCTTCAACATCAAACTTCACCAATGGTTTCAAATCTAGTTGTTTTCAATGTCGATCTACCATTTTTGGCACCAATCTAGTACTTTACATGGTCGCAATGAGATCAAGACTCTTTCTACAATGTGTTGGGGAAGATCTATATTTGTAAAATATGTTGAACTACCATCTTTGGCGCCAATCTTCTCATTATATCTGATTCCAAAGGACCTAACAGTGTACCTCGCTATTCGCATCAACAAATTGAAATCAATTACACAAAATCTAACTAAAAAACACATCGGATTGAAGAGAAAATGAATGAAAAGGACGATTGTAGTACCTTTAGAGAAGACTGGTTTTTGACCACTGAGTTGTTCCAAAACCTAGGGGTAGAAATGTAAAAAAATGAATGAATCAATGAATAAATTGTTAGAGAGAGAGAGAGAGAGAGAGAGAGAGAGAGAAGAGGAGAGAGAGGGGACCTTGGCGGCGTGAGTGAGGCGATCGCCGCTCTCGCCAATGGAGATGTTGAGGACAAGCTTCTGGGCTTTCATTTCTCTCATTAGGTTCGAGAGCTTTTTCTCTGAAGCCTGATTTCATGAATTCACATAAACATAGCCAGAACATTATACATACATAAATGTAGAGAGAGAGGTAACAATTGTGAATCCAATGAAGCAAAGATGAGCAGTTGGAGAGAGAGGAAGAGTAAAACTGCAATAAAAAGGTTATGAGGAAGAGGAACTAGGGTTTTGTTTCGCGACTCTTGAGGTGAAATGACAATAATACCCTGAGGATACAAAAAAAAATATTAAAATAAAAAGCAACTTTCCGTTGCCGAGACTTGAGCCCGAGTCTCTCGGGTGAGAGTCGAGTATCCTAACCAACTAGACTACAACATAATTCATTATTTCATTTGTGAACTATTTTAATTATTAGAAAATTATTAAACACAGTATTTAAGGTTTTCATTATTGCTAAAAAAGTGTGCAAAAAGTGCATTAAAATGTATAAAGTGTTTTGAAATATGTGAAAATGTATTAAAATTATATATATTTTGACATTTTGTGATACTTATTGACAAACCCTTAAGATTGCCTATTTATTATACTAACAAAACAAGTTGGTTTGCTAAAATCAATTTTTGAGAAGCATATTCCCCCCTCCCCCACTTTTTTTATTTATTTTTTTATTTTTATAATTTCTTGTGAGGAGTACTTCAAAATAGTTTTGTAAAAGAAAATTGATAATCCATCAATATTTTAATGAATAAGATCACTCATTTCAAAAAAAATAAAAAAAATAAAAAATAAAAATTGGGAGTTTATGGTCAATTTTGTGTGTGTGATATTTTAATAAATAAGATCACTTGTAGTGGCATGGGTCAAGACCTGACTCTTTTTGCTTTTTTGCTTAGAACACGTGGTTGTTTTGGTTGACTTTGACCATACCATGTTGAGTTTGGACCTTGTAATGCCTTGGGTTAGCTTCGGAACAACAACCCAACAACATTGACCTTCCTGTTTGCGCGCGTGAACATTGTTATTGTGCCTACGATGGGCTGCAACCAGGCCACGACCAGAAACCACCTTCAAGTTTTTTGGCTTGGAGGAGTTATGTAGCCCACATTGACCTGTGATGGACGACAGCGTCTAGCATGGTTGCACTCGCGACAATATAGATCGTGACTTGTGTACTTTGCTCCCGTGAAGGGTCAGACCGCACCTGCGATGGTGTTTCTATATAAGATTGTGTGTGCGTCAAAAAATCACTTTTTCATATCTTTTCTCTCATTTCTCTCTCATGTTCAACATAACTGAGCTTCCAAGCTGTTTTACCTTGGGTTTCATCTATTTCTAATCGTTTTTGATCCATAGTTCTATATACCAAAACGTAGAGCTCGATGAGGGTTTTCATTTAATCTGAACGGATCGTTTTTTTGTTGTGGTTGAAATGTTGATTTTTCTCTCCTTCGCTTGAAGAGGTAGGGTTTCTTTACTTCTCTTCAATACCTCGTTATAGATAGGCATGTGGTAGACTTTATTACATAAAAAGGCATGAATTTTTTATTTTTATTTTTATATAGGCAGTTTCTCAAAGCATGTGGTCGGGTTAGGGTTTGAACCTAATGGATTAAATTTTGTGATTTGGGAGTTAAATATGGGTGTTATGTACCAATTATGCGTCCTTACGATGCTAGAGTTGGGAAAGCCCCAATTTTTATCAATGTTTTTGGAAAGTTGAAAGTGATTAATGCTGTGAATGTATTAGGTTATTTTTGTTCATCATCAATTTGGAAATTTTGACAAATTGTGTGCGAATATTGAAAATTCGGAGGGTTGAGAACCTTTAATAAATGAGTAATGTGACAATTAAAGGAATATGGAGTTGATGTTTGTGTAAACATTGAGTTATGTGTTGATATTAATGAATTGGGGTTATGTTTGTTAGAATGGGTATAGTTAAGTGATTACTTTTCTTTAGTTAACATATATTCTTTTGAGAATTGGAAATAACAGGTTTTATGTGAAAAAAAGATGTTTATTTATGCTTTTGTGAATTGAGAAATGGAAATGGGCTATGCCTTGGGTTAATGTTGTCATCGTGTTGTTATTGATTTTGACTATACAAGTCTCGAATTGTTAGAGTTTTGTCCTTGGCTATAGTGGAGGATGGTATTGAATATTGCTAGATAGATGTTATCTGTTGGTGTATGTGCTAGTTTGTGTAATCTAGTGTGATAACCCAACCCGTATTATGCTTAATTATGCACGTGATCATGTGTTTGATATGAATTTGCGAGTTTAAGTATATGAATTATGTGAATTTGGAATAATATCTGTTGAATGTAGGAATATCTGTTGCAATTGGAACTTTGAACTGAAAATTGAAAGCCTTAGAGGCACGGTAAACCAAAATCGACTTCATATCTGTGATTAGCATGATTTTTAAAGCCTGTAGTGAAGTTTTATAAAATTACGATTTGTAATGATTAAATTAAGTTCTATGAGTTAAGTTATATATGTGTAGCCCTCTTGTGTTCTTCATTTTTTGGGTGAAGACTTGCTAGAGAGTGAGTTAGAGAGAGAGGGCAAGAGGAAGCTAGGATTTTGCTAGAGATCAAAGGGCAAGCCCTAGATTGAAGCTAAGGTATGGAATTTACTTACAATCTTTGTCTTTAACTCATCTTTGGCATGAAATCAAGAAGAAATTGGGAATTTTGAGTTAGGGTTTTGAGTTGTGCAATGGTTTGAGCTAAATGCATGAAATGGTACCCTAATTTCTCCACCTTTGTTTTATTTGAGTTCATTCTTATGACTGATCCATGAAATAAACCCTAGATGGTTCATACAATCAAGATTTGTTGGGAGATTCACCATGTTTGTATGTATATTGAGCTTGTGTATGTAATTTATGAAATATGAGAAAAAGATGAGACCATGAATCTAAAGTTGAAGTAAGATTGACATGTTTAAAGTGAATTTACACTTGTATCATGCTAGGATATCATGTTTTTGGGTTGGTTTTGCATAAATTTGGGGTTAGAAATGAGTTTGCAAGATTTTATTTTTGTGTCTTTTCAGACTGTCTGATTTTTTCTCAGACCACTCGTGCCTCATGCAGCCACAGGCTCCGCACAAGCGGACCACGAACCAAATCTAAGAATTCCATTTTGTGCACTCGAGCAGCTCATACTTCTGCACGAGCAGAGCCAGAGCGCTCGAGCAGTTGGATCGGCTGCACGTGCGGCTAGGCAGGAGAGAAAACCCTGCTTTCTTGTGTTGATACTCCCCGCCTTTTGAACGCATTCTTAACCTTATTTAAACCCTTTTGGGAGTGAAATGATGATTAGAAACTCATTAAAGAAGGTTGTGAATTATGAAAGAAAAGTGTACTAATTGAGACAAATGATTTATCGAATGTGTGTGTGAAATGTTTGTGTAGGTCGTGTGACAAAGGAGATGCCGCAAACTCAAATGCACTATGAGTAATAATATTGTACATATATGTCCTTTTTTGTGTACCTTGAGCCATGAACGGTGAATTGTGCCGACATTGTGTTTTGATCAAAATGAATGAACTTCATAAATATTATATGACATGTGCAATGTGGACCTAAGGTCGTTCCATTTATGTTATGTGACATGTGCAATGTGGACCTAAGGTCGTTCCGTTTCCATTTATGTTATGATATGTTTGGGCCCGATGCCGTTCTGTGGGCCTGAGGCCGTTTTGTTAATGACATGATAAGATGTGATTGGACCTAAGGTCGTTCTGAACAGCTGTTAATATATGGGCCCGAGGCCATTCTATACTTTTGTGGGCCTGAGGCCGTTCTGTTTATGTAATTGGCCTAAAGTCATTCTACTTATATAATGGGCCCAAGGTCATTCCGTATTATGACTATGAAATTGTGGGAACCTTATATTCTTTTATTTTCACTGCTTTACTATATTATTACTCATTGAGTTTCGCTCAGCCAATATTATGTGTGCACATGTAGGTAAGCCGCAGCATGGAGCTTATCCTTAGAATCAACTTCAGGAGCTATTTTTGTGACCCTGTTGAGTCATGCCTCCAAGATGGCGTTTTGTCTTTGACTCACATTATACTTTGACTTTATTTTGTTTTTACTATTATGGTCTTGGGTTTGTAAATGATATGTATAAATTTCCTATGGTACTTATCTTTTTGTATGGGCATGTAAATATTTGAATGTGTTATGAGGTTAGTTTTATAATTTTGCTCATATTGGCACAGCTTAATGGACTTCTTCATTTGTTGTATGCTTCCATTTATGGCCTCATTATTATAATTACTGTGTATGTTTGTTTGAGGCCGAAGGTAATCAAGTGATTGCTGGCCGGTTATGATCCAAACTTTTAAAGGCGGGTTCGGGTCATGACAGAGTGGTATCAGAGCACGAGTTAATATTTCACACACGATTCCATTTGAGTAATAAGAAGTCTAGAAAAGGTTTAAGTTGCATCCATAATGTATTTGTAATCAGGTATGACATGAAAATGTGCATTTGTAAATGTGGCTTATATGCATATTATTTGTGAAAGTTATAATCTATATTCCTCTAGATCATGGTGACAACAAGGGCGAAAGATGGAGAGGATTCAACCTCCGCACGACTTGATAGAATGGAGGCAATGATCATGGACATGGCAGAGGCTATTAGACAACAACAACAACAACAACAACAACAACAACAACAACAACAACAGCAACCATCACTGCTACCAATGCTTGTGCCACCACCTGTAGTGCAAGACCACCAAGTTGATGATCGAACTATTGCACTCACAAAGGAATTTAAAAAGATATAATCGCCATTGTTCAAAGGAGGAATTGATCCACTGAAGGCGGAGGCATGGGTGCTTGGTATAGAAAAACTATTTGAAGTCTTTCCATGTACGGAGGCAAAGAAAGTCTTGCTTGCTATTTTTACCCTCGAGGATTGGTGGATGCTTATCCGAGATGAACATCACGGAATGAATTGGGCTCAATTTTTGGAGATCTTCTATGAAAAGTAATTCCCACAGTGTATCCAAGACAGGAAGGTGTCAGAGTTTGAAAACTTGAAGTAAGGAAACAGAACTATAGCGGAGTATGAGGCATAGTTTACCGAGCTAGCCTGTTTCATGCCGCATATGGTCGATACGGACTACAAAAAGGCAAGAAAATTTGAGGGAGGTCTCCGAGACTCTATTCTTGAGAAGATTAACGTGTTGAAGGTACATAAATACGTGGATGTATAGGATAGGGCCATCATAGCGAAAGGTAACCAGGCTAACCGCAACCGGTACTCAAATTGGAAGGGAAAAAGGCAGGGTTCTAATATGCACAAGGGGTTGGCGTCCTCACAAAATAAGAAATAGAATTTGGAAACTTTCAACGCTTCTGGTCCTACCCGTGATTCAACACCAACTTGCCCAGAGTGTGGAAAGAAGCATTGATAAGTTTGCTATTGAGTAACCAGGGCTTGCTTTAAGTGTGAAAAGATGGGACATATGATGATAGATTGTTCTATATTTGGGCAACAAAAGGGGAATAGGCCAACTGCTAGTTCAGCTGATTCCACTCCTGCAACAAAGACCCTGGCAAGGCCTACTACTACTAGAGACAATGTTAGGTAAGGGAGAGTCTTTTCTTTTGTCCGGGTGATGTTCAAAATTCAGATGCTGTGGTTTCAGGTACATTCTCTATCAATGGTCAACCTGCTCATATGTTACTTGATTCGGGTTCCATTCATTCCTTTGTTTCGAAAACATGTGCTCCTCATTTGAATAGAATTATGGAACCATTGAATTATGTGTTGTGTGTGTCCTTGCTATCTGGGGACTATATGTTATGTGCTTCTATGTATCCTGCATGTGAGCTTTTACTTGGAGATATTCCATTATGTGCTAATTTGATGCCTCTTGATATGGTACACTTTGATAAAATTTTGGGAATGGATTGGTTAATTAAGTATCATGCAACCATCGATTGTGTGTTTAAATAAGTTGTTTTCCGCCCACCGGGACAAGATAAGTTTACTTTTGTGGGACATGAGGTAGTCCCTCCATCCTATTTGATATTGGCTGTGAAAGCTTGCAAACTATTTCAGAAAGGTTGTAAGGGTTCTTTGTGTAGCATTTTGCATGTAGAGATAACCGATGTGAGTGTTGAAAATATTCCAATTGTTAGTAGTTTTCGGATGTATTTCCTGAGGAATTGCCAGGGGACTTAATAGACTGTGAGATTGAATTTGTTATTGATATTGTGTCGGGTACTCAACCGATTTCCAAAGCTCCTTACAGGATGTCCATGACAGAAATGAAGGAATTAAAAGTACAGTTGCAAGAGTTGCTTGATAAAGGGTTCATTCGACCGATTACATCACCATGGGGCACACCCGTTTTGTTTGTGAAGAAAGATGGGACCCTTTGTGTATTGATTACCGAGAACTTAATAAGGTAACTGTGAAGAATAAGTATCCTTTACTGCGAATTGATGATTTATTTGATCAATTACAAAGGGCACAAGTGTTTTTTAAGATTGACTTGAGATCCGGGTATCATCAGTTGAAAGTCAAAGTAGAGGATGTTGAGAAGACCGCCTTCCGAACTAGGTACGACCATTATGAATTTCTAGTTATGCCATTTGGGGTTACGAATGCACCAACAGCTTTTATGGATTTAATGAATCGGATTTTCAAACTGTATTTGGATGAGTTTATGGTAGTATTCATTGATGATATTCTTATTTATTTGAAGAGTAGGGAGGAACATGAAAAGCATTTGAGATTAATTCTTCAAACACTTAAAGACAAGAAGTTATATGCTAAATTGAAGAAATGTGAATTTTGGTTGCATGAAGTTGTGTTTTTTGGGGCATGTGATTAACAAGGATGGTGTGTCTGTTGACCCGCAAAAGATAAAGGCTATTGTGAATTGGCCTACTTCTACTAATGTTACAGAAGTGTGCAATTTTATGGGTTTAGCAGGTTACTACCGAAGATTTGTTAAAGATTTCTCCAAGATTGCGGTGCCACTTACCCAGTTGACTCAAAAAGGTGTTCCATTCTAGTGGTCAGAACAGAGGGAGTCTGCCTTTCAAGAATTGAAGACAAGGCTCACAACAACACCGGTCCTCGCCTTACTGTCAGGTACAGAAGGGTTTGTATTTATAGTGATGCTTTTCATAAGGGATTGGGGTGTGTACTTATGCAGAATGGAAGAGTGATTGCATATGCATCTCGACAGTTGAAGCCGCATGAAAAGAACTACCCTACGCATGATTTGGAATTAGCTGCAGTGGTGTTTGCATTGAAAATATGGCGACATTATCTCTATGGAGCAACATGTGAAGTCTACACTGACCAAAAGAGCCTCAAATATTTCTTTACTCAAAAGGAGCTTAATATGCGACAAAGACGGTGGTTGGAACTCATCAAAGATTATGACTTACAAATTCATTATCATCCCGGCAAAGCCAACATGGTAGCAGATGCTCTTAGTAGAAAGTCAATGGGAAATTTAGCATGTTTGCTTATGATGCGGAATGAACTATTACTTGACTTTGAAAGAATGGAAGTGGAAATTGTGCTACACGAACGGGGTGGAATGTTAGCCGCAATGGCAGCACAATCGACTATTATTGAGGAAATTAAACAAAGGCAATCGGAGGATGAATTTCTCAAGAAAGTGCATGATGAGATAGAAATAGAGCCAAGACCGGGATTCTCTTTGGAAGCTTAAGTGCTGAAGTTTAAAGGAAGATTGTGTGTTCCAAATGTCCCTGAAATTAAAGGAAAAGTGTTAGAAGAAGCTCACAAATCCAAATTTGCTATGCATCCTGGAAATACCAAAATGTATCAAGATTTCAAGCAAGCTTTTTGGTGGCCTAATATGAAGAGAGAAATTGTAGAGTTCATTTCAAGATGCCTTCAATGTCAACAAGTAAAAGCGGAACACCAAAGACCGGTGGGGTTACTTCAACCTCTCCATATTCTGGAATGGAAGTGGGAGCATATAACTATGGATTTTATTGTGGGCTTTCCCCGAACACCCTGAGGTATGGACTCTATATGGGTTGTTGTGGATAGATTGACTAAGTCTACTCACTTTTTACCTGTGAAAACAGTGTATAATGCTGATAGACTTGCTACTGTGTACATTGCTGAGATTATTCGATTGCACGGTGTTCTGGTTTCCATTATGTCGAATATAGATTCTAAGTTTGTGTCAAGATTTTGGCAAAGTTTGCAAAAAACATTGGGGACAAAATTGAGGTTTGATACTGCATTTTATCCACAAACCGATGGACAATCTGAAAGAACTATACAGACATTGGAGGACATGCTCCGAATGTGTGTTTTGGATTTCCGTGAAAGTTGGGAAACTTATTTACCTTTGGCAGAATTTGCATATAACAACAGTTTCTACTCCAGTATCGGAATGGCACCATATAAAGCTTTGTATGGGAGAAAATGTCGAACTCCGGTTTGTTAGACAGAAGTTGGGGATAGATCGTTGATTAGGCCTGAAATTGTGCAAGTTACTACGGAAAAGATTCATATCATCCAATAGAGATTGAAAACTACTCAAAGCCAATAAAAGAGCTATGTGGATCAAAGAAGGAGAGACTTAGAATTTGAAGTTGGGAATCACACTTTTGTCAAAGTCACCCCAATGAAAGGGCACACAAGGTTTGAGAAGAAAGGGAAATTGTCACCCCCGGTACATAGGGCCATTTTAGATTTTAGAAAGATTGGGTTTGGTTACCTATAAGATTGCTTTACCACCAAGCATGGAGCAAGTGCACAATGTGTTTCACGTATAAATATTGTGAGGCTACCTTCGAGACCCTTCTTATGTTATTGACTATCATCAGATTGAACTAGATGACGATATGGTTTATGAGGAGAAACCTCTTTGAATCCTTGACTGGCAAGTCAAGCAACAGAGGAACAAGAGTATCCCAATGGTAAAATTTGAATAGAGGGAACATTATGGAAAGGAAGCCACTTGGGAACGGGAAGAAGAAATGAGGCAACGATATCTAGAATTGTTTTTCAACTTGAGGTAAACAAGTTTGGAGGACCAAACTTCCTAAAGAGGGGAAGGCTGTGATAACCCAACCCACATTATGCTTAATTATGCATGTGATTATGTGTTTGATATGAATTTGCGAGTTTAAGTATATGAATTATGTGAATTTGGAATAATATCTGTTGAATGTAGGAATATCAGTTGTAATTGGAAATTTGAACTGAGAATTGAAAGTCTTAGAGGCGAGATAAACCAAAACTAACTTCATATATTTGATTAGCATATTTTTAAATCCTACGGTAAAGTTTTATAAAATTACGATTCGTAATGATTAAATTAAGTTTTATGAGTTAAGTTATATACATAACCCACTTGTGTTCTTCATTTTTGGGGTGGAGACTTGCTAGAGAGTGAGTTAGAGAGAGGATAATAGGAAGCTAGGATTTTGCTAGAGATTCAAAGAGCAAGCCCTAGATTAAAGCTAAGGTATGGAATTTACTTAAAATCTTTGTCTCTAACTCATCTTTGGCATGAAATCAAGAAGAAATTGGGAATTTTGAGCTAGGGTTTTGAGTTGTGCAATGGTTTGAGCTAAATGCATGAAATGGAACCCTAATCTATTCATCTTTGTTTGATTTGAGTTCATTCTTGTGATTGATCCATGAAATAAACCCTAGATGGTTTATATAACCAAGATTTGTTGGGAGATTCACCATGTTTGTATGTATATTGAGCTTGTGTATGTAATTTATGAATATGAGAAAAAGATGAGGTCATGAATCTAAAGTCAAAGCAAAATTGACATGTTTGAAGTGAAATTACACTTGTATCATGCTAGTATATCATGTTTTTGAATTGGTTTTGCATGAATTTGGGATTGGAAAAGAGTTTGCAAGATCTCATTTTTGTGCCTTTTCAGACTGTCTGGTTTTTGCCTAGACCACTTATGCAGCCACGGGCTCCACAGGAGTGGACTACGAACCAAATTTGAGAATTCCACTCTATGCGCTCGAACGAGCTCACACTTTTACATGAGCAGAGCCAGACCGCTCGAGCGGTTGGACCGACAATACGTGCAGTCAGGCAGGGGAGAAAACCCTGCTTTCTTGTGTTGATACTCCCGACCTTCTGAACGTATTCTCAACCTTATTTAAACCCTTTTGGGAGTGAAATGATGATTAGAAACTCATTAAAGAAGGTTTTTGTAACAACCCACATTTCATGCCTTAGTCATGCTTGCATGCACTTATATGATTTTGCCATGTTAGGATTTGCTACCATGAATTGTGTCTTGTTTTGCATGTATTTGATTTGCCTAAGTGTATATGTATGCTTTGTTCCTCCCTTGTTATGTTAAGCCTAAGTCATGCCAAGCCTAAGCTATGCCAAACCTAAGTTATGTCAAGCCTAGATCATTCCAGGCCGAGGTCATCCTAAGCCTAGAACTATCTGGGAACCCCTTTGTTCGACCTCCATCTTCATCCGGACATATTGGCCGAGATGATTATCATCTGGGCCGAGGTGTGTATCGCCAAGGCCGAGGTGTGTATTATCTAGGCCGAGATGTCATCTTTGGACCTAAGTGATCTTGTTCCTGGACAGGTACGACCTAGACCGAGGTGTGGCACATCTAGGCCGAGGTGTGGCACAGCTGGGCCAAGTGTTGTTCTTCCTAGCCGAGATCATTGTTCCTTGACTTGCCGAAGTTTTGTCCTTAGCCGAAGTCTTTGTCCTTTGGTTGCCGATGTCTTGTCTTTTGCCGATGTCATCACTTGCCGGAGTGTCTAGCCACCAAGCTTGCTGAGTACGCTTTGTCAGAGCCTAGTCTTGTCAATCAGTCACCTTTTGAGGAGGACCAACCCGGTAGTGCCACGTGTCCGAGCTGAGTGTTAAATCAGCCGGCAGAGAGAGAGGAATGCATCATTTGTTATACCTTTGTTGGAAGAAGAGAGAGAAGCTCTAAGGAAGAGGGAGAGGAGTCCTAGAGAGAGAGTAGAGATCCAAGCTTGATTCCGAGAGATCAAACCGTTAGATTCGTGTTCTAAGGACTTGGACCTTTGCCTTGATCCCGACGTCCCAAGAGCTATGTGAGTGGTATTTTTAATAAAGTTATGTTATAAGGTTTTGATAAGCTTTGTTTTGCCTTGTTTTGAAAAGTATTTGTTAAGCATGAATGATTACTCGTATTTTTATGTATTAAGAATAAGTTTTGATTGCTAAGTATGAGTTTTGTTTTGGAGTCCGTACGTGCCAGGGGACTTTAAGCATAAGTGGCACAAGTCCGTACGTGCTAGTGGACTTAAAGCATTGGTAGCACAACCTTTTGGAGTCCGTACGTGCTAGTGGACTTAAAGCATTGGTAGCACAACCTTTTGGAGTCCGTACGTGCTAGTGGACTTAAAGCATTGGTAGCACAACCTTTTGGAGTCCGTACGTGCTAGTGGACTTAAAGCATTGGTAGCACAACCTTTTGGAGTCCTTCCGTGCTAGGGGACTTAAAGCCTAAGTAGCATAGTCCTTCCGTGCTAGGGGACTTAAAGCCTAAGTAGCATAGTCCTTCCGTGCTAGGTGACTTAAAGCCTAAGTAGCATAGTCCTTTCGTGCTAGGGGACTTTAAGCCTAAGTAGCACCTTTGTTTTGCCACCGACGGTCTATGAACGGGTGGGTATGTTTTGTTATAAGTTAAGCCAAGCACACGTTTTGATGCAAGTTATGCTAAGAATACGTTTCGGTTCAAGTTATGCTAAGTATGTTTTGATGCAAGCTATGCTAAGTTCATGTTCTGATACAAGTTATGTTAAGTGCATGTTTTGCAAGTTACGTTAAGTACATGTTTTGGCACAAGTATGCTAAGTATATGTTTTGATGCAAGCTAAGTTATACGAAAGGTTTTGAACAAGCTATGCTATAAGTATGTTTTGAAACGACTATGATATATGTATTGTTTTGACAAGGACCTCGGGAATCATTCATTAAACCCTTTATTACTTGTACCATTCACTGAGTTTCAATACTCACCCTCTCTATATATATGTAGGTTCCAAGCAAGAAGTCGGCTACGCCGAGATGTGTTTTGTGCCGATGTTTTGTATGCATGTTAGGTCGGCATCAAGGATGTCGGCAACTGTGAAGATTATGTTTTTAACCTTGCACTTCCTGTATTATATTTTATGCCGGCATTTTGTGTTTAGGTCGGCAATCTTGTAATGACGTCGGCAGTTCTGTGGATGATGTTTCTTGACTTGTATATATTGTACTTTGTTTATGTCGGCTTGAGAAGCCTTTTGTCACGATGTAATGTATATTTTATCTTGCTTACATCCAAGTTGTAAAGTTATGTAATGATGTATGCCATTTCATTTGACTTATGCACAGCTCTTATGGACCGCTTGTATTTGGTTATTTCTTCCGCTCTTGTTAGCCCCATATATTATACTCTGATTGTGTGTGATTTTGAAAGTTGGCCTTCGGTAATCTTGGATTACTGGCCATCACGGCACCATTCTACTAGGGGCGGAATGGGGTCGTGACAGTTTTGAATTATGAAAGAAAAGTGTACTAATTGAGACAAATGGTTTATCGAATGTGTGTATGAAATGTTTGTGTAGGTCGTGTGACAGAGGAGACGCTGCAAACTCAAACGCACTGTGAGTAATAATATTGTACATATGTCTTTTTTGTGGACCTTGAGCCATGAACGGTGAATTGTGCCAACATTGTGTTTTGATCGAAATGAATGAACTTCATAAATATTATATGACATGTGCAATGTGGACCTAAGGTCATTCCGTTTCTGTTTATGCTATGATATGTTTGGGCCCGAGGCTATTCTATATAATATGTGGGTCCAAGGTCGTTCTGTTAATGACATGATAAGATGTGATTGGACCTAAGGTTGTTCTGAACATCTATTAATATGTGGGCCCAAGGCCGTTCTGTACCTTTGTGGGCCTGAGGCCATTCTGATATGATGGGCCTAAGGCCATTCTATTTATGTAATGTGCCTAAGGCCATTCTGCTTATATGATGGGCCCAAGGCCGTTCCGTATTATGACTATGAAATTGTGAGAACCTTATGTTCATTTATTTACACTGCTTTACTATATTATTACTCATTGAGCTTCGCTCATCCAATATTATGTGTGCACATATAGGTGAGTGTAGACACCCGATTTTTGACCACCCGTAAGACTTAGGCACTTGGTCTAGCCCACTCGGTGATGAAAACTACATTGTGTGATTCAAGTTCTTGGCGAGGGAATCCAAAGTCGAGCCCCAAAATAATCCCAAAACCTTCTTACTTGTCTCATTCTTACCTCAGAGGTTTATTTGTGACCGTTGTGCCACCTTATATTGAGTTTGAAATAGGGGAATGGGGGAGCACATTAGGGCCTGACCGTGCCTCATTGGGAGCCGGCAGTGCCTCGATGGCGATACACACTGTTCTGGGTGAGAGCCTGCCAGTCGTCTTTTTTTGAAGGTATTTTTGACTTGTTTTGCTCAAATTCTATAAAAACGAGGTTATACCTCTGTTTTGAGAGTTGAAAAATTTCAAAAAAATCTATATACACAAGAGAGAGCTCCTCTTTCTCATACAAGTCATCTTAGAGCTAACCTATCTCTCTTGACCAATATCTATACACCATACATCACCTTTGTAACGAGTTGAATCAAATTGAATTTTGCCCTTATTATTATTGTTGTGGTGTTGTGAACCATTCTATTTAAATTGGTGAAAATAAATTGAATTATTTCTTGATTTCGACTTCATAAGACTTGCTTGGCAAAATGATTTTTTTTTAGTTTTAGTTATAGTGATTCTTGGGTCTTGAGTAATAAATGAGATATAAATTCAATTTTTGGGTTTTATTTGATTAGTCCATACTTAATCATTTTGGTTCATATTTAATTATGTGAATGTTGGGGACCACCTTTAGTATTTTAAAGTTAATTTATACTTTAATCTCAGTTGGGGATTTATTTTAAATTATTAAACTCCATTCATTTTGGACCCAATTGATTGAATCGTGACCCGTTAGTAACCATGTAATATTGTTGTTGTTTTATTATTATTATTTGATTACCATAAAAGAGTTGTGAATATTTATGGTGTGTATCATTAAACGAAATATATTTTGTAGTGAGAAAATATTATATTTACTTTTGTCATTAAAGATGTTGAAATGTATTTTTTTTAATTGATATATATATATATAGATGTATATATATAGTTAGATATTTATGGTTAGATATTTGTTTATACTACATATATAAAAGTGACCAAATAGGATTTTTCTTTCAAGCTTTGGGTTCTTGCCGTGAGAAAGAAAAGAGAAAAGAGGTTCCAATTTGATTTTTTTTGGGTTTGATCTAGTGTAAGTCATTTTTGACCCCTAGTGCTTTTGATCAAAATGTAGAGGGCGGAAAAGGCGTCGTTTGGCTCCAAAAAAATTTAATTTCTGTTGCTGAAAAATTTGAAAGCTTCTTGGCTCGAGGTAGGGATTTTTCCTACACTTCTTTATGTACTTTTATTTGATTATATGGAGCTTAGAGTTGTATATAATTTAATTAGAATTTTTGAAAAATTTATGACTTATTTGCTTAAAAGGGAAATTTTGAGAAAAATAAAGTGTTGATGCCCAAATTGCAAAAGTGTAAACTTGGAATATGTTTGTAAGGTTATGAAAGAGTTATGTTTTAAATTTGAACAAAAATGGACTTCGACTTGATCGGTTTTGAAATTTTTACCAGTTTGTGACCAAAAGAGCATTTTTAAAGAAAATAAAGGAATTACGTTTAAGTTTTGGGGCTTTTGATCAAAATAGGATGTCATAGTTGAATAATGCTTGGAGAATGAGTTTGGAAAGAAAATTATGTTTGCTTGGGCATTAATGGTATTATTTTGCTTAATGTATCTGTTGGAATAAAACCGACACGGTTAGAAATGAACCTTGAGAGGTTACTAGACGTGATTGTGATATGAAAACTAGTGTAGTTGTTCATATTTGATGAGACGTGGAATACATTGTATTTATCAGAATTTTTGAAATTTAATTGTTTAAATATCTATTTAGAAATATCTGTTTTGGGTTATCGGTGAAGGATAGCCATGATTGTTGTAGAAATGCATGAGACTTAGGTAAATTGAACCACATTTCTCATTTGTTGCATTGGACATTACATTACATTCATTTCATTGAAAATGTATCTATTTTTGAGAAATGTTTGGAAATGTATCTGTTTGCTAAAAGATGAATACTTGGTGAATCTGGGTAGGGGGTGTAGAACCGCGCGATTAGGTGTCGAGCCTTCCATTTTACTAGTGAAAATGATTGTGGTAGTGCATTAGGGCCTACTTGCAGACACTCACCTAGAGATTCACAGAGCCTGTATTCATGTGATAGATATGGTTTAAAATAGAAATGGTTTTATATCTGTTGTTGCATCTCAGCATTGCATACTTTATGAAAAGAGAGATAAACTGTTTTATCATGAGCATGGTATGAGCATACTCCTCTTTAGTCTTGTCATGGTCCATATGTCGTGTAGTATATCTCTACTAGGCTGTGACTCACCCTATAAGGGAAATCATTTAAGGTACAGGTGCTATGCCTCCGCCAAGCACTGACTTGGGAGGACTCGGAGCTAAGGCTTCATTTTTGTTTTATTGTTATTTATTGAATGTAAGCCCAGGGCTGTAATTGCGTTGAGTTGAAACTTCATTTTGTGTAACTAAGAATGTTCTTGGATAAATTTGTAAGCCTGTAGGGCACTTATTATCTGTTTGGCTTCCATTTTATACTTATTGTAAAATGCATGCTTGGGATTGGAACTGGGGCATTGAGATGCGAATAGCATGTATTGGGAATTTGGGGTTAAATGGAAATGGATGTATGGAATAGTTAGATATATATATATATGTATGTTTGTCTATCAGGTGGGTTTGTTGTATAAATAGATATACCCTGCCCAAATTTTTGGGGCGTGACAACTTGGTATCAGAGGTACTTTGTTTGAATACTTGGGGCTCGTGAGAAGTGGTTTTTACCATCGTGGGTTCATTTCGCTAGTGAGAAATGTTGCATATCTTATGTGCTATGTGATAACATGTTTATGTGACTCTGTGGGTATAGGGTTAAACTTCTGAGATGTGGTTTGCGTCCATGAAATTCTTTGAGGTCTTTTTAGAAAAGCACCTGATCAATGCTATTTCTATTTGGAAGTCTTTGAATGTTTGTGGAACGAGTCAATATCTTGGAGGGATAACTCGTATGTGTTCTATGTGACTATGTGCTTATATGCTTTGCCTTATGTGATGTAGATACATGTGTAGGTTTATGTTTAATCCGTATACAATATGTTAGAACTAGTGTGGAGTACTTACTTCTGAGCTAAATTTTGTCTCTTATATAAGATGTCATAAAGTGGGAGAGGTTGTAATAGAGGCACTTGGGGTGCCCGGGATGTTCTCATGTAGGAGGATACCTTTTCCCCAAGAAGAAGGTGTAAGCTAGAGTAATATGGCCGGGATGATTGGTCAAGATGTTGTGGAATTAGTATTAAAGTGTAGGTTAACCGATTTGTATGATTGTGGATGTAAATGTGACCTTAAAATAGTAGAGTTTGTGTTGTGCAGCGACTGGTTTGTTGTTATGAGGAGTTAATTATTTTTCAATTTTATATCAAGTTTGTAGAAGTGGACTACGCGAAAAAAATCTTTGAAGTAGAGTGAGTTAGAGACTAACCTTATTCTAATAGTTTGGTTTAGTTGTGACTTTAATAATGATTAAAGTAATCTAAGATAATATGCTTTGGATTGTTGACATTAGAACACGTAAAACTAGTTCTAAATTTTCTTGGGATAGATGAAATTAGTCATAGTTGGATTGTTTCACTTGCTTGATGGACTACTTGTGAGGTTAGTGATGGGCCCTAGGCCAATTATTTTGTATGTGTTTGGGAATAAACGTAGTCTTAGCATGATAGAAATTATATCGTGTAGTAAGAGATGTGTTTCTTAGAGAGTTTGTTTTATTCATAATTTTGCTGCAAATCCTAAGAGGGCAAATGAGATAAATAATTTTGAGATAGATTGGAATGAGATTAAATTTGATTTGGGTTACGCCATTTGATGGGATTATTAGTAGTAACAACATTGACTCATGAGTTGATATTTTAGAACATGTAGGCGAGTTTCGAGTGCCTTCGAGATTGGTGGAGTCCATTGTCTCAAAGTTAGTTGTTGATGTTCTCGAGTGCAATAAATGAGTGTTGAAGGACATGATGTGATGGATGTTGTGGAGTTGTGTTAGCAACCAATGTTCTTAGAGGAAATTTTTAAGATTACTTTGTGAGGATATTATAATTCTAAAGTAGGTGCTCTAGGATAATTAGTATGGTGGTAATTTGAGTATTTATATGGGAATTTATGCTTGACCCATCAAGAGTGATTGATGTTAACTTTTACAGTTACTTTTATGTATGAGTTAGAAATTGTGAAGATGGAAGGTATAGAAGAGTGTTTTGGGTTAAATTTGGTGTGTGTCGTGATGGTGTAGTTCATGTAATGGAAATGGAGATTATTTTGTATCCTTTGTCCTTTAGCTACAAGATTGTTTTGTATCCTTGGAGTAAGTGTTGTGAATCCCTTATATTGATCCTTCGTTTTGCTATAAGTGTGGTAAGAATTTGTATTGTTGGTATGTTGGTCTAATATTACCATTGAGTTCAAATTGATGAGTGTATTTGACCTTAAGTGGTAAGTGTTTTCTTAATTAAAATGTATTTAGTTTTGCCTAATAGAGGATGATTCCTTATTTTAATTTTGTTTTATCGTGTTTTGTGGTGATATTACCTTAGAAGAAATTATTTGGCAGATCCCTCATCGGGGAATAAATTGGTATGAAGTACTTTCGTTATTTTGTTAGTCTTGGAAATTGTTATGGAATGACTATGGTTGACATAGAAATTTTTTTTAGAGTGAATGAGTGGCATCATAGCTTGTGGTTATATCTTTTAGAATTTGGATAGAAGCGAGCTGACTAGAGACTTCAAAGGAGATTTCAAAGTCACTACAACTATGAGTATTTGTTGGGAGTACCTTACTGTTGTTAGAATGTGTATCTAGTCTTGATGAATTCTATGTGGACTTGAAGTGCATTGTGTGAGCGTTTGGGTAAATTCTATGTTAGAATGAAATTGTGTGGGTGGATGTAGACAAGTTTGCGTAAACTGTTAGTCGATTCGTCGAGTGAAAGAAATAGAGTGGATAGGTAAAGATAATACAGAAATTGCTTGGTTGGGCAATTAAAGTTGTGGCTAAGAATTTTCGAGTAGTGTGTTTGGCATGATTGCATTATGTTTCATAAGGGTTGGTGTTTCTTGTTGTTCAAGTGAAACAGTTAAGGCTGAGGTGATCTGTGAATTTTGTTTTTGGAATAATTCAGGGAAGAATATGATTGTACTAGGGGATGAGTAGAGGTTCTCATGGGATGAAATATTTGAAGTCATTGTTTGTAATAGTTTTATTCAATTGGGTAACCACTTATGAATTCATTTTAATATTGAGATGAGTTAGTTGTCGTGTGACGGTTGCGATTACAAAATATATCATTGAATTGTGTCTTTAAAGGGAGGGTACTCTCATTGGTTAAGAGTCTTGAGATAATCACTTTGGATGGATATTAAGTAAATTATTGCACTAGATTATAGAAAAAAATTGTTTGTGTTGAGTCATCTTTAATGGTGTGTAATATTTGAATACTTTTCTGAATGCTCTTCAAAGTAGTGGGATTCTTTTGTTGCTATGATCTGTTGAGTTAGTCGTGTAGAGTAAGCAAATTTTGTGGGTGTGTTTGAACGTATTCAAGTGAGATTGCGAGTACAGTTGTATTCCAATTGCGAGTTCGATAGATTTTGATTAACCCCTTATATGTTGCAAGAATCACCTACATTTTCCCTTCTATTATAAATTGTTTGTCCAAATTCTAGTGCGAGTGGTTTTAAGTTGAGGGGTGGCTTCTTTGGAACAATGCATGTAGCGATCCCGATTTTAACCCGTTTTTTGTAGTGTTCCGGGCTCGGGTTGGTATGGCTTTGAACGGTGTTACGTATCTTAGTTTCCCTTGTATTCCCCTTATTTTTGGTTATCGGGTTATAGTGGTGTGTTTGGAACAGGTAATGTCTCCAAACCTTTAGATGCGAATCAAACCCGAATTGTGTCTTGCAAAGTTGTATCGGAAGTTAATTCTTTCATGTTTTGCCACTTTGCTGAGTATGTCGGGAGTCGAGTCACCCTATATAGCTTACGGGGGTCGAGCTGCCCGGTTAGCTCACCGAAGCAAAAATGCAAAATGCATTCGAAATTGCTTGTTCGCTCGAGCGGCCGTTTATGCGCTCGAGCAAAGAATGTTTGGTTCCAGAAGTTTGACCTATCTGTAAAAGTACTGGGAAAGTGTATTCGACGCTCGAGCAGGGCTTTCCACGCTCGAGCGGACTGTGTTATATCAGTTCGTGAATCTGATATTTCAGATCACTTTTGTATAGCTCTCTCTCTCTCTAAAAACATTTCCTCTTTCTTCTCTCTACATTTCTCTACACAAACTAGATCAAAAACCTTGATTTCTCATGATCCATTTGAGTTTTGCCATTGCTTCTTCATCAAAGTGGGTTATCATCTTGAGGGCTTCGTTGTGTGCGGTAAAGATCAAGTTTAGACACCGTTGATTTTGGGGGTTTCATCTCATTTCTTCTTCAAAACTTGAGATAGGGATTTTCTTATAGTTATATATATATATATATTTGCAAGATCTATATGATTTTCAAAATCATCTTTCGATAGCTTTGAAAATTGATTGTTGATTCAAGAAGTTGAGCGATTTTGAAAGTGGGTTTGTCTCTTGTTCTTTTAAAATGATCTTATGGGTTTGATCTTCGTTGATTAAAGAAAAGATGATTTTGGAAAGTTTTCTTTTAAAAGATTTGAGTTGTATAGTTTTGGTGAGAAAACCTAGAATTTGGGGATTTTTTTAAAGAGACTGAAAATCCATGAATGATATTGTTATATTTATTTTGTGTGTCAAAATAAATGGATATTTGGAAAATTTCTTATTTATATTTATATAAATGATGAATTTCAGGGAATATGAGAATTGTTGTTCATTTTGGAAATTATTGTTCAAAGCGTTGAAATAGTCTTGAAATGACTAATTGTTAAGGATACTTGAGAAGATGGAATTGTGTTATTCCTTGGATGATGAATCGGAGTAAAAGTATTTATATTCATCTTGTGTTATTGGCATAACAATTCATTTGATTACATTAAACTTTGAAAGTTGATTTGAAAACTTGCATTGAGAAAAGAATGTTGAGAAACAAGTTTTCATGAAATGATTTTGGGATAAATACGTTGGTAAGTCTTGATAGATGGTGTAGATGATATTGAATAAGTTGGCCTGAGAGTCCGGGGTGAAAGATCGAAAATCCGCACGGATAGGTGTCGAGCCTTTTGGTTAATACCGGTAAAAATGACAATTTGGTAGTATTTGTATAGTCTACTTGCAGACACCGACCTAGGAATTACCAGAGTCGTATTTACTACCCTTGAAATAAATTGTTAAGTTTTGAACAATTGAAAATTGCATGACATCATTGAGCATGATGGTGTTCAAAAGATGAAAATGTGATTTATCTTCAAAAAGGGCATACCATGGCATGTGCATTTCTTCTCTTGAGGCTTGCATAAAATGTATATATTTTGTTAAGGATTTCCTACTGGGCTTTATGCTCACCCTACGGGATTTTTGTGCAGGAAACGATGTGGTAATGCCGCCTAACTAAATGTGAGGAAATGTGTATTGAGAGTACGAGACTCTTATTTTGCTGTGACTCTGTGTGTAAGCCAAGGGCTGTATGTGTGTGGGTTTGAATAACCATTTTGTGTAATCAGGCTCAAGCTTTGGAAACTTGTAAACCCTTGGGGGTATTTATTTGTTTATTTACTTGTTGTTGGATTAATGTATTGTTGCATGAAGAACTATTGTATCATGTAATGTAAGTTTGGAGATTTATATTTGGTTTTCCTTGAAAGAGCCATTGTAGACACCCTAGTTTTGACCGACCTTAAGACTCAGACGTCATGGATTGAGCGCTCGGTGATCGTGCATGTTTGAGCTCGTTTCGAGTTTCCGGGGTTTTTGGCTGAGAGCCTTACCTCCGGGCCTCTAAATTCTTTGTGTTTCTGCTCGGTTTGCAGACCAAGCCTTGTTTCCCTTCCCTGGAGGGAGGGAGAGGTCTTGTAGACCACCTTTTTGTGGTCGTAGACCACTTTTTTCGCTTGGGGACTAGTTTCTGGTTTTCGGAGCCTTCGGCCGCGCGCCTTGTCTGGGAACCGCTTAATGTTCTCCGTTCGAGTTGGTTTTTGAACCATGCCTTGTTGCCTCTACCTAGAGTGACACTGTGGTCTGGGAGACCACTTTTGGTGCTTGTAGACTAGTTTTCGGGTCTCTCGGCTGCGCGCCTTGCCTCCCGGACTCTTTTCTTGCATCCTTTTTGGTTTGTTTTTGGTACAAACCTTATTTTCCTTGTTTGGAAGGTGGTACAAGGGTGGGAGACCAGTTCTTCCCCTTGGAGACCACTTTCCTTCCTGCCAGCCAGTTTTCTGGTCGGCCAACTGGTTTTCTTGGTCTTTGGACCACTTTTTCTGGTCGGCCACCACACCACCACCTTGCTTTCACGTTGTAGACCATCTCCCCCCCATGGCCGACCACTTCCACTGGTCGGCTGACCAGTGTAAGTAGTTGGAGTGGTCGGCAGCTTTCCAGCACCTTTTTGGAGATATTTTTAGGCCAGCTGTTACAGTTGGAGGGCACAGAAGCCATCCTCCATACACGTGTATGGAGGGATGGCTTTAGGCCTAAAGCTTGTCCAACAAGCTTGTTGCATGTTTTTCTATATAAGGGAGCCTCCTCCCTCATGCCTTAGGTTCAGAAAATTTTGCTTGAGCTATACATACATCCTTGTCTCTATATCTTCTTGCTTGCTCTATATTTGTGCTTGAAAGTGTAGTTTTTCCATACTATTGCACACAAACACACACTCAAACACCATACTCTTGTTGCCGAGGCTCTTTGAGGTTGGTTTTGGAGTCTTTGGATTGGTTTTGGTTCAAAAAGAGTGCTGGAGTTGCAGCTTTGAAGGTGTTCTTCAAGGGTGAGCTTCTAGCCCTTAAAACTCTTGTTTTGGTTTAAGCTCGTGGACCTATTTGCATGCTTATTTTGGCTTGACTTTAAACTACAAAAAGTTCTGATTTTGCATGCTTAACATGTTTGTTTAAGGTCTCTTTTGTGTTGGGGGTAGTCTACCCCCTCTTAGGCCTTGTTTGGCCTTGTTTTGTGCTTTCCTTTTAAGCTATTGGGACCACCTTGTTTTGGCCTTCTCACCACTGGAACTCAGAGGAATTTCAGTGGTAGAAATGGTGTTTTGAGGTCCCAAATAGGAGAGGGTTATCCCCTCTCCTTGTACCTTGTATCTTGTATGCTTGCTTCATTTGCCTCATGTTTGAGCATGTTTGTTAAGCTTATGTTGGCTCCATCTTAGCATGTATTTGGGGTTATTTTGACATGGCATACCACTGTTTTGATTTGGTTTTGTCATCCCTTGCATGCCTTATGCACTTGTAGTGTAAATCTTACAAACTAGCTTTGTGTGCTTCATGAAGTAGCATGTCTTTCTAGCTTGTTTTGGGGCCATCTCAGTAGGTTTTTGGTGTTGTTTTAACATGCCTTAGATCTGTTTTGGGTTGGTTTGGTGGCCCCATGCATGCTCCATGCACTTGTAGTGCATTTCCATTTACTAGCCTAATGTGTATCATGCTTTAGACCATCATTCTAACATGATTTTAGCTTAACTCTAAGAAGCTTTTGTCCATGTTTTAGCATGCTCTAGCTTTGATTTGTGTTGTTTTGGTCATGCATGCCATGCTTTGTATAGCTATAATGCATTCTAGCTTATTAGCTTTGTGTATCAAGTCCACTAGCATGCATTGCTTGGGCTATTTACATGATTTGGCATCATTTTTTATGTGATTTCAGTTCATGTTTCATGTTCATGCACTCACATTTGTCACTCTTTCCATGCTTTGGAGGGTTGATCCTTTATGCCTAGGAATGAGTCATTGCGTATGCCTTCATGCCTAAGCTTGCGAGCTATCATTTCATTGTGTTTTTGGGGTTATTTTGCCATGATATAACTCTGATTTTTGTTGGTTAAGTCATTTCATGCTTGGTCTTGATAGGTGTAGTGTAATCCTTCCTTTTGGCCTTGTATGCATCATGCCTTATGCCCTTCATGCTAGCTTGTTTTGGCTTCCTTACATGCATGTTTTAGACTCATTTTGACATGTTCTAGGACTGTTTTGGGTTGCCTCGACCATATGCTTCATGTTTTGTATAGCTATAGTGCAAGTGCCTATGCTAACTTTGAGTTTTGAGCACCATAGCATGCTTCATTTGCATCGTGTGTATGATTTGGCATCATTTATCATGACATTTTAGAGCATGTAGCATTGCCACGTTCCTACTTCTTTCACCCTTTGAGTGCCTCTAAGGGTTGTGCATTGTTGCCTTGCTTGTGGCCTAGCTTGTATGCATGCATGCTTGGACATTTGAGCCCCCATCTTAGCATGTTTTGGTCATTGTCTTGACCTATTTGAGCTCTGTCCATGATTGGTTTATGCATTTGTGCCATGTATTGCATGTCTCTAGAGTAGTCCTCTTTGCTAGCCTTATGCCTTAAGGACTCTAGTATGCTATGCTTATGTTGTTTGAATGATTTGGCATTATTTCTTGCCTAATTTCAGTGCATTTAGTGTTGTTACACTTCCATATTTATCACTCCTTGAGAACTCTTGAGGGTTGTGCTCTTAGGCCTAATTGATAGGCCAATGCATGTGCATGCTTGTATATGCTTTTGTGCCTTCATTTCTTAGCATTATGGCCACTGATTTGGGCATGGCTGAGGTCTGTCCATATTTGGTTTAAGTCCATTTAGCATGTTTATTTGCATGTTGTCTGCATGCTTATGTCACATTGCATTGAGTATGCCATGTTGTTCTTAGCATTTAGCATTGTGTATGCCATGTTGTTTGCATGCCTATGTCATATTGCATTGAGTATGCCATGTTGTTCTTAGCATTGTGTATGCCATATCGTTTGCATGCTTATGTTACATTGCATTGCGTATGCCATGTTGTTCTTTGCATTGAGTATGCCATGTTATTCTTTGCATTGAGTATGCATGTTGTTAATTGCATTGTGTTATGCATGTTGTTGCTTGCATTGTGTTTGGATTAGGTGTTAGTCCAAACACGAGAAACGAGGAACGTTTCATACTTGAAGTGATGAAACGTGCCTCAATTCTCGATCGCCGACGCTCTTGATCATACATGATAGAGTTTAAGGCACTTATGTGTTATGTGTGCATTCATTCCATATTGAATTGTGCAATTTGGCTTCTCGGCCATCAGGCATCGAGATGCGTGATTGGTGGCCCGAGGGTCGAGAACCACACTCTCTTGAGCTTATGAAATGATAGGGAGAGTGGTTGTGCACACATATCTTGCAAATACATTGCCATGCTCTTTCTTGCTCTCTGTTGCAGCAAGCTGGAAGAGTGCAGCAAAAACTGGTCGGCCAACCAGAAAAATTAGCTGGCCGACCACTTTTTCTGGTCTGCAGCGAAGAAAAGTGGTCGGCAGGTGGTTGGCAACATCAACAACTGGTCGGTCATGTTCCTACAGGTCCCCAAGGTGAGTTAGAAGCTTTCTGGAGCTTGGTGCAAGGTTCTGAGAACAGTTGCAAACAGAGGCAAGTTGGGGCATCGCGACGGATTTCCGAACGAGGCGACCGAGCATGCATGCACTCTTCTCCCTGTGAAGGCATCTCTTTACTGCTTTACTAGGTTGATTTGATTAGCTAGTTATGTTTTGGTTTTGTACTTAAGTAGTTAATGCGTTTAGCTGCTTATTTGCGTTGTAATAACTAGTTAGTTAACGTGTTAGTTAATTAGCTTCGTTTTGTACTTAATTAGTTAGCTTGTTAGTTAATTAGTTTTTTGATGTAATAATTAGTTTAATTAGCTTAGATAGCTCTTTATTCGGACCCTCCGTCGAGAGGGCTAATTGTTATAATAAGCATGTGTGTGTGTGATGCATATGGTTAGTTTTAGGGCATATTTTGTTTAGCGTACCTTATGCTTTGCATGCGTGCATCCATTCATCTGTTTTGTATGCACCAGGCTTGGCGCATCATACTAACTACATTGTATTTCAATACATTTACTTGAATACGTGTTCAACAGCATGTTATCAAGTTGCATTCACATGACATTCTAGAATAGCCGAGCCTATTTTAGCTGCATTTTTACATGTGTTGCATTAGCCATCTTAACATGAACTAGGATCATGCATGATTTCTAACTAGTTCTCTGTTTTCGCTCGGAGTACACTGTGAGTGTTTACGCTTTAGCATACTGCATGTGTGTAAGTCTTGCCATGTTAGCATGCTTGCCATGAGGCTAACTGCTTAACTGATATAACTGCTTGAATGCCTGTGGGTGAAGGTTGGATTGCTTGAATTGGAACAATTCATTGAAATCCGTGACTTAGACTACTTGCGAGTAGCAAACTTCAAATCATTTTCACAAACGAACATGCAATGTTTTGTTCCAACTTAGGCAATCTAGTCTATACTTGTATGCTGTGCGCATCACATAGTAATTCTAGGTTAATAACTGGAATAAGAACACATGTGTTTTCAAAAACAACATATCATGTTAGTAAAGGCCGATCTTTGATCGGGCGAGCGGGGGTGCTCATTGCATGACCTTCCCCTCTCGTACCCAAGTTCCCGAGCCGAGGCAACTTTGGTGATGACGGACACGTGGCCTTAGACACGAGTCAGGGTTTCCTAAATTTTCCAGAATAAAATATTTAGGTGGCGACTCTGTATCTGGCAAAGCAGTCCATGTTTGGCACTTCTTTATAAAAATCAATTTTCCAAAACGATTTGCCGGATTTGGACTCTTTGGTGATTTATCGGTCTCACATTGCACTTTGTGAGATTAGATTCAGAACCGTGACACGAGTCTGAACTATAGTAGCTAAGAACAAAGCGATTCGTACCCTTGCACGCGGAGCGGAGTTCTCGGGGCGGTCTACAGCCATGATTGTTGTGTTATCATTTGGGCTAGAAATTTGGGGCGTTACAATGTATCTTAATATCATGGATAGCTGGTGGGTGTAGAAATTTTGTTTTTGAGTCTATTGAAAATTTGTTACTTCATATTGGTAAAATAATTTTGCGGATGTAATTAGAATGAGATGTTATCATGATTGTAGGGCCGATTGGATTAGACCGTTCGTCATTCTTGTTTGATTCAAGCGATAATAAATAGTAGTACCATCATTGAGGAGTCATTGTTGTGTTTATAGCTCTATGATTAAAGTGAGTTTGAGAGTTTCGATTTCGGTTACGGTGTCTTTTACTATGGAAGGTAAGAGAGCGTTAAATTCTTGAGAGTGAGCTTAGTACGTGTTTGGGGTATTGAAAGAATGTCTCAATGTGAAAATGGCTATTGAGAGTTTAAGGCTCAAGTGATTATGTTAAGAGTAAATTCCATTATTCTTTTTATCAAGGCGAATTTTGGGGACGAAATTCCTTAATGGGGGAAGGTTGTAACGAGTTGAATCAAATTGAATTTTGCCCTTATTATTATTGTTGTGGTGTCGTGAACCATGCTATTTAAATTAATGAAAACAAATTGAATTATTTCTTGATTTCGACTTCGTAAGGCTCGCTTGGCAAAATTAATTTTTTTTTAGTTTTAGTTATAGTGATTCTTGGGTCTTGAGTAATAAATGGGATACAAATTCAATTTTTGGGTTTTATTTGATTGGCCCATACTTAATCATTTTGGTTCATATTTAATTATGTGAATGTTGGGGACCATCTTAAGTCTTGTAAAGTTAATTTATACTTTAATCTCAGTTGGTGAATTATATTTTAAATTATTAAACTCCATTCATTTTGGACTCAATTGATTGAATCGTGACCGAGTAACCATGTAATATTGTTGTTGTTTTATTATTATTATTTGATTACCATAAAAGAGTTGTGAATATTTATGGTGTGTACCATTAAACGAAATATATTTTGTAGTGAGAAAATATTATATTTACTTTTGTCATTAAAGATGTTGAAATGTATTTTTTTAATTGATATATTTATATATATAGGTGCATATATATATAGTTAGATATTTATGGTTAGATATTTACCGTTTGGGGACTGGCTAAATTAGCCAATTAGTCAAAAAGTTACCTTTTTAGCCAAAAAGCTAACAACCCATACCAAAAAGTCAAAGATTCTCTTTTCTCTCTACTTTTTGCACAACTTTTCGTAATTAGCCAAAAAGTCATCCCAAACATACAAGTTTTTTTTACCTACCTTTTTAGCCAATTAGCCAAAAAGTTACTAAATTAGCCGGTTCCCAAACGAGGCCAGTTAGATATTTGTTCATACTATATATATATAAAAGTGACCAAATATGATTTTTCTTTCAAGCTTTGGGTTCTTGCCGTGAGAAAGAAAAGATAAAAGAGTTTCCAATTTGGTTTTTCTTGGGTTTGATCTAGTGTAAGTCATTTTTGACCCTTAGTGCTTTGGATCAAAACGTAGAGGGCAGAAAAGGCGTTGTTTGGCTTGAAAAAAATTTAATTTCAGTTGCCGAAAAATTTGAAAGCTTCTTGGCTTGAGGTAAGGATTTTTCCTACACTTCTTTATGTACTTTTATTTGATTATATGGAGCTTAGAGTTGTATATAATTTAATTAGAATTTTTAGAAAATTTGTGATTTATTTGCTTAAAAGGAAAATTTTGAGAAAAATAAAGAATTGATGCCCAAATTGCGAAAGTGTAAACTTGGAATATGTTTGTAAGGTTATGAAAGGGCTATGTTTTAAATTTGAACAAAAACGGACTTCGACTCGATTAGTTTTGAAATTTTTACCGGTTTGTGACCAAAATAGCATTTTTAAAGAAAACAAATGAATTATGTTTAACTTTTGGGGCTTTTGATCAAAACAGGATGTCATAGTTGAATAATGCTTGGAGAATGGGTTTGGAAAGAAAATGATGTTTTCTTGGGCATTAACGGTATTATTTTGCTTAATGTATTTGTTGGAATAAAACCGACACGGTTAGAAATGGACCTTGAGAGGTTATCAGACGTGATTGTGATATGAAAACTAGTGTAGTTGTTCGTATTTGATGAGATGTGGAATACATTGTATTTATCAGAATTTTTGGAATTTAATTGTTGAAATATCTATTTAGAAATATCTGTTTTGGGCTATCGGTGGAGGATAGCCATGATTGTTGTAGAAATGCATGAGACTTAGGTAAATGGAACCACATTCCTCATTTTTTGCATTGGACATTGCATTACATTCATTTCATTGAAAATGTATCTGTTTGTGAAAAGATGAATACTTGGTGAATCTGGGTAGGAGGTGTAGAACCGCGCGATTAGGTGTCGAGCCTTCCATTTTACTGGTAAAAATGACAGTGGTAGTGCATTAGGGCCTACTTGCAGACACTCACCTAGAGATTCACAGGGCCTGTATTTGTGTGACAGATATGGTTTAAAATGGAAATGGTTTTATATCTATTGTTGCATCTCAGCATTGCATACTTTATGAAAAGAGAGATAAATTGTTTTATCATGAGCATAGTATGAGCATACTCCTCTTTAGTCTTGTCATGGTCCATATGTTGTGTAGTATATCTCTACTGGGTTGTGACTCACCCTATAAGGGAAACCATTTAAGGTACAGGTGCTATGCCTCCACCAAGGCACTGACTTGGGGGGACTTGGAGCTGAGGCTTCATTTTTGTTTTATTGTTATTTATTGAATGTAAGCCCAGGGTTGTAATTGCGTTGAGTTGAAACTCCATTTTATGTAACCAAGAATGTTCTTGTATAAATTTGTAAGCCTATAAGGCACTTATTATTTGTTTGGCTTCCATTTCATACTTATTGTAAAATGCATGCTTGGGATTGGAACTGGGGCATTGAGATGTGAATAGCATATATTGGGTATTTGGGGTTAAATGGAAATGGATGTATAGAATGGTTAGCTATATATATGTGTTTGTCTATCAGGTGGGTTTGTTGTATAAATAGATATACCTTGCCTAATTTTTCGGAGCGTGGCAACCTTAGATTATAACCTTTGAACCTTGGTTGAGGCTTGAGCATCACAATTCAAGCTTGACAGGGTGCTTGAACCAAGTTTGTGCTACAAACAAAAACTTACTTCTTTGAGAGGTATAAGCTTGTCACCTTCTCTTTTACTCATTGTTCTATCCCTTGCTATCTTTTCTTGTGTTTTTATCTATCTTGAATCCATTTTAAGTATAAACTTAGGTTTGGATAGCTACCAAAAGGTCGAGAGAGTTAACACTCTTTCTTACACCTTCACCTATAGCTCCAACCCTTGTTTTACACTCTTTTCTTTACTTTCCAAATTGATTTTCAGAGTTTAAAAGAGGCTAAGAATCATGCTTTGAGGTTTCAAAGGTGGACGGGTTAGCCACCCCTCTTTGTTCTTGCTTACTAGCCTTAATTTCTTTGCTTGTTGTCTAGTTTTTTGGGCTCTTTTCATGCACTTTGAGCCACTGTTTTTCACCTATTAGGGGCTGTTTTAGGGCTGTCCTAGGTTATTTAATAGGTTCAAGCTTTGATTAGTTTGTTCGTTATATCATAAGTTCTCATATATAGCTTGTTGTATATTGTTCTTAACCTTTTTTTAATTGATTTCCATGTTAAGAGCCTCATTTTAATAAGCAACTTGCCATCCATTTCTTTCATTTGAGAGTTGTTTTAATCACTTGATGGTTGTTCAAAACATGAGCTAGAGATCTGTGCTTAATGGCTTAATCTCTACAGAGGTTCATCGCCAACGGCATGGTCTCTCTTTCATGTTGAGAATCACTTCCCATTTGACATGCTTCTCATTTAGTGGACATAATCTTTGGTGGACGTAATCATCACGTTAGACTAATGGATTAAAGAATGGAAAAGACTAATGAATTTGGCCTAAAATGAGCCAACCAACATAAAGAACATGAGTTATATTGCTTGGGCTCGGCCAGACATTATGCTTTGAGCTCACTCCATGATAAAGTGGAGGGGTTAGTGTTTATTCATTACACTCCTTGATTTTTGTCTAAATCGTGGCCAAGATCATCAAGCAAGCAACTTGCTCATTGATAGTTTTGGAAACGACTTCATTCTTCTCTTGAGGCTTTCCATGATAGAGAAGTGTACTAGGGACAAACAGAGCTCATAAAATTCTGTCTGTACTGTTTTCACCTCAGAACACAAAAATAGAATTTTGCATGAAATTAGGGTACGACCGGCCATATTTGGGCCCGACCGGGCTTCATTAGGGGCTAGCCGGGACCCAATGTTTGGTAAATAGAGTGTTTTGTAGAAAACAGGGGGTAGTGGCTGAAGGTGAAACCGGGCAAATTCCAAGGAAGGTAGATAGAGTTGTTTTTGAAAACCATCGCATGCATACCATCCTTATGCTTTTTAGTTATATCAAATGTTGTAAATTAGAGCTCTCATTATCATTGTAATTAAATATAATTAGCATCATTGTAATGGTTATGAATGCTTATTGTTTAGTAAATTAGATAGTTAGTTTTATTGCGTACCCTTGTTGTAATAAACTAAGTAGCTAGCTTATTTCTTATTATTAGTCTTGTTGTAATAGCTTTGCTAATTAGTTGTATATTCATTCATTTAGTTTTGTAATAGTTAGTTAATCCGGACACTTGGACATTCATTCGGACCTTCTTGAATGAGGACAAATATGTAATGATGTTGTATGCCTTCCAATCCTCATTTTTTCTTCCTTTTATTTCTTCTCTTGTAATCGTAGCATCATATTTACTTAGCATTTTCCATGACTTGCATCCATTCGTCTTACACGCATAAGGGTTCGGCTCATCATTCTAACCAAATGTCAAAATTCAAGATTCTTTGATCGAATATGTGCTTCACACATGCTTTGAATTGGTTCATATCCCATGCTCATAGCCGTGCCTATTAAAAGTGGTATAAACGTGTGCGTCACATTAGTCATGTTGCATTGTTTAGGAACATGCATATTTTCTAATTATTTTGCTTTGTTTGGCTTGCCTTGGATTACTAGGTGAGTGTTTATTGCTTTAGCATCTCACATCGCGTGTGATTGTTGCCATATCGAGCATGCTTTCCATGAGGTTAAATGCTTAAGTGATATAATTGTTTGAATGCCGGTGGATGAAGGCTAATTGCCAAAATTGGGATGCATTGATTCGTGTACATACAAATTTACCATTTTCCAAGTGACGAGTATCAAAAACAATTTTTAAAACAAACATGAAATCAAAGTGGTCTAACTTTTATAAATTAGTCCATACTTGTGTGCAACACATAGTAATGGTAGTCTAATAATCGGAACAAGAGCATATAATGTAAATAAGAATCACATCATGATTAGTAGAGGCCGATCTTTGATCGGATGAGTGGGGTGCTCAATTCATGACCTTTCCCTCTCGTACCTAAGTTCCTAAGCCGAGACACTTTGGTGATGATGGATAACTGGCCTTTGGCACGAGTCTTGAGTTTTCTAAATTTTCCAAAAATATTAAGGCGGCGATTCTGTAATCTGGCAAAGCAGTTCATTTTTAGTATTTGATTCAAATCAATTTTCCAAAAGAATTGCCTGATTTGGACTTTTTTTGTGTTTTCACTGTTTCACATTGCACTTGTGAAATCAGATTCAGAACCACGGGAGTCCGAACTATAAGGCTAGTTGTATCCAACAGGAGCACGAAAAGTCAAGTTATAGTTTCTGGCGACTCTGTTGGGGATTTAGAGAACTTGACTTGAAATTCATGATGTGAAATTTTATCTACACTTATATGTTCTATGCATTGCATTTGCATGGTTACTTTAAGTCACTGTGTTTTCCATCTGTTATTCCTGGATGATTTGCCAGAGGCTTGCCTAAAAAGCTTGTCAAAAGGCTGATCAGTCATGGGCTCTGCCATGTTTGAAACACAACCCTTGGATCTGGATTACTACTGTACCGCTTGATCCTCCTTTCACTTCTTGGTGTTAGCTGTGAGAGGTACATTAGGTAATCTTGCTGAGGTATTGTAGACGTGCCCAGACGTCCCGATATCCGTGCGCGCGAGGGGGCGCGTGAATCTCGTTTTGTTCATTAGCTTACTACAGTTTGGACTCAATGTCACGGTCCTAAATCTAATCTTTCAAAGTGCAATGCAAGACTGATAAATCACCAAAGAGTCCAAATCTGGCAAATCATTTTGGAAAACTAATTTTTATAAAGAAGTGCCAAACATGGACTGCTTTGCCAGATACAGAGTCGCCACCTAAATATTTTGTTTTGGGGGGAAATTTAGGAAACCCTGACTCGTGCCTAAGGCCACGTGTCCGTTATCACCAAAGTTGCATCGGCTCGGGAACTTGGGTACGAGAGGGGAAGGTCATGTAATGAGCACCCTTGCTCGCCCGATCAAAGATCGGCCTTTACTAAACATGATATCTTGTTTTTGAAAACACATGTGTTTCTTATTCCGGTTTATTAGCTAGCTTTACTACGTGATGCGCACAACACACAAGTATAGACTAGATCGCCTAAGTTGGAACAAAACATCTCATGTTTGTTTGAAAATGGTTTGAAGGTGCTACTCGTAAGTAGGCTAAAACATGGATTTGCCACCCTCGAGTGGGCTTAGAAAATATGATTTTGCCACTCCGCAAAGTGGGCTGAAAACTCGCATTTCAATGAATTGTTCCAATTCAAGCAATCCAACCTTCATCCATAGGCATTTATGCAATTAAACACATAAGCAGTTAGCCTCATGGCAAGCATGCTATCATGGCAACACTCACGCTCATGCAAGATGCTAAATCATAAAAAGTTTACCTAGTACTCCGAGCCAAAGAAAGAAGCTAATTAGAAATCATGCATGAATCCTAACTATGCTGAGATGCCCAATGCAACACATGCAAGAATGCAACTGAGATAGGCTCAGCTATTCTAAAATGGCATGTGAAATGCAACAATTGATGCATGTATTCAACTTGGTATTGAAATACAATGCAGTTAGTATGATGCGCCGAGCCCAGTGCATGCAAGACAGATGAATGGATGCACACATGCAAACATAAGGATGCTAATTGAAACATGTCCTAAAACTAACCATCAAAAGTAGGTAAGTAAAAAGGAGAAAGACGTGGGGTTGGAAGACATGCAAACACGCACGCACACTTATTACAACAATTCGCCCTCTCGACGGAGGGTCCGAATGAATACGCTAAGCTAGCTACGCTAAGCTATTCTAACTAATCTAATGATCTAATTGGACTAATTATTATACAACCAAATTGAATAACTAGTGAACACTAAGCTAATTATTACAAACCAACTAATCAAACAAATTAATTAAGTTACAACACCGAATGTTAATTAACAAGTAAAGCATTAAATCAGGCCGCCTCAGCTCTGCCTTGAACAAGGAAGGATGCATGCTCTCGATTCCCGTCCCGAAAAGCTCTCCAGATACTCTCGAGAGGCTCTGTCTGCAGGGTGTCCTTGAGAGTTAGCTGCTGGATCTTACCAAAACAGTGCCGAGGAGTGCACTAGTGGCCTGCCGGCCATGAGGAGATGCTGCCGACCCCTTTGCCGACTAAAAGTGCATACTGCCGGCCACAATGAAAATCTGCAGGCCGAAGATGGGTGGGTGCCGGCCACTGGTGTGCTGTGACACCAATCTACAACAGAGCACAAAATAGAGAAAATAGAGGATCTCCCAAGGGTATGTACGCATTATGCCACTCCATATCACTTCAAAACATCAAGGGTGAGGCATAGTCGGATCCAAGACCATCAATCACGCATCTCGATGCATGATGGCCAAAGATCCAACATGTGCAAATTTCAATAAATGCATGACAAACAAGACACCAAGACCACCTCCTTATCATGAGAAATCAAAGGCAATGGAGACCAAAGGAAGATTGGCTCATTTCATCACTTCAAGTATGAAATGAGCTAATCCACCTTGTGTTCAAACACAACACCGGGTTGAACACAATGCAATGCAATGCAACATGATCAACTTAGCGATGCTAATGGCATGCAAATACAATGCAATGCAACAACATGCAAACAACATGCTATATGGACTTAAACCGAATATGGATAGACCTCAGTCATGCCCAAAACAGTGGCCATAATGCCATGAAAAGATGGCATGAAATGCAAGATAGTGCATGCTCATGCCTTGGCTCACCAATTAAGCATAAGAGCACAACTCTCAAAAGTGCTCAAGAAGTGAGAAACATGGAAGTGTGACAACACTACATGCTCTGAAATAATGTATGAAATGATGCCAAATCATGTACACAACACAAATGAAGCATGCTATGGTGTCCGAAACTTGAAGCTAGCATAGGCACTTGTACTACAACTATGCAAAACATGAAGCATGTGACCAAAGCAACCCAAAACAGTCCTAGAACATGCTAAAATGAGTCTAAAACATGCATGGAAGGAAGCCAAAACACGCTAGCATAAGGGGCATAAGGGATGATGCATACAAGGTAAATAAGGTGGATTACACTACACCTATTAAGACCAAGCATGGGATGACTTAACCAACAAAAATCAGAGTTATATCATGGCAAAATAACCCCAAATAAGCACTGAAATGATAGCTCGCAAGCTTAGGCATGAAGGCATACACAATGGCTCATGTTAAGACATAAAGGGGCAAACCCTCCAATGCATTGAATAAGTGATAAGTGCAAGTGCATGGACATGAAACATGGACTGAAATCACATTATAAATGATGCCAAATCATTCAAATAGTCCAAGTAATGCATGCTAGTAGACTTGATACACAAAGCTAACAAGCTAGAATGCATTATAGCTACACAAAGCAAGGCATGCATGACCAAAACAACCAAAATCAGAGCTAAAGCATGTTAAAACATGGACAAGAGCTTCTTGAAGTTAAGCCAAAAGCATGCTAGAATGACATGTTGAAGCATAAGACACACTAGGCTAATTCATGGAATTGCACTACAAGTGCATGGAGCATGCAAAGGCTAACCAAACCAAACCTTAACAGAGGCATGACATGGAAAAACAACACCAAAAACATGCTACTTCATGAAGCATACAACACCAAAAACATGTTGAATGACATGCTACTTCATAAAGCATACAAGACTAGTTTGTGTGATTTACACTACAAGTGTATTAAGCATGCATGGAGTGACAAAACCAAGTAAAAACAGTGGCATGCCATAGCAAAATAACCACAAATACATGCTAAGATATGGCCAACACAAGCCTAATAAACATGCTCGCACATGAGGCATTCAAAGCAAGTATTCAAGACACAAGAAGAGGGAATGACCCTCTCCTTTTTGGGACCTCAAAACACCCTTCCCACCACTGAAATTCCTCCGAGTTTCAGTGGTGAGAAGGCCAAAACAAGGTGGTCCCAAAGGCTTAAAAAGAAGGCACAAAAGCAAGGCCAAACAAGGCCTAAGAGGGGGTAAACAACCCCCAACACAAAAGTGATCTAAACAAAGATCTTAAGCACCAAAATTCAAAACTTTTTTTAGTTAAGAGTTAAGCTTAAAACAGCATGAAAATAAAGCTAAAAGCTTAAGCAAAAATGGGGGTTTTAAGGGTTAGAAACTCACCCTTGATGACCACCTTCAAAGTTGCAATTCTAGCAGGTTTTTCAAGCTTAAACCAGTCCAAGAACTCCAAAACAAACCTCAAGAAGCCTCAACAACAAAGGGATGGTGTTTGAGTGTGTGTTTGTGTGTTAAAGTGAGACAAAACTACACTTTAAGGCACAAAATAAGACCAAACAAGGAGATATAGATACAAGAGTGTATGTATATCTTAAACCTCCAATTTTTGAACCTCTGTAAGGGAGAAGAAGCCTCTCCTTATATAGAGGAATGCAAAGCAAAGCTTGTTAAACAAGCTTGAAAAGGGCTTCATCCCTCCATACACGTGTATGGAGGAGGGATGAGTGAAAACTAGCTGGCTCAAAAGATCTGGCGTGAAATCTACTGAGACAAGGTATTCTGCCAGCCATCAATGGTGGCCGGCAGGCTTCATCAATGGCAGGCAGGGATAAATGCATGGCCGACAGTGGCAGAGAGTGGCCGGCAGTGCACCAAGAGAAGCATGTTGAAAGGACCAACATATGGTCCAAGAATGGGGTAGAAAGGATACAGGGTTTGGAAAGCTCAAACCTGTGACGTTCCACCGCGAAAGTCGAGTACTGGATGAGCAATCGAACTTGTGGCTGGATGTACCTGCAAGCACAACCAAGTCTTGAGGACGGTCAAAAATGGGGTGTCTACAGGTACCCTTTCGACCATTTGACCTAGGTGCATATAGTAAAACTATAGTCACAATCTCAAATTAGGACAGGATGCCACCCATTTGCAGGATGTTGTGAAACATGTTATTTGAAATATTGTAGCCTAGATCATGTCAAAAATATAGGACATGGTAACCTTACCCTCCTCATAAGGGTGTTTTGGTTCTTTTACTTGGTATGTGCTTTTACAGTGACACTGTACAGGATGGTTCATATCAGTCTGAGTTTGAGGACAGAGTTCAGTGGGAATTAGGGTTCTTTAATTTTATTTGCTATGAATTGGGCTGAAGTGCCGTCCAATTTTGATCGATGTTTTTTCTTTTCTTTTGCTAGGTAGTTTACCATCATAGCTTCAGAAAAACCCGATATTCCCCAAGTTGTGTGGATTTGCTTTGGCAGGCTTTGCAAAGCTTAAGACCTTGTTGGTGGCTAGCCTATGTTAGTCTTACTTCCGCCAGTCACTCGACGAAGAAGGAACAGATAGTCAGCAACACCGGTACAAAGCATTCAACAAACACCTACCCGTTCTCACTTAAGCAATTCACCAGTATCTAACTCATCTAGACCAGCAATGGCACAGGACATGGAAGAATTTGCTGCCATGATGGCAACTTTCGAAAGAACCATGGATACTTTAAACCAAAGAATGACTGCACATGATGAAATTATTACTGATCTACGGCATAGGTTTGGGGCATCTGCGTCAACCATGCATCCAATCCCGACTACTCAGCCAAACCTGGGTCTACCTCCACCAGTAGAAAATCCCCAAATCCCGGATCCTCAAGAAATGTTTCCTCCGGCTTTGGTTTATAGACCTCTGGTTCAACCTCTTTCGAGAATCCTTCCCTTTGATATCAATGAAATTGATCCGGCTCTGATCAAGATTACCAGGCTAGAGAAAGCATTGAAAAAATCCCAAGGCTTCAACTCCATTCCGGATATCAAAGACGGGTACACTGAGGCTTCGGTCAGATTATCAGAGAAATTTAAGATGCCCTATATCGATAGATTCGATGGAAGTGGGGATCCGATTGTGTACGTCTGCTTGTTTTTAGATGTGCTAAGGCCAATGGGCTTGTCTAGGGCTCAGAAACTATCACTGTTTGGGAGAACCTTGTCTGATGTGGTGGCCATCTGGTACGCTAAGTTAGAAGACTCTACAAAGCAGAATTATGAGGAGTTATCTGAGGCGTTTGTCAACTAGTACTCTTATAACACTCAAATAGAGGTAACCATCAGTGAGTTGGAGGCTACTACCCAGAACCCCAAAGAATCATTCATTGACTTTGTTGCCAGATAGAGGGCAAAAGCAGCAAGAATGACAAATAGACCTACTGAAAGAGAGCAAGTCCGGCTGGTGGTCCAAAACATTGAGCCAGATATGCTGCAAAGAATGATAGTGGCACCACTGTCCACATTTGCTTCCCTACATGAGTTAGGGGTGCAGATTGAGAGTGCATTCAAGAAGGGTATCATCCAGAAAACTAGTGAACCAGCCAGAAGGCCATTCTCCCGGAGTACCAATGCTAGCAGAAGCACTATTCCGCAGCCTGCAGATGTTAGTACTGTTGTCGCAATGGCCAAGATGGTTGATCCCTTTGCTACTGCCACAACCTTACAACCTTCACAAAATACCAACCCACCCCAAAATCGAAAAATCTTTACCCCTCTCTATATGAGCCCAGCCCGTGCCCTCAAATTGTTAATGGAAAAGGGGTATTTGAAGCCTTTCGATCCTCGACCACTTCCTAACCTATTACCACCCAAACATGACCCTACCTAGTATTGCATCTTCCACCAGCAACACAGCCATCCCACGGACCTATGCTATCGCTTACGTCATGAGATCCAGGATCTCATTGACAACAAGGTCATCGCCCCACCTTTCAAACCAAACGTAACTACCAACCCGCTTTCTACACATAACCAAGCCCCCCTACCCAGAAACATTAACCAAATACATACACTACCACCCTCCTTTAACCCTAGTGCCTACATTACCTCATCCCATCTACCCAAGCCAGAGGTGGTTATTCCAAAAGGCACAGACATGTGCATGATAGATTTAACACCATCAACAACCCAACCTGAACCTGTTACAGTAGAAATGGAGAAGAAAGAGAGTGCACCAGAGAAGGGTCAGCCTGATGCCCAAGTCATAGAGAAAGGGGCCTCACTCACAAAGGAGTACAACCTTAGCTTATACATCATGGATGTCGAACTTCCTCAACATTAATGCTATTAGGGAGGACCAGCTAGGGAAGAATCAGGATGATTAGCTGGAACAGGGCTTAAATGACTTGGCCAAACTGGAAGAAGACCTGGCCAAGCTGGAAGAGGATCTAGACTACCTTTTCTTCTTTGAAGAAGAGGATATAAGCAGTGTACAACTGGGATAGTAGGATCCAAGCCAGCCGGAAACAAGTAGTGGATGGCTGAGTGAGGAGGAGCCAGATGTTGAGAAACAAATAGAAGAGACTGGGAAGGAAGAGGAAATTGGTGCTAGTGGCAAGACTCAAGCTGCACCTTTGACGGAGAAAGAGCATGCACTGGAACAATTTCAAAAGGAAAGGATAGAAGAGATCCAGACAAAGATAGCTCTAGAGCAGGGAAAAAGAAAAGGGAAAGAAGAACCTAAGACAATGGTGGGTGATGTCCAAGTTACCAAAAAGGTCGAATGGAAGCAAAATGACTGGAAAAGGATGTTAAGCAAGCTCCAAAAATATCAGGGTACAAAAATCAAAGTTGTGGTGGAGGAAGAATGGTATGATGATGGGGCGCGTGATGTTAACATGGTCCGGATAGAACCTAACGCTAGCCCGGCCATGACTATCGTAGAGTGGTGGGAGGACAGCGATCTAACTCATGCATATACTGACGAAGGGTGGAAAGCTGACACCCTAGATGACACCTGGTATACTGACGAGATTAACCACATGACTTGGAGTGTTCGGTACTTCAAACCCACAACCTTAGATCAGCTGGAGTCCTCCAATAAGGAGGCCGAGAAGTTAAAAGAGAAGGATGTTGAAGAAAACCTGGTCTTGAAACAGCTCAAGAAGATTTAGGCAGACATATCAATCTGGGGGTTAATCATGGCTTCTCGGGAGCATAGACAAGCATTGTTAGAGGCAATGAATCGGATCAAACTGCCTATCGACACCACTACTAACCAATTGGTATAGTTGGTTACATCTGGAGACGTGACGCCGGTGATATCTTTTACAAACAAGGAGTTGCCACTAGAGGGTGCCAACCACAACCGACCTTTATATGTAACCCAGGAAAGTTGGAAAAAGTGGATTCCGGTGGTGTTAGTAGATACCGGATTGGCAATCAATGTATGTCCAATGAGGACTGCCTACGCCATCGGTTTGAGGCCGGCTGACTTTACCTACGACTCAGGCCGTCCGGGCTTATGACAATATGAACGGGGATGTTATGGGAACATTCAGGAGCCATATCCTAATTGGCTTGTCTGAACATGAGGTGGAATTCCATGTAATGGATGTACTAGCCACGTTTAATCTACTACTAGGAATGACCTGGCTACATCAGATGAAAGCAGTGTCATCAACGGTCCATCAGTTGGTAAAGTACCCCTTCAAAGACAGGATTGCTACTGTGTACGGCAATTCTGCGATCCATCCCCCCTAGAGAACTACCACGCCATTATTGGAAATCATACATGGGGAGGAGGATGTGTTCCTTTCTGGCGTCTCTATGGCAGAGGATCGGCTGGTCCAAACCACCATGGCAGAGAACGATAGAAATTACATGAGTGCTTAGTCCATCTATATAATGAACAAACAAGGGCATATTTCAGAATCAAGATTAGGCAGAAGTGGCAGGCAGGGAGGTACTGTTGCCAAAGAGGTGAGTCATAACCCCTATGCTTTTGTGCTAGGATACAAACCTACCGCTGCAGATTGGCAAAGAAAGGGGGAGGAGTTACGAGGAAGGATGAAAGCAAACAGGACGGGGAAGCAGTACAAGTTAGTCCATAAACCAATATGGGGAACTTTGAACGGACGTTTTGTCCGCCAAGGGGAAGACTTACCCTTTTTGTGGATTTCTAGAGCCTTGGTTTGACAAGGAAACAAAAACAAGGTATCCGGGGTTCGAGATCATCTTCGGACACCAGTTACCAGAAGAGGAGGATGAGAAGACAGACTTGAGCCCTAGCACAGATCAAGGCGGGACTGCAAGTCTTGACATTGAAGAAGAAGAACTGTTAGGAAAAGCGCTGGCTGACTTACTGGCAAGTTCTACTGTTGGAACTGAGTCCGTCAACTTGGGGGATAGTTTTACTATCTCAATGATTGGGGGTACACCAGCAGCAAATTTCACTAGTCTCATTGTGGATGCATCTGAGGCTCCACGCCTGGTATGCAAGTTTGAGCAAGGCATCATTGTAGCTCGACTTTTCATGCTTCTTTCGGATATGATAGCCCTACAGTTCGGACTCCGGTGGTTTTGAATCTGATCTCACAAGTGCAATATGAAATAAATAAACACAAAAGAGTCCAAATCTGACAAATCTTTTGGAAAATCAATTTTGAATCAAAATGCCAAAAATGGACTGCTTTGCCAGATACAGAGTTGCCACCTAAATATTTTTGAGAAATTTAGGAAACCCATGACTCGTACCAAAGGCCACGTGTCCGTCATCACTAAGATTGTCTCGGCTCGAGAACTTAGGTACGAGAGGGGAATGTCATGAATTGAGCACCCTACTTGCTCGATCAAAGATTGGCCTCTACTAATCATGACGTGATTCTTATTTATATTATATGCTCTTGTTCCGATTATTTAGACTAACTTTACCATGTGTTGCACACAAGTATGGACTAATTTGCAAAAATTGGAACATTTTGATTTCATGTTTGTTTTTGAAAATTGTTTCGAATATGTACCACTCAAAAAAGTGATCTCATATCCACTTTACTCAAATTATTCCAATTCAAGCAACTAGCCTTCATCCACAGACATTCAAACAGATATAGCACTTAAGCACTTAGCCTCATGGCAAGCATGCTAGACATGGCAACAATCACACTCATGCGATATGCTAAAGCAGTAAAGCTTACCCCAATTCCCGAGGCGAGTCAAAAAAGAGAAAATAGTTAGACAAAAAATGCATGATCTTAACTAATGAAATATGCCTAATGCAACACATACAATATGTAATTAATAGGCTCGGCTACTAGTATGGCATGTGAATCAATTTGATAACATGCAATTTAAGTACGTTTTCAAAGAAGTAATAAATAACAATGCTTTGTTAGAATGATGAACCGAGCCTCGATTCATGCAAGACAAATGGATGCAAACATGAGAAATGCTAAAAGAAACATGATGTGCTACACTATCCATCATAAGCGGATAAATAAAAAGGAGAAAGACGTGGGGTTGGAAGACATACACAATATTACAAGTTTGCCCTCGCGCAGGAGGGTCCGAATGAATAACCTAGCTAATTACTACGAATTAACTAACTATTACAAACTAAATGAAATAAATTAACTACACTAGCTAATTAACTAATTATTACAACAACAAATTTAACTAACTATTCTAGCTAATTAAATAATTACAACAACACAAAACTAACTAGCTATTCTAACTAAATTAACTAATTAGTTAAAAGCTTTCTACTTCAAGCACAATATACTAATATTACAACATCATTTTGACGGATCCCGAGAATTGAGGGATGGCTCATTCATGGATATGGATTTTCACCCGATAATGCTCTTTGTTTTGCTACTAGAATGCTTCTGTTGCACAGTTAGAAAATTGCACTGTTTTTCCACCTCAGCCTCTGCTCTGCTCAACTGGAAAAAGGACACTGCTTGCATGGAAAAAGTGGACGACAACCCACTATTAGTGGTCGGCCACTAATAGTGGGTTGCCGTCCAGTAAAAGTGGCCTCCCAGCCACTAAAGTTGGTTCTGTCTTGTAGCAATAGAGAACAAACAGAGCACAAACCAGAGTATTCTTAGGGGATGTTTGTCCACCCTGCCTCTCCTTATTAGAAAACAGGTCAAAGGAGGGGTAGGCTTGATTTGCAAGCCATCAATCGACGTAATTTCATTGCGTGATAACTTATGAATCAAGGGATACAATTTTAATAAATAGTAAGGAAAGACCAACAAAACCTTCTCCCTATCATGGATTGATCAAGGGAAGTGGTTGACCTTGGAAACTTGAACCATTTCATCACTAACAAGTATGAAATAACTCAAGTTTCCATGTGTTCAATTAACGTCCGATTGAACACCAAATTACCTTATTATCTTGTTCCATTTTTAGTCCAAGTTTTATTACTTCATTTTAATTACCTCCCATTCCTTAATTCATTAAGTCCAAAAATAAAGATTAAGTCCTCTAATGGAAAGAAGTGTCAAACGAAGGGTTGTTTTAGGCATGAGAGAGATGTCATGCCGTTGGTAATGAACCTCCGAAGAGATTAAACCATTAAGCATAATGATGTCAATCTCAGGCTTAAACAATCCCTCGGTTGAAACAACTCTCAAAGCGAATGAAAAATCAAAAAAATACGGGAGATTGCAGAGATTCTTAGAGGTGAACACAAGTATGGAAAGCAAGAAATAAAGGCTATCAACTCAAATAGGTTGGTGACTAAGGACTAAACCACCAAGCCTATGAGGACCATTACACTACAATCATACTATACAAAGTATGAATGAAGCTAACTCACAAAAATAGTCCAAAAAGTGCTGGAATTAAGACAAAAATAACTACAACAACTAGCTAAAATATTGAGGGATTAAAACTAGCACACAAGCACAAGGAGGGGAGGCTAACCCCTCTATTTTTGGGACTTCAAAACATGATTTTTGCCTCTGAAAAAACTTTGAAAATTAGTGGTAAAAACCTAAAAAAAAAAAAAATTGATGAGAAGGTGAGAAACACAAGGGCAAAGGCCTTAGAAGCAAGGTTCAAAGAAGGGTTGTCAACCCTTTACCTTTAATGGCCTTAAACCACAAATTTCAGCCGAAAAAGACAGGTAATAAACAACTCAGAAACAACAAGAAGAGAAAGAAAACAAGTAGTGTAGAGATGGTACAAAGGCACTAGAATGTATACCTCTTGAAGAGGAATAATCCGTTGAGTTATAAACCACCAATTTCACACTCTCAAGTGCCTTAAGAGCTTAAATGAAAGCTTAAATCACCTCAGCAAGGAACTCTCTAGGTTTAGTTTAGAGTGTTTAGGCAAAGGTTATGTAAGTTGCAAGAGAGAGAGAGAGAGAGAGAGAGAGAGAGAGAATTGTAGAGAGAAATTTTTCAAAATTTTTCTCTCCAAAATTTTCTAAATTCCAAAATTTTTCTAACCTTGGCAACAAAAGAGAGGGTCATATATATATAGAAATTGATGAGAGACGCTAAAAAGTATCCTTACAAACACAGGTGGAATGGTGCATGCATTTGTAGGGATGGCTGGCAGAAAATATCTGGTTTTTTGCACTAGTGGCTGGCAGGCCACATTAGTGGGCGCGGCATGCCATACTAGTGGACGGCAGGTCCCTGGAGGCTCAAGCCTAAAAAACCACTGTTTTGGTCCAAAACAAGGCACAAGGTTTGTAGGTTCAACACTGAGGTTTCCTGCTGAGGAAGTCAAGCAGTTGACAAGCGTACACATTCATCATTAAGTGATCAATCAACGGTGCCGAAGTCTTAAGGGCCGTTAAAAATGGGGTGTCTACAATCATCAGCAGTTCTGGATTGGATAGTGAGTTCAGATTTGATTCCAGTGAGTCTGTGGAGTCAGAGTCAAATTCGAGTTCCTCTGAGTCGGGTACTTCCGGGAGTGGTAACCTGGATACCAAAGTCCTGTCCAGGTCATCTTTCAACTTTTGTTTTGAGTCCACTGTAAATAAGGATCCAGGCCTTTTGAATGAGAATGTTGTGAACTTTGCCTACTTTTCTGTGCCTTTGGTTTGTTGTACTGACCTTGATTTTCAAAATTTTGACTTAAATGAAGATGAAGGGTTTTGAAAAATTTGGTTGATCATGAGGAGGAAAGGCGTGTTAAGCCCTGTGCAGATGAAATTGTATCAATTAACGTGGGTACTGAGGAGGATCCTCGCTTAGTCTAGATCGAGTCCTCATTGTCTTTGGAGGAATGCGAGCATTTAATCGCTTTATTAAAAAATTTCAAAGATGATTTTGTGTGGTCCTACGAAGACATACTTGGAATTGATCCTGAGATTGTACAGCATTGGATCCCTCTTGAGCCCGAGGCCTGACCAATTAAACAGAAGCTGCGCAGAGTCCGCCCAGATTGGGCTTTGAAAATCACGGAAGAAGTTACCAAACAGATTAAGGTAGGGTTCTTGCTTGTATCTGAGTATCCGACGTGGTTGGCCAATATTGTTTCAATTCCGAAGAAGGATGGCAGAATCAGAGTTTGTGTTGACTTTAGGGATTTGAATAAGGCCAGTTTAAAGGATGACTTTCCGCTACCGCACATAGATGAGTTGGTAGACTTCACCACCGGTCACGCGCTATTGTCATTCATGGATGGGTTTTCTGGGTATAACTAGATTTTGATGGCACCCAAGGATAGGGAGAAGACTGCTTTCACTACTCCGTGGGGCACCTACTGCTACTGAGTCATGCCATTTGGGTTGAAGAATGCTGGGGCTACCGATCAGAGGGCTACAACCACCATTCTGCATGATATGATCCATAAAGAGTTTGAGGTGTATGTGGATGACATGATTATCAAATTCAAAGAATGAGAAGAAAACTACACCGCACTGGAGAAATTCTTTCAACAGATCAGAGAGTATAGATTGAGGCTGAACCCCAAAAAGTGCACCTTTGGGGTGACAACCAGGAAGATGCTAGGTTTCCTAATCACGCAGAGGGGAATTGAAGTAGACCCTTCCAAAATCAAGGCCATCGTAGAAATGCCACCACCAATGACTGAAAAGGAGGTGCGTGGCTTTCTGGGTAAAGTGCAATTCATAAGACGGTTTATTTCTAAATTAACCTTGACTTGTGAACCACTATTTGGTCTCTTAAAGAAGGGAAAGAAATTTCAATGAACCCATCTGTAGACACCCCATTTTTGACCGTCCTCAAGACTTGGACGTCACCGCCTGAACACTCGGTGATCATCCTTGTTTGTGTTCGTTTGGGGTTCCCGGAGGTCTCGGCTACGCGCCTTGCCTCAGGACCCCCGAATTCGACTGTTTTGTGTCTGGTTTTGCACCAAACGCTTGTACTTTGCCTTGGAGGGGCAGGGAATGCCTTGTGAGGCATCCCCACGCATCACCGGCCGTGGCTAGAGGCCACCGGCCAGGGTTTTATGCCATCGGCAATGTATGTTGCCGGTCGGCAATGTATGTTGCCGGTCGGCATTATTTGTTGCCGGTCGGCAGTAAATTTTGTCAAAATGACATCTTTGGCCGGCCGACTACTGTGCATCTGCTTTTGCAGATATTTTAGCACAGCTGTCTTGCATTTGCTTCCCCTCCATACACGTGTATGGAGGGATGGCCCTCTTGTTAGCTTACCTTGTAAGCTTTACAAGATTGGCTCCTCTATAAGAGGAGGCCTTCTCTCCCTTGTCTTAGGGTTAGAGAAGTTAGAGAAGAGAGTGAGAGGACTCTGGTTTTAGGGTTCAAGTTAGTATATCTAACCTATATCTATACCTCTCCCACTCTTGCCATTGTGTGTGTTTTAGGCTTAGTTTTGTGCACAAACACCTACCATCACACCATCCTCTTGGAACTGAGGTTCTTGAGGTTTGTTTTTGGAGCTTTGAAGCTGGTTTGGAGCTCAAGGGGCTGCTGGTCCACTATTTTGAAGGTGGTCTACAAGGGTAAGACACTAGCCCCTTTTTACCCCACTTTTGCATTGCACTTTTGACCATCTTAGAACTGTTTTCAAGCTTAGTGTTTAATACATAAAAGTTCTGTTTTTAAGTGTAACAACCCTCGTACTGATTACCGATAAACCACTGAATTAGCTACTGGTTACTGTTAAACTGAACGGATAGTGACTGATAATTGAATGAACTGAAGTACTGAATGGACTGATTGAAAACGAAACTGAAATTGAATAAGTTTATCTATTGAATTGCACACTGCATCTATTTGATTGATTGATTATCTGTTTGAATTCATGTGTTAAACCTGCTAATTGAAGGCCTTATCGGTGGCCGAATTAGGAACCATTTAGAGTTTTGGAATCAGTAGAATATTTGTGATTTAATGGTATATTTATCTGAAAATCGATTAGGAATGATTAAATTAGATTTAAACGAGTTAATTGCCAAGTCTAGTTTAATTACCAAATTGCCAGGTGAGTGGCCCATCTGTTTATTATTATTGGAGGGCCTTATTACACTTAACAAACAATTGATCAGCCATTTTCCTACACACCTAGCCGACCAAACATGAGGATGGAGAGAGAGGAAGTTCATCTTGTGGGATTAACTTGAAGAATTTGTAGGAATTGCTAGAGGATTGCATAATTGAGCTTGTCATCATATAATTCAAGATCTAAGGTAGAATTCCATCTTCTTATTTTAGTGTTTGAGCTTAATCTTGCATGGTTCATGCCCAATTAGAGAGCTAGGCCATGATTTAGTGCAAATGGGTTGGATTATGCTTGAATTGTTGCATGCATGCTTGAATTGGTGCATTTTGGAGTGAATTCATGGAAGAGATGTACATGCATGTCCATGTTTATATTATAGTCCATGTTTTCATTTTTGTTTTCCAACTATTGAGCTCATTTGAGCAAGGATTGAAGTTTAATTTTGGTTCAAAGCTCATGCATTGCATGTTTTAAATTGTTCTTGAAATTGGGTTTGAATTTGGACTTAATTTGACTCACCTTTGGGGCTTGAATTCTCAAATTGGCTTTTGAAACTTGTTATACATTGTTTTGGGATGTATTTTCCAGAATTTGGGCCCAAGAGGTCGAGTATTGAGTTGGGAATGCTTGGTTTGAGCTTGGAAGGCAAATCTGGAAATTCCAGATTTGGTTTCTTCGCTCGAGCGAAGGATTCCTCGCTCGAGCGACCAAGGTTTCCTCTGAGCCACGCTCGAGCGAAGGATTGGTGGCTCGAGTGTAAAAAACGAGCATCCAGTACTTTTACTGTTTCTGCAGACCGCTCGAGCGAAGGATTTCTCGCTCGAGCGAAGCCTTTGATTTTGGAAGCTCGCTCGAGCGAAGGAAGGCTCGCTCGAGCGAGGCTCCTATTTTCAACAACTTTTGAAAAATGCCTTCCAAGTGTATTTTTGCATCCTCATCCCATCCTAGGCATTCTTAGGCCTAGTTTAAGGCATCTTAATGAGGATTTAGACATAGAACCACACCGAGGAAATTTAGGGATTTAATTATCATCCTTCCCGACTGTGAAACTTAGTGTGTGTTCTACTTGTTAACTGTTTAGGGTTGGCTTCGGGGACGCGCTCTAGCTGCTATTAGCCCAATCTCTGTGAGTAATAGATTGTGTAAAGATATGTTCAAAATGGTTATCTTTTGAATACTGAACAGAACTGTTTACTGAACTGATATTGTTTATTGAATGAATGTATGTCCTGTATTGTGAACTGTACTGTGGCATCCTTAGCACTTATTGCTTACTGTTATTGTTACAGAGCTCTGTCGGTTTCCTTATGGAACCATACTGTTTATTGATTGATGGCCATCACTACTGTTGGGTCTGTTGAGGCCCGGTCCTTTTGGACCTACTGTTTATAGGCTAATGGATGTACCACATATGATTGATTGACTGACATACTGAAAGACTGAAATGCTGTTTAATGAACTGTTTTCATTACTGTAAGGACATTCATTCATAACCTCTTTATGCATTATGTTATTCACTGGGCTTTAGCTCACTGTTTATATATATGTAGGTTCTCAACAGCCAGACCGGAGCTAGGAGCGTGGGTTAGTCCCCAGTTTTGTCAAGCCAGCCTATGTGCCTCACTGCGAGGTTCCGAGACGCCATGCTATGGCTTGGGGTGTTTTTGTGTTCCCCACCTGTCTCTTGACTGTTTTGTATTACTGTATAGACTGTCTACTGTTTTACTGTACTGTTATCGTGGGATTAGGTCCCCGTACTGAATGGTTGTAAATGATTGTATAGACTGTACTGTTCTGAACTGTATGAATGCATGAAAAATGTTTTTGGCATACAGATTGTCACAGCTCAATGGACACTAGTTACTTACTGTATTGGCTTCCGCCAGGCCCTGTACTCTGTTTAACTGTATTACTGTTCAGCAGGCCTGTGGTAATCTCGGATTACTGGCCAGTTACGGTGCTAAACCCATAGGGCCGGGTTTGGGTCGTGACATTAAGGCCTCTAAATAGTTTGTTAAGAGTGCTTTAAGCTTTGAGGAAGTTTGACCCCTCTAAAGGCTTGTTTGGCCCTTGTTTTGTGCCATTTTGTGTGAGCTCCGGGACCCTAGTGTTTGGGCCTCCTCACCACTGAAATCTTGAGGGATTTCAGAGGTGAGGATGGTGCCTTGAGGTCCTAAGAAGGAGAGGGCCACCCCCTCTCCTTGTTGTCCTTGAAAAGGACCCATTTTGGCCTCTTGAGGGAGCATCATGTTTGAATGTTTGTTGATTATGTCATGGCTGTATTTTATGCTTATATTGCCATAATATAACTTTGTATTAAGTTGGTTTTGGTACACCATGCTTGCTTAGCATACCTACCTTGTAATGCCTTGATTTGCCTCAATATACGCATAGCATTTAGACTACCATGCTTTTGTGTTTTGGCCAAGCTTTGTGAAGCTTATTTGCATGATTTGGTGTGCTAAAGGACTGTTTTAAGTCGTTGGAGTCATTCATGCCTTGCTTTGTATAGCCACTATGTGATCCCTCTTGTATGCCTTAAGCTTTGACCCCTCTAGCATGCCTTACTTGCATGAGTTGTTTGTTTGGGCACCTTTTCTAGCATGTTTTCAGTGCCTAGCATGTTGATTATATATCCATGTTTGTCCCTTTTAAGTGTGCTTAAAAGTTGCTTTGATATGCCTAAGTGTTGGATCATGTGGACTTGCATGTTTGCATGCATTTTGGCCTCCTTTTTGGGCACTTTTGGCCACTGTTTTGGACCTAACTTAGGGCTGTCCAATTAGTGTAAGTCCATCCCTTGCATGCCATTCAAGTGTTGTTACATTATCCCATGATTGCATGCTTTGGTTGCATGTATTGCATGCTTGAAATCCCTTGCATGTGCCATGTATTCCCTTGGTCAAATTGCTAGCATGTTGCATGATTTGATTGCATCTTGTATACTCTAGTAGTTTGCATAGTTATGGTGTGCTTGCTTGCTTTGTTGCTTGGGTTGTGAACCTAATGTGCATTGCATGTTTACATGCTCTTTTTTATGCCATGTTGCATGCTAGCTAATATGTTTAGGATTACATTGCATCAATGCGCATGCTTTGCCTCTTGAAGTGAGTGTGATAGAGGTTGGCCCTCCTATGTGATTATGTGTATTGCATCACATTTGAAATGAAAGATGCACACTTGGTTCTCCTGGGCCATCACGCATTGAAATGCGCGATTGGTGAAGGACCATGCCCCTTTGAGTTGTACACATGATAAGGAGCTTGGTTGCTGCATACATTGCTTGGATTGTATTGCCATGCTATGCCTTGTCCTCTGCTGCTGTAAGTTGCAGGTTCAGCAGGCATTTTTGGCTGACCGGCAACACATAGTGCCGACCGGCCGTCCATCAGTGGCCGATAATTAAATCAGCAGCTGATGATCATATTTGGTGGCCGATGGAAATCCTCCTCAGCCGGTGGTGATCCCCAGTGTTCAGAGAAGCATCTCTGAGACTTTGGTAGTCTTCGGAGGGGCAGAGTAGGGAAAACAGAGGCAGACTATGCATGGCAGTGGCTTTCCGAGCGAGACCGAGCATGCGTTGCATCGAGCCATCTCCCCGAGGCTGCTATTTATTGCTTTCTTAGACTAATTAATTTGCTTAATTAGTTTAGTTTGGTTTGTAATAATTAATTAGCTAGGATAGTTAATTCATTATTCGAATTGTATTATTATTTGGTCCCTTCGAGCGAGGGTCAATCTGTAATAAGTGTGGGTGTGTGTGTGCATGTCTTCCAACCCCCACCTCTTTCTCCCTTTTACTTACCTGTTTTGACGGTTAGTATTAGGACATGTTTATTTTAGCATACCTTATGCTATGCATGTGTGCATCCATTCATCTGTCTTGCATGCACCGGGTTCGGCGCATCATGCTAACTGCATTAGTATTTCAAATCTAACTTGAATACGTGCATCAACATGCCATTTTAGGGGTAGCCGAGCCTATCTTAATGACATTTTGTATGCGATGCATTAGCCACTTAACATGGACTAGGATCACGCATGTTTGCTAACCAGTTTACTGTTTTGGCACGGAGTACAATGTAAGTATCTTTATGCTTTAGCATATCGCATGCGTGTGAATGTTAACATGATAGCATGCTTACCATGTGGCTAGATGCTTATGTGCTATAAACTGCCTGAATGCCTGTGGGTGAAGGTTGGATTGTTTGAGTTGGAATAGCTCATTGAAATCCGTGTTTTAGCCTACTTGCGAGTAGCAAATTCCAAAAACATTTTCAAAACAAACGGATATGCAATGCTTATTTTCAAATTAGGCGATCTAGTCTATACTTGTTTGCTGTGCGCATAACATAGTAATTCTAGGCTAATAACCGGAATAAGAACACATAACGTTTTCAAAAACGGATATCACGGTTAGTAGAGGCCGGTCTTCGGACCGGGCGAGAGGGGGTGCTCATAGCTGACCTTCCCCGATCGTACCCAAGTTCCCGAGCCGAGGCAACTTTGGTGATGACGGACACGTGGCCCTTGGCACCGAGTCAGGGTTTCCTAAATTTCCCCATAAAAAATATTTAGGTGGCGACTCTGTATCTGGAAAAGCAGTCCATGTTTGGCACTTCTTTTCAAAAATCTGTTTTCTCAAAACGATTTGCCAGGTTTGGACACTTTGGTTCAGATTTAGAATCGACAACAAAATCGAGTCCGAACTGTAGCGTGGAGCGGGGTCCCCCCGCGGGCGTGTTACACCATCGCTGTCAGTTTGCCTTTGAGCAAGTCAAGTAGTATTTGCAAAATTTGCCTGTATTATCACCACTAAAATCGGGGAAACCATTGATCTTATACTTGTTAGTGACGAATTCGACTATGGGGTGCATGCTAGCTCAAGAATCTGAATGTAGGATGGAGAAAGCCATCTATTACTTGAGCAAAAGATGCTCGATTACGAGGCGCTCTATACTCCCCTTGAGAAGGCTTGCTTAGCCTTGGTATGGGCTACCAAAAAGTTGAGGCACTACTTGTTAGCTCATTCAGTAATCCTGGTTTCAAGATTAGATCCCATTAAATATCTCTTTGAGAAGCCAGTGCTTACGAGTAGGCTAGCTCGTTGGTTGTTTTTTCTCTCTGAGTTTAATCTCAAATATGTTACACACAAGTCAATTGTGGCAGAATTCCTGGTGGATCATCCGGTAGAAGGAGATGAGGTAGTGGAATACTTGTTCCCAGATAAAGACATTTTGCATGTAGAAGAGGAAACTTGGACGATATACTTTGACGGAGCAGCTAATCAGTATGGGTATAGGATAGGTGTGTTGCTCATAACACCTGATGATTCCCATATACCCTTAGCGTTCAAAGTCCGATTCAGAGTGTCTAACAATGAAGCAGAATATGAGGCGTGCATTGCTGGTTTGGAAACTGCCCTAGAACTAGGGGCAAAAAGGTTGGACGTCATCGAAGACTCAAATTTGGTTGTCTCTCAAGCTAACAGGGATTGGAAGGTCAAAAAAGAGAACATGAAGATATATCATCAGGGTCTAGACATTTTGATCCGTAGGTTTGAAAAACTGATATTTACATATTTGTTGAGAAAGAGCAACTGGTTCGCTGATGCATTAGCAACTGTATCTTCTATGGTAGACATCCCACTCAGGGTAAAGATGCGTCCAATCATTATTGAGTAGAAGTATATGCCTGCTTACTAGATCGTTGCCGCCATAGATGAAGCACAAGACAAAAACTCTTGGAATTACGATATTTGGAACTTTCTGGAAAAAGAGACGTATTAATCAGGGGCAAACGGCAAAGGCAAGCGAGGAATACGACGTCTGGCTGTCCAATTTATCATTTGTGGGGACAAATTATACAAAAGAGGTTATCTGGGAATACATAAGCTATGTGTTGAAGAAGAAAAAGCAAAACGTCTTATGGAGGCCATTCATGGGGGAGAGTGTGGAGCCCACATGAACGGTGTGATATTGGCCCGAAAAATCCTTAGACAAGGCTACTACTGGTCAATCATGGAAAATGATTGTATTGGTTTTTTTCAGTGATGCCACAAATGCCAACTTCATGCCAATCGTATGAACATTCCACCAGCTAAGCTCTACAATATGACTTCACCATGGCCTTTCTCAGTCTGGGGAATCGACGTTATCGGTGCAGTTACGCCAAAGGGAGCAAATAGACATGTGTTCATTTGGTAGCAATCGACTACTTTACTAAATGGGTAGAGGCCCAGTCCTATTCTATGTTGAAAGCATCACATGTGGCTAAGTTCATTAAGAACAACATCATTTGCTGGTATGGAGTCCCGAACGAGATCATCTTCGATAATGGCTCACACTTCAAGAAAGAGGTGCTGGATCTACTTGAGAAATACAACGTGGCTTTCCACAAGTCATCAATATACAAACCGTAGACCAATGGAGCTGTTGAGGCCGCGAACAAAAATATCAAGAATATTTTGCGAAAAATGACCGAGACCTACAGGGACTGGCTGGATAAACTGCCATTTGCACTCTAGGGCTACAAAACCTCAATCCGAACATCTACAGGGGTAACCCCCTATTGTAACACCCCCAAAATATAATATCATAGATATGATCCACAACAACATAAATAACAGTTACATAAATCAGAGTGTAAGTAATCCTTTCATTACATGAAGTAATAATACAAAAGAGTTTAACATAAGCGAATGCCCTATGGGCTTACATCTTTCCAAGACATTACTTGGTTACAACAAAAGAGGGAGTCATAAGCTCAATACATGTAAAGCTCTTGGCTTGAATAAACATTTAAACATTCAAACGACAAATAACATAATAGAGTCTCCAGCTCTTAAGCCCTCCCAAGCTACGTCCTTAGAGGGAGCATGACGTTGTTACCTGAAAATGGTTTCCCAAGTAGGGTGAGCCAAACCCCAGTAGAAATAGCCTAACACAACATATGAAGTTTAACTAAGATATAAGTGCCAAGTAAATGTTCCACATCCATGACCAACTCACATTCTGCCCATATTCATCAATACTGATACCCACATCTCAATTCCATTCCCATCTAACCAATTCGTATTAATTCAATTAATTTTCGAGCCAATTCATGAGACAAGCTTATTGTTATCTAAACAATCCAAAATGAGGCTACAACTCAGTGATTCACAACCCAATACTACTATTATTCAAAAATTTCAATTTTGCCATTTAACGAAATTTTCATCCGAGGGAACTGGCACCCATATATGCATATGATTTCAAGATTTGCCATTTTACAAAATTTTCATCCGAGGGAATCGGCACCCATATATGCACATGATTTCAAGATTTGCCATTTTATGGAATTTTCATCCGAGGGAACCAGCACCCATATATGTACAAGATTTCGAGACTTTCACCCTGGACACTCCAGCCAACTTAATTATAAATGGAGTACATCCCCTATCTCCTCCCAAACAATGATACATATACAATGTATTTAAAAACATTATCATATGCAATGGCTATTCACAACACATATTCAATGTTTTACTTACACCGTCATATTCAATGACATACTTCAATTGATTAGTTTCAATTCACTTAATCCACATACAATTTCTACAACAATCATGGCTATTCTCTACCAATAGCCCCAAACAGATATTTCTAAACAGATATATTATTTATCAACAGATAAATTATCAAATTTTCTATAGGTGAGTGATTAAACAAATCTAACTACACCATTCATTCACACAACTTCCCAATTTCATATTTCTCACACTAACTCCATTATTTATACCAAATAATTATTTAGCTCATAGTAGGGCAAATTTCCCCCTTTCTCCAATACCAACCCAAAGGTCAAATTCATCTATTTTAATACAAAGTCACCTCCTATCCCAATCCCATGGTCAAATATACAACAATACAAAAAAACCCCTCTTTCATAAATTTGAACCTAACCCTAGGTTTTCTCCAAACATCCCAAACCGCACCATATATTCATAACAACAAATACCTACGTTAAAAATCATAAACAAGTGTAAAAGATCCCTACCTCAAGTTTAGAAGCCCAAATGAGAAGAAGAAGAACTTCAAAGATGACCAAACTCGATTTTACTCGAATGAAATGGAAGCCCCCACAATGCTCTATCTTTTTAATAAAGGGATTAGGGTTGAGAGATCCCCAAATCAAAGTGTATTTGTAGAGAGAGAGAGAGAGAGTGTGTTTTAGAGAGAGTGTATCGGATTAGGGTTTTGGGATGAGAAGAAATCAAAAAGTGAAGTAAAATCTCTCTGCTGCAAACTGATATACATGGTCTTCGCTTGAGCGAAAGAGTTGTCGCTCGAGCGACCAGACACAACAAATGACCTCGCTTGAGCGCAAAAAGCGTTGCTCGAGCGCAGAATGCAAACCTTCAGGTCTGCCATAGACGCACATGCACGCTTGAGTAGAACAAGCCTTGCTCGAGCGAAGGAACAAATAACACAAGCTCGCTCGAGCGCAAGAAACCTCGCTCGAGCGAAGAGCTCCACCTTCCCTAGAAAAGCTGCATCTGGAAAGAAACCTGAGAACTCCTAATTCTTGGTCGAGTGCAAGAAACCTCACTCGAGCGAAGAAGCAAATTACAAAAAGCTCGCTCGAGCGTAAGAAGCCTCGCTCGAGCGAAGAGGCCAAAATCTGGGCAACAACAATTTAAACCAACTAACAACCAACCTATTCCTAACTCGCCCAACAAGTTCCAAAACTCAAATACAAAGAGTCAAAAGAAAAAAAACAAGACATAGATACAATATTCAACCACCAAACCCGAGTCTGGAATACATCAAAGGTCGGGTCAAAACTGGGATCGCTATACCTATTCTCTCATTTAGGAGATGGAGACTGTTTTGCTAATTAAAATTGAAGTGTCGTCACTGTGGGTTATGGCTGAGTGTCAGATAGTAGAGGCGGATTGGCAGCTGAGTAGGTTTGAGGAGTTAATGTTGTTTGATGAGAGAAGACTGAGGCCATTATATCATGTCCAGGGTTACCAACGCAGAGTTGCCAGGGCTTTTAACAAGAAAGTTAAATCCAGGAATCTCAAGGAGGGAGACATGGTACGGAAAGACAACCGAGCTTCCATCCATGACACTAGGGGCAAGTTCAGACCCAATTGGACTGGTCCTTATATCATCAAGTCAATCTGGTCAGGAGGGGCGATTATTCTCACGGACTTGGATGGCTTGGAGTTTCCACAACCGATCGATATGGACAAGTTAAAGAAATATTACCCTTGAGAGGCTCGCTAGGCCGAAAACCTAAAAGAGCGACCTAAGCAAAAGTTAAAGCATGAAAAAGTAGAAAAAAAAAAAAAAAAAAAAAACTGAGCTCGCAAGGTCGAAAACCTTAAAGGGCAACTTTGGCAAAAGTTAAAGTGCAAAAGGAGAGAGTTAATACTCGAGTGAACCTGAACCGAACTATGTAAGGCTTGATTCCCATCTTTGGGATACTTAGGCAACTTTATCCCGAAGTTCGGCCGTAACCATCTCCAATTCAACTGTCCTATTCATTCATATTTGATCAGGCCATCTTTTCCCATTATCAATTAGCGTGGTTGTGTAATCTTTATGTTGGTAGAAGGGCCGGTATGATGGATGCAGTTACAGACAATCATCATCTGTTGATTTGGGGCTGTACATCTTGAGGATAGATTTTGAGTGTGTCAGGTAATGACTATTTCCGGAGACAGTTTTGAAAAGTTTTAATAGAAGTTGATTTTTCTCAGAATTTTACACTTTTTACAACTTGGACCATTTTTGGGACCAAAAGGAAAATTTTTAGTACTCGCAACTTTAATTTTATTGATTTCAACACAAGTACATTCTCCAACTCTTTGATTAAATGAAAGTGGCTTTTACATCATAAAAAAGATAGATCAAAGCAGTAAACTAGGGGCACAACTAAGTTAGGTAGCTCTATGTCTTCTGTTTGTACTCATGGAAGTTTCTGTAGCTAAAGATAGCCTAACTTGTTCTTCGTCCTCAAGCCAAGCCCAACACTCACCAGAAAAGGCGTAACTGAAGTTAGAGGCAGGGGCCAGAAGCTTCCTTGTCCTCCAAGCAGTGAAGTACCGAGGCAAGTGTGAACCACGAATGGGAAATGAAGCCGGGTATTCCATCTCCTCATTTGGACATGTCTGGTCATGCCCAAACTGGCATTTGGACCGAAAGGGAAAATAGAACATGCAGTGTGTGAGGCCAATCAACTGCATACCCGGCTGACTGCACATGCTGTAGCTCATCTTAGTCAAAGTAAGCCAGAGGCAACGCCAAGTTATGTCAGCTGCACATCCAGTCACACCACAACCCTTCTGAAGGGAAATCCACTAGCTGTTGGCGAAAGAAGTAAGCTCTAGCCGAGTACTTGGGGCAAGGGTTCACTACTTTCAGTTTATCTATAAGCCAAACCTGTGGAATGATGAAAAATAAAAGAGATTAAAGAATAGAGTGGTGTACGATGAGGGAAAAATAAGGAAGAGGTTTTGAGAGAAAAATAGAGACTGAGTGTCGAGTGATGTGAGAATTACAAATTAGCAGGGTGGGAGGCAATACCTGAAGAAGTAGCGGACTGCCTGCAAAGCGAGTAGTCTCTCGCCGATGAAAGGCATCCAAACCCATCAAGTTTTCGACCACGGCTAGGGCCAGGCCCATGCGACTCTTGCTCTCTTTCAGACATTGGGCCACTTAGATCAATCGGATGTTGGCTCCGTTGAAACTAGGGACAATGAGGAATTGTGCAAGTAAACATAAACAGAGAGCATGTTGCTAATAACCTCACCAGAGAAGGTTGTCCCTGTTTCCAATAATGGAAAATCGATGAACTAAGCCGGGGATGTCTAGCTCCCCATCATGGGACAAGAACCGAGCCTCATGTGTTGAAAACCCACATATTCATCCCAAAGCCTAAGCAAGGCCAAAATGGGGCTGAGGCATGATTTCTTCGTCACATCGGGATTCCATCAATGCTTGAAATTCTTTGATCATCAGACACATCTCTTGTGATCCAAAGTGAAACACATGTGTGATCGGGTTCCAACATTAAGCAGCGGCATGGAGGAATGGAAAATAAAGCAAAGTACGGCTCAGAGGAAAAAGAGCGTTTAGGCCAAAATCACGAAAGTTCACTTTTTTCGAGTTGTCCAAAGTGGCTATCCAGTCTCGGAGCCTGTCGTTGAGAAGAGTCTCCATCTTGAGAGCAAAATACCAAGGACTTGCTGTTCTGCCAAGAAAACAACTTGGGAGCACCCTTTATAGACTTTGAGAAGGAGTAGTACATGATAGCTAGACAGAACTGACTGAGCTCATTTTTGGGCCCGGTCATGCCTCATTGAAGCCCAGTTGTGCCTATTTGGACCCGGCTGGGTCTAAATGTTGGCCTAGGTTAGTGCAGGTGCAGAAAAGTGTTGGCCTTTGCTTCGGTGCTATGGCTGTATTTTGAGTCCTGTTTTATTTATACCAAGTGTTTTTTTTAGTATTTTTCGAGTTGTTTCCATTTTGTTTTCGTGTTATCGAGTTGTATTTTATATTTTGACTGGTTGTAAGTTATTATTCGATTCAAGAATTAATTTAAGAGCAAGCATTCATAGTTGTTAACAGTCTTATACAAGAGCATCATGCAAGCTCCATTCATTCATCACATATTATGCGAGAAGATCACTGCAAAAAATTGTCCTTTTATAAACTGGTGGGTCCAACCCCGATCATTATTTACAAAGACCAAAAACAAAAGAAAAGTCTTCAAAAACAAAATACATAGGTCCGTCTGAAGCTATATAGTTCCTAACTACAAAGCAAAAGAAAAAATCAGTAACCCATTCTCGCTCTCTTCCTCATCGGCTGCGAAGGAGGTGCGTCACTGTCATTACAGGGACTGCTGGACCATATGTCAACCGCCTCCCCTTTCTCCTTGGAGTTCGTGTACTCCTCAAAAGACTCTTCGGGAGGTGAGCATTGTCTCACTCTGCCTCTCCCCCGGTATGTAAACCGCCTCCCCTTTCTCCTTGGAGTTCGTGTACTCCTCAAAAGACTCTTCGGGAGGTGAGCATTGTCTCACTCTGCCTCTCCCCCGGTCAGCTCCTCCTTTGCCCCTTACTGGGCCCCGTCCCCGTCTCCTAGTTGGAGGAGGTCCTGCAAGTGCAACTGGTGCTGGCTCAAGCTGAAAGAACAAAGAAAATAAAGAGATTACAAATATTAGAAAAGATCGACAGAGTTGTGAGCAAGATTGTGATGACTGTAAACCAGGGGCAAAGTATACCTCGATCCCATGGGTAGCTAGAGCGGTTTGTCTCCTCCGCACCATCAGGAGCAGTCTGTCAACTGTCCGGAGAAGGTCATCCACATATCTAGTAGACACCTACAAAAGATATGAGAATATGAGACAAGATAATGGTATATAGTAGGTAGAAAGTAAGCACAGTGGATAGCAAGTAATAAAGCATAATGGGCAGAAAGTGAAGCGGGCAGAAGTATAAAGAAGTGTGTACTTGTTCAATGGCGGGAGCAAGCACCAATCTGCGATCCCTCTCTCCAATATGCTCAAGGGTGATCTGCTCGATCACCCTATTCGGCCGCATGTATATAACCTCAGTCGGAATCGTAGGAAGCCTAGGAGCGGGAGCAGCGGCAGAAGCGCCTCTGGCAGCAGCAGCAGCAGCAGCAACCTCAGGAATAGCACGGACTACGCCCAGGGTAAGTGGTGCCATCACCCGGGTATGTAACGAGGTGGTGAAGTCGCCAGGCTCGTGATACCAATCACCGTCCTCCCCCAGCATTAAGAAGTCGACCTCGGGTCCGTCGCAAAGATCATCGACCATCCTCATGCCGGGAGGAAGAGTATATGGAATGTCAGGATCAGCTACGCCTCGTGTCTGATGGATGAACCACTCTTCCAAGTAATATGCTTGGCTAAAGGGACCCTTGAACAAAATCCTCATAGTAGAGGCATGCCATGCAGCAACATAGATTGCCCTCGCTGCCTAAGGGATACCCGCCCAGGGGTACCAGTCAACCTGTGGATGCAGATGTCAGATGTCAAAGATCTAAGTAGTATGGAACCACAGTATGGAAACAATGGTATAAGAAACGACAGTATGAGAATGACAGTGCAGTGCAGAAACAATGCAGTGTGGAAACAGTGCAGTGTGGAAACAGTGCAATGTAGAAATAGTGCAGTATGAGAATGACAGTGTAGTATGGAAATAGTGTTGTATGGGAGACAGTGTAGTATGCACACAATATGTAAAAGTTAAAGGTTAATATTGTAACGCCCTAATTTTTATACCCAAATGATAATACGATAACCGTGGTTCTTTAAAGTAAAACTGAAAATAAATCCCTACACTTGCATTACATGATACAAATAGTCTTCAGGCGATAATACATTCACTTTAAATCAAAATAACATAAACAAATAGATACCCCCAAGGGTTTATAAGTTTCCAAGGCTTAGGACTGGTTACACAAAATGGTTATTCAGACCCACACAAATACAACCCTTGGCTTACAAACAGAGTTACAGCAAAATGAAAGTCTTGTACTTTCAACACATATTTCCTCACCTTTAGTTAGGCGGAAGCACCACATCTTTTCCTGCACAAAAATCCCGTAGGGTGAACATAAAGCCTAGTAGGAAATTCTTAACAAAGTATATACATTTTATACAAGTCTCAAGAGATGAATGCACATGCCATGCTATGTCTTTTTGCAAATAAATCATATCTTCATCTTTTAAAACCATCATGCTTAATGATGCCATGAAATGTCCATTGTTCAAAACTTAACAATTTAATTCAAGGGGCGGTAAATACAACTCTGGTAATCCCTAGGTTGGTGTCTGCAAGTAGACTATACAAGTACTACCAAATTGTCATTTTTATCGTATTAACCGGAAGGCTCGACACCTATTCGCGCGAGTTTTCGGCCTTTCACCCTGGACTCTCAGGCCAACTTATTCAATATCATCTACACCACCTATCAAGACTTACCAACGTATTTACCCCAAAACCATTCCATGAAAACTTGTTTCTCAACATTCTTTTCTCAATGCAAGTTTTCAAATCAACTTTCAAAGTTTAATGTAATCAAATGAATTGATATATCAATTTCACAAGATGAATATTGTAGACACCCCATTTTTGACCGACCTTAAGACTCAGACGTCATCGTTTGAGTGCTCAGTGATTGCGCATGTTCATGCTCGTTTGGAGTCCCCGAGGTTTTCGGCCGCGCGCCTTGCCCTTGAGTCTCTGAGCTCTCTTGGTTTTGTGTTTGTTTTAAGCCTAACCTTGGTGCCCCCTTTTGCCTGGAGGGAGTAGTAGAGGTGTAGACTACTTTTCTCCCCTGCCAGCCAGTTTTCTCCCCTGTAGACCACTTGTGGTGGTCGGTCAGCTAGGGTGGGTGGTCGGTCGACCACCTTAAGTGGTCGGCAGCCTGCCACCACCTTCTTCTTTTTGTGTAGACCACCTTTCCTCCTCCGTCGACCAGTTTTTTCCCCTGTCGACCACTTGAGGTGGTCGGTCAACTAGGTGGGGTGGTCGGTCGACCACTTTAAGTGGTCTACGGCTTTTTTTTCTGCTTTCGCAGATATTTTTGGTGCCAGCTGTGCAGCATAGAATGCATCCTCCCTACACGTGTAAGGAGGGATTTGAGCAAGCTTTAACTTGCATTTCTATATAAGGGGATGTGCTTCCCCCTTAGAGAGGGTTCAGATTTTTTGGAGCAAAAAATCTAGTCTTTCTCTAGAATTCTCTCTGTGAGACCCCTGACTTTTGTAAACCTTATTAGGTCCCTAAATTTTGAGTTATTATAATAAAGCCCTTAGTTCGTCGATTATTCGCAAATTAAACCCTAGAACTGAAAACGCATCACAGAGGAACCCATACAAACCCTAATCGACCCTGGAAGCTTAGAAATCATTTCTAACACTCTAATATTAATTATTTAACTCTCAAATTTTAGATTAATCGCTCTAAACCTTAACTCCCGGTTTTCACAGTCTTCGTTCAGTTATTTACCTTTAAATTCAAAGCAAGATAATACAAACTGAATTATTTTCCTAACACTAATTTATTTACTCTACAAATAGATACTTTAATTGAGCCCAAGCCCTCACATTTTTATTAAATCACAAATTAACCCCAAACAAGTACTATTATATATTTATATATACACTTGTACCCTAAAATCTTTTTTTAACATTATATTTTACAATTTCCAAGATTTGTAGAAAAAATATATATATATATATAAAACAAGTCCATCAATTCACCATCACATGGCTAGACATCATACCTCCTAGGCTATAATCATTGTGCTTTAGTACAAACAAATCCCTTGAAATCTTGGAGCAATAATGACTTTGGTACCTATAAAGATTTGTTATATATGTGTGTACTTCTAACTAGAAGGTATTTACATTACTCTTACACCTAACTAGATCATAATTAAATACATGATTAAGGTTAATCCTGCTCATTCCATTACATTTAATGTGAAGCCCCTGAAAAATGTATTCTCTTTAAAAACTCTTATGTTTGAATTATTTCCTTAAAGCCCCTCAGTTTCTTGAATTATTTCGAATCTTGTCGATTAGCATTTTTTTTTTTTAATTTTTATTGAAACAGGAATATCCTAGCCGAATTAGGTTCCTTAGTCTATTTTAAATGTAATTCTACATAAGTAAGGTTCCAATACATGAGCAGTGGCTTAGCCTTCATCTGTATGAGCCCCAAACGAAAAGGCTCGAAGCCTGCAACATCAACCCATGTACGGACCTCCACGGGAAGCCTCTCATACCAGTGTCAAGGGCCAGATGTGGACCCGTAACTGCCAATCCTCCTGGCTATCACCTGCGAAGGGGGAATGTTATCAATACATGTACAACATTGATGAGTAGTTTGCTTATGAGCTTCAGCATATGTGCAAAACGAAGGAAAGATTACTTACCGTAGAGGCATCGACAGACAAGTGCTCCGCTGGCTCTCACAGTAAGATATCCTCATCTATCCCTGGGATGAGCCCCTTGAATCTCAAGATACCACCTGGGGTCAGAGCATGTGTACGCGGCTAGTAGGTGGCCGAGTCGAATGGCCTATCGGCAAGGAAAGGCAACGCGGGAGCGTCCTTGGCCTCCATATTCGGACCTAAGACGGCACCAATACCCACAGTTGGGTCAAGAATGGGAACTTCATCACTAGCCATAGGGCAAAATGAGGGGAAATGAGAAAATGTGCAAAAAAGTGAGGGGGTAAGTGAGATTGAGTGAAAATTCAAAAAAACCGAGGGAGAAAATAAAGAGAGAAGAAAACAATCAAATGAAGAGGAAGGAAAGTGTGGGTAAATATGAGAGAAACCAAGAGAAAAACTCAAACTCCACCAAATCAAATTTTGTTCGGTTCAAAACATAGAGATTTGAAAGGGTTTTAAGAAAAAAATTTGCAAGGATTCTTGGCTAACTCAAGGAAAGGGGAAATCTAGAGAGAAAGGAAGGTTAGAGAGAGGGGAGAGGAAGTTTTGACTTTGGGTGTTGGTGGAAATGAGGTTTGGGTTTGATTTAAAGAAACCACAGCCGTGTTTTTACCGATCTGCCCCTGGTCGCCATCGAGGCCCGGCCACGCTCTAATGGACTCGGCCGTGCCTCATTTAGGCCTAGCCGGCCCCAAATAAAACCTAGTTTTTCTTTTATTTTATTTTTGTTGTTGTTGTTGTTGTTGTTGTTTTTTTTTTTTTTTTTTTTTTTTTTTTTTTTTTTTTGTTCTGGTTATTTTGTTTTGTTTGTTTCAATATTGTGTTTTGTTCAGGATTTGGAGGGTGAAGTGGAAAAAAGAAAGCAAGGGAAGAGAAACAAAAAAAACAAAAAACAAAATAGAAAAACAAAAGCAAAAAGAAAAGGGGAAAAGAAAAAAAAAACAGTCAAAAGAAAAGGAAAAAAAACAAAGCAAAATTGAGAAGAGAAAAAAAATAGAAAAAGAGAGAGATTTGTTTCTTTTGTGTTATTTTGTTCACATAAACTTGTTAATTCAAGCATCATTTTGATTATTTTGATTTTATATCTTTGATTGGTTTGAGAAGATTCACATTTGAAAGCTTCGTTAAAATTCATGTTTATGTTTTAAATTGGGTTATCTCAGCGGGCTTCATGTTCCTTGGCCTTCCAATCTCTCTGTGTCAAGTTTTGAATCGTTTGCCCTTTTTATTGATCCCATATTTCCTCTTATCGCATGCAACGCATGAGGATTGTTTACCTCGATTAAAAACAACAGGTGCGTCTGTTTGTTCACACCACATTTCCTCCTCTTGTGTACGACGTGTAAGGATTGTTTACCTTGGTTAAAAACAACAGGTGCGCCTGTTTGTTCACACCACCTTTCCTCATCTCGTGTACGATGAGTGAGGATTGTTTACCTTGGTTAAAAACAACAGGTGTGCCTGTTTGTTCACACCACCTTTCCTTCTCTCGCGTGCGACGCCTGAGGATTGTCTACCTCGGTTAAAAATAATAGGTGCGCTTATTTGTTTACACCACCTTTCGCGTGCGACGCGTGAGGATTGCTTACTTCGGTTAAAAACAACAGGTGCGCTTGTTTGCTCACACCATCTTTCCTTCTCTCGTGTATGACGCATGAGAATTGTTTACCTCCGTTAAAAACAATAGGTGCCCCTGTTTGTTTATACCACCTTTCTTCCTCTTGCATGTGACGCGTGAGGGTTGTGTACCTTGGTTAAAAACAACAGGTGCACCTATTTGTTCACACCACCTTTCCTCCTCTCGCATACGATGAGTGAGGATTGTTTACCTTGGTTAAAAATAACAGGTGTGCCTGTTTGTTCACACCACATTTCTTCCTTTGGCGTGTGACACGTGATGATTGTTTACCTCGGTTAAAAATAACAGGTGTGCCTGTTTGTTCACACCACATTTCCTCCTCTCGTGTGCAACGCATGAGGATTGTTCATCTTGGTTAAAGACAGCAGGTGCGCCTGTTTGTTCACACCGCTTTTCTTCTTTTCGCATGTGACGCGTTAGGATCTCAATTACTCAATTAAAACGTCAGGTATGCCTGGGGTTCACACCACCCTCTGCCCTCTTTGTGTGAGACGCAGTTTGGCATGGAGCTTTTTGCCCTTTCTACGTGCGACGTAGTCTGGCTTGTACCCTTTTCACCCTTCCTACGTGAGGCATTGTTAGGTTTGCATTTTCTTACATCCTCTCTACGTGAGACGTAGTTTGGTTTGTGCTTTCTTTGTCCTTCTCGTGGGGGACGTGGTTATTTACATGCTTCTTTCTATGTGAGACACGGTTTAGTTTGTTGTGCTTGGATTTATGCTTTTGTTCAAGTGTGGTATTCCCGTTATCGCTTGTTGTATTGATTCATCACTTGTTAGCATGCGCTGAATGTTTCATTGCATTATCTCATTGCATGATCATAAGTTATGATTTTTGCATATCATTTTGCATTTTGCCTTTGAACTACGTAGGTTTGATTCCTTCCAAAGGGATACGTAGGCAAATTTCGAGTTCAACCTTTGGTATTTGTATTTTAGTTTATTTTTTTTCTTGCCCAATTCTTACGGCCGCGTCAAATGGGTCGTCTTTGGGCTTTGACATTCACTCACGTCATTTTATAACTTCAAGCTTTGTCAAAGAGGGACAACTGTAGACACCCCATTTTTGACCACCCGCAAGACTTAGGTGCTTGGTCCAGCACACTCGGTGATGAAAACTGCATTATATGATTTGAGTTCTCAGCGAGGGAAACCAAAGTCAAGCCCCAAAATAATCCAAAACCTTCCTACTTGTCTCATTCTTACCTTAGAGGTTTATTTGTGACCGTTGTGCCACCTTATACTGAGTTTGAAACAGAGGAATGGGGGAGCACATTAGGGCCCGACCGTGTCCCATTGGGAGCTGGCCATGCCTCGATGGCAATACACACTGTTCTGGGTGGGAGCCTGCCAGCTGTCTTTTTTTCAAGATATTTTCGACTTGTTTTGCTCAAATTCTATAAAAACGAGGTTATACCTCTGTTTTGAGGGCTGAAAATTTTCAAAAGAACTTGTACACACAAGAGAGAGCTCCTTCTTCTCATACAAGTCATCTTTGAGCTTACCTATCTCTCTTGACCAATATCCATACACTATACGTCACCTTAGATCATAACCTTAGAACCTTGGCCGAGGCTTAAGCATCACAATTCAAGCTTGAGAGGGTGCTTGAACCAAGTTTGTGCTACAAACAAAAGCTTACTTTTTTGAGAGGTATAACCTTGTCACCTTCTCTTTTACTCATTATTCTATCTCTTGCTATCTACTTCTTGTGTTTTTATGCTGTCTTGAATCCATTTTAAGTGTGAACTTGGGTTTGGATAGCTACCAAAAGGTAGAGAGAGTTAACACTCTTTCTTGCACCTTCACCTATAGCTCAAACCCTTATTTTACACTCTTTTCTTTGCTTTCCAAGTTGATTTTCAGAGTTTAAAAGAGGCTAAAAATCATGCTTTGAGATTTCAAAGGTGGAGGGGTTAGCCACCCCTCCTTGTTCTTGTTTACTAGCCTTATTTTCTTTGTTTGTTGTCTAGCTTTTTGGGCGCTTTCCATGCACTTTGAGCCACTGTTTCTCACATATTAGGGGCTGTTTTAGGGCTGTCCTAGGTTATTTAATTGGTTCAAGCTTTGATTAGTTTGTTTGTTATGTCATAAGTTCTCATATATAGATTGTTGTATGTTGTTCTTAACCTTTCTTTAATTGATTTTCCATGTTAAGAGCCTCATTTTAATAAGCAACTTGCCATCCATTTCTTTCATTTGAGAGTTGTTTCAACCAGTTGATGGTTGTTCAAACATGAGCTATAGATCTATGCTTAATGGCTTAATCTCTATGGAGGTTCATCGCCAACGGCATGGTCTCTCTTTCATGTTGAGAATCACTTCCCGTTTGACATGCTTCTAATTTAGTGGACATAATCTTTGGTGGATGTAATCATCACGTCGGACTAATGGATTAAAGAATGTCAAAGACTAATGAATTTGGCCTAAAATGAACCAACCAACATAAAGAACATGAGTTATATTGCTTGGGCTCGGCCGGACGTTATGCTGAGTTTATTATGTCAAGAGTCATCACACGCCAATTCATGGTGTTTTGATAACCCTTGAAGCATCTTTACTTCTCCCTTTGAGCTCATTCCATGATAAAGGGGAGGGGTTGGTGTTTATTCATTGATTTTTGTCTAAATCGTGGCCAAGATCATCAAGCAAGCAACTTGCTCATTGATGGTTTTGGAAACGACTTCATTATTCTCTCGAGGCTTTCCATGACAAAGAAGTGTAATAGGGACAAACAGAGCTCAAAAAATTCAGTCTTCACTATTTTCACCTCAGAACACAAAAGCAGAGTTTTGCATGAAATTAGGGCACGACCGACCCTATTTGGGCCAGGCCGGGCTTCATTAGGGGCCGGTCAGCCCCCAATGTTTGGTAAACAGAGTGTTTTGTAGAAAACAGGAGGCAGTGGCTGAGGGTGAAACGGGCAAATTCCAAGGAAGACGGATAGAGTTGTTTATGAAAATCGTCTCATGCATACCATCCTTATGCTTTTTAGTTCTATTAAATGTTGTAAATTAGAGCTCTCATTATCATTGTAATTAAATATAATTAGCATTATTGTAATGGTTATGAATGCTTATTGTTGAGTAAATTAGATAGTTTTATTGTGTACCCTTGTTGTAATAAACTAAGTAGCTAGCTTATTTCTTATTATTAATCTTGTTGTAATAGCTTAGCTAATTAATTGTTTATTCATTCATTTGGTTTTGTAATAGTTAGTTAATCCGAACACTTGGACATTCATTCGGACCTTCTTGCATGAGGGTAAATATGTAATGATGTTGTATGTCTTCTAATCCCCATTTCTTTCTCTCTTTTATTTTTCTGCTTATAATGGTAGCATCATGTTTACTTAGCATTTTCCATGACTTGCAATCAATTGTCTTACATGCATAAGGGTTCGGCTCATCATTCTAACCAAATGTCAAAATTCAAGATTCTTTGATCGAATACGTGCTTCACGCATGCTTTGAATTGGTTCATATACCATGCTGAGCCTATTAAAAGTGCTATAAATGTGTGCGTCGCATTGTTTAGGAACATGCATATTTTCTAATTATTTTGTTTTGTTTGGCTTGCCTTGGAGTACTAGGTGAGCGTTTATTGTTTTAGCATCTCACATCGTGTGTGATTGTTGTCATATCGAGCATGCTTTCCATGAGGCTAAATGTTTAAGTGATATAATTGTTTGAATGCCGGTGGATGAAGGTTAATTGTCAAAATTGGGATGCATTGATTCTTGTACATATGAACTCACCTTTTTCCAAGTGATGAGTATCAAAAACAATTTTTAAAACAAACATGAAATCAAAGTGTTCTAACTTTTGCAAATTAGTCTATACTTGTGTGCAACACACAGTAATGGTAGTCTAATAATTGAAACAATAGCATTTAATGTAAATAAGAATCACATCGTGATTAGTAGAGGCCGATCTTTGATCGGGCGAGTGGGGTGCTCAATTCATGACCTTCCCCTCTCGTACCTAAGTTCCCGAGCTAAGACACTTTGATGATGACGGATAAGTGGCATTTGGCAAGAGTCTCGGGTTTCCTAAATTTGTCAAAAATATTTAGGTGGCGACTCTATAATCTAGAAAATTAGTCCATTTTTGGCATTTGATTGAAATCGCTTTTCCAAAAGAATTGCCAGATTTGGACTCTTTTTGTATTTTCACTGTTTCACATTGCATTTGTGAAATCAGATTCAGAATCACGGGAGTCCAAACTGTAAGGCTAGTCGTATCCAAAAGGAGCACGGAAAGTCAAGCTATAGTGAGCCACAACATGGAGCCCATTCTTGAAGTCAGCTTCAGGAGCTATATTTGTGACCTTGTCGAGTCATGCCTCCGAGATGGAGTTTTTTCTTTGACTTACATTGTACTTTGACTTTATTTTGCTTTTGCTATTATGGTCTTGCATTTGTAAACGATATATATAAATTTCCTATGGTACTTATCTTTTTGCATGGGCATGTTAATGTTTGAATGTGTTATGAGGTTAGTTTTATAATTTTGCTCATATTGGCACAGCTCAATGGACTTCTTCATTTGTTGTATGCTTCCGTTTATGGCCCTATTATTATAATTACTCTGTATGCTTGCTTGAGGCCAAAGGTAATCAAGTGATTACTAGCCAGTTGTGATCCAAACTTTTAGGGCGGGTTCGAGTCATGACATCTAGGGTGATGGATCATGTGTTGAGTTGATGATGTTGCGCTTCGAATCAGAGGTGCCACACTCTTCCAGCTAGCGCTAGTAAACTAGTATGGGTGTACCGTTAGCCTTTCGTGCTTGTGGTCGGTAAAATACAGAGTACGTGTTGAGTTGTGTAGTGTGTACTGTTTGTCCTCCATGCTTATAGCTGGTAGAATACATATTATGTTGTTTTGTTATGAAAGGGGCACCGTTTGCCTTCTGTGCATGTGGCTTGAGAAATGTGGATTTCGTGTCATTGTTATCGTGTTTTATTTTTGGGTACATCTAGTGTTGGGTGCTCCATTTGCTTGTTCTTAAAGCCATAAAACATGATAGTTTTCTTGAGAGTTTTGTGGATTGGATTATGTGGAGAGAGAGAGTTCAAAAGAGTTCATTGATGTAATGGTGTATGAGAGTTACTTTTAAATTTATGAGTTCGTATTAGTTTGAGTGGTTGTACAATCGTAGACACTTTTGGTTGATTTGTTTAAAAGAGTTGAGGACATTGTAAAAAAAATATATATTATTTTTTAGAAGCTAAACGTTTTGTTTTTCTCAAGTTTCCTATGAATGAAAGGGAAGATAAAGATAGATCTTGTTTTCTGAATGATAAAGGTTGTCTTTGGAGAAAAGAGTATATACTTATTTGTATATTTTTAATATCAAATGAACACTATCGGTATATGTATCTATGTGGAGCATTCATGATCTTATCTATCTATATGTTGCTATTGTTTAGAATCATTGGGATTCCTATTGGACTATATGTTCATCCTACGTCATTGATAACTTTTCAAGTACGAAGTTGAGATGTAGTTCAAGATCAAAGTATCTCCTTTATTTGTTGGTCAATGGGTCCAATTCTTGTTAGGTGGAATGCCTTTGATGTATTGAGGGTTAAGCGTTTTTCTTTATGTATTAATGTAAGCCTAAGGGCATTTTATTCAATTGTAATTCATTTTGTACCATATGTATGAATGAGAGAGAATTTCTATTAGTTTCTAGCTTTCGGATGTTTCTATATGAATTGGATAGTAATAATGGAATTGATAATGTTATTCGAGTAATAAAAGTCGGGGTATGACATCACTCATTTCAAAAAACAAAACAAAATAATAATAATAATAACAATAAAATCAGAGTTTAAGGACATTTTGTATGTGTTATGTTTTATTTCATTTTCTTCTTTGAAATTATTATGGATTGTTACAAAAATATAAATAAATAAATAAATAAATAAAATAAAACTAACATCTACAGGAATGTTGTTGAAGCAACTTAACCAATCATGGTCGAATGTCACATAACCAATGCGGCTGAACAATGCGATTCTTCGACAAGAGTTTCACCACTACAAGGATGGTAATGAGAGCTCCAATTACTTGTAGACCAACACTCATTCAGCCTTGTCCATGTCAAACTAGTTGTTGCTGCGGTTGATACAAAATGAGATTGGTGATGTGTTCAAAGGAAAATGGAAATTGAAGATTGCAAAACACATAAAAATATGTCAAACAAACTTGAAAGAAATATATATTTGAGATTGTTGAAAACAATGTGTTATGGGCTTATTTGATTGGGCGGACTATAGCATAAAATTGAGATTATTAATCTATAAGACTCACATTATATTGTTTAGTTGCAAATTTTATTATTCTGATTAGATTCCAATGGCCATTCTATCCAACAAAATTGACAGATTTTTTTAATCCTATAACTAATCATGCATAACATACATATAATTGGAATTATAAATTTTCATATCTATTGCAAAACAAATGTGCATAAATTTTTTTTTATGTATGTCACCAATCCAACTGGATAACCAATCACATACTAATCTCATGGATTGTTAATCCCTCACTATTAATTCTGTTGGAAAAAATGGTTTTATGGTGACTTTAATGTGAAATCAAAGTAGGTCCCAACTATTGGTTGAGGTGGAATTAAATGGGTTTAGATTCTTTGTAACAAGATTTTTACACCACAAAGAGAATGACCAAAAACCATTAAGATTTGAATGAGAAATTAACTCATTAAGTTGACCTCATGAAAGAGGTGTTGCGAAAGGTGGCTGGAGGATTATACACAATATACATGTGTATAAAACCTAGTAACTCATTTGTATCCATGATAGATTAAAGCCGTCAATTTTGCAATTTATGTCTTGGAAGTTTTGCAAAATTAAAACCTGCATTTGTTGCAAGAGCCTTTTCCTCTCTCCCTCCATGTGTATAAAAGGAGACCCTCTCCTTCATTCTTTTAGACCAAAAAGTTTGCTCTTCCTTTGTGTTCAAAGTTTTCCTCTAAAATTTTTATTCTTTCTGTGTGAGAGAGTGCTGCTCTTGTCGGTTCGCCAGAGCTAACAGAAGGTGCTTCTATGTTAACCGGTCTAAACCGTCATATCTTAGGAGACAGAAGTCAGCGTACCTGCAGCACCCATAGTGAGGCGGCTAATCTGCTTTAAGGACACTGTGGTATCACACAGGCTTCGATTTTCTTTCTTTACCATTTATCATATTATGTATTTCTATGCAATATGGTTGTAATATTCAACATGTTTTCTCATTTTGTAAAGTAATTGATTAATCATGAATTTATTTATCTTGTTTGATTTACACAATTTGGACAACAAATTCTGCTAAGCAAACATGAAAGTGGCAACTGAAGCTTTATGAGAAGTGTATTTATATACATTGGATGGCCTTTATCATGTTTGATTTACTATTTTTTGTTCCTCATAGAATAGAGCACTGTATAATATTAAATCAAATTGAAACTGTTTTCTAGATAGGAACAATCCACTGTACAATTAAGCTATTTGCAAGCTACGGTTTACAACTGCATATTCAATGACTTTATATAAATAGTTTACTGGTTCAATTTATTTAAATTAATATATGCCTTATATACTTGCACATAGAAACATTTTCATGTTTTCCTGCACAAGTTCATCCTTGTTAGTAAATTACTATATTTTGTGTGCCATCATAATAGTATCATGGCTGTACACCTTGTTGGATCCCACGTTTCCATCATATATGTTGTGTGCCATCATAATAGTATCATAGCAGTGTGTATTTTGTGTATAGAAATTGCATGCTTCTAGTTTTAGGATGTCACAATTATTATGCTATTTGTTTTAGTATAATTTTATTTTATGAGTATGGTTTATGATTTTTTACCATGTTTTGCATGTCTTATTATGTTATAATTTTATAATGCAATGTGCATGCTCATAAGTGTGTAAATTTATTTTCATGACATGCTAATTAGTTTCTAATTTTCTAGTATATTTGCATGATTTTAATTGCTAGAATTATTTACATGTTTATTGTGACTTAAATTAATTTATAACTCATGGCAATTAATTTAGATTTAATTTTGGAGTTATAAAATTTTTGTAACTTGGCTATATTTATTTACATGATTATTGTGTAATAATTTCCTATAACTCTTAGCAATTAATTTTTAATTTAATTTTTAGAGTTATAAGTTTTGTAGATTATTTGGGAGTTATAAGTTTAATTGTATAACTTGTCTAGCATTTTAATTTTACTTAATTTTGCTATTACATTAATTTATAGTTTTTTTCAACTAGTTGCTTTGTATTATATTGTGGTCTTCTACTAACCTTGTTTACATAAATACTCCAAATGAATACAATTTGGGATTGCAATAAAAATTTGGACTACTAATTTTTTTTTGATTGAACAGAAATACCTAAGCGAGGAAAGGAGTTTAGGGGGAAAAAAAAATAATCCTATTTGGATTGGTCTACATTGGTTTATATTTAAAGCAATTTTTTTGCTTGGATTTAGTTGTTTATTTACCTAATTTTTGAAGCAAGTTTGTTTACTTGTATTGTTAGAAGCATTTTAGTTGCTTAATTATTGTTGTAGCAATTTTTTACATTGCTTGTAATTTGGTTAGCAACTTTTAAATTGTTTGGTAGTTTGGAACTTGGTTTGGTTTTCTGTAATAGAAACCAAAGTGTTTAGCCTTGGCTAAAGAGTAGTTCTTATTTGTTCAGAAATGACAACTAAAACGGATTTGGTTTCAAACCTTTGGGGTTTGAGGAAATCTTTGGGTTTAATCATTTTATTCTCAAAGTATTGGAAAATCAAGTTTGGAGAAAGTCATTGGGTATAATCAAATTATTTCCAAATTGTTTTGGTTTATAATATGATTATTTCAAAAGTGTTTTGTTTTTCAGAAAAGAAGCCAAATTTTAGCATTAGCTAAAATATTTTTGATTTTATTCAAAAATAATGGGCTCAATTTCGAGAGTACCGGTTAACTTTTATGAGTGGTGTAATTTTGGTAGCAAATGTTTTTTTTCTTGGGAATTGGTTTGTTTTAACCTGGTTTATCCCTTGGAAAACTTAATTTTAAATTTGTTTCCCATAGATTAGGATTCAACATGCTCTTGAAAGTTTTGTCTAAGCTCAACTAGGTCTTAAGTGGGACTAGTGTGACCCCTCCAGTCTTCCTGGAAACTTTCCTGACCATGTTCGATTCTAGGGTAAGTGGTGAGATCAGTTTTAAATTAAATTTCAAACTTTGGATTTTCTAGCGTTAAGTTTAGTGTCTGGAAAAATAGAATAATGAAATTCTATTGTGATTTTTCAGAAATGGCTTTAAGAGGTGACAACAGAAATGTTGTTCCACCTGCTAACCTTAAGCCTTATAGTGATTCCAGTTTTAACCCGACCCTTTTGTATCTTAGACTCAGGTTTCGTGGTTTTGTAGTGTTGTTCATGTCTTTTTCCCCTCATACTTCCTTGAGTTTGGCTATTGGATTGTAATGGTTGCGTTTGGAACAGGTTGATTGCTTGGTTTTCAAACTTTTGTTACCCAGAATTTTACTCCTCCGCTCGAGCGGCACTTCTTTTTGTTCTCGAACGGGCTTTGTGAACTTTCAGTACTTTTGCAGGTTTGCAAAACCACTGGAGAGTGCATTCTACACTCGAGTAGCGCTTTCTGCGCTTGAGTGGTCTCAGCTCGAGCGGCCTTTCCTGCGCTCGAGCATTGTTCTGTTGCCTGCAAAACTAGCACAAGTGTGCATTCTGCCCTCAAGCGTCACTTCTTGCGCTTGAACGGACTGTGCGTATATTAGTTTGTAAAGGTCACTTTTTATATCACTTTTTCACCTCTTTTTCTGTCTAAACATTTCAAAAACCCTAGATATAAAGTTTCTCTCTCTAAAGCACATATTCTCTCTTCCAAAACACCTAGATCCATTGGATTCTCGACCCTAGTGTCTTTGGAAAAAAGGTAGAGCATCTCAAGAGCTCCATTTTGGTTTGAACAAAACTTGGTTTCAGTGTCTTTGAGGTTCCTCCATTGTTTCCTTGATCTCTAGCTTTGAGGTGGGGATTTTGTACACTATTCTATGAGTTTTAACTTAATTATTTGTTGATGTGTAAAGAATATTGGAACTTTGGGATGATTTTGAACAAACCTAGTGTTTTGGTTTAAAATCAAAAGAGGGGTTTTCAAATTTATGTATTAAAGATGGTTATAGGAGTAAATGTGAGGTTGTGTTGTGATAAATTTGTTGATTTTGATACTCGGGGTGGATTTTGGAAGAAAATGAAATTGTCTTAAAATGTCTCAAAATATTATTTTGTATAAATAAATGAAATTGGTATTGAGAATATGAAATTGGATGAATGTTTATGTAAATTGTGGAGTTGGATATGTGTTACCTCTCACTTATGGAAATTTGGATAATTTATCTGTCTTGGAGATTATATATCTGTTTAGAAATATCTGTTTTAGGCTATCAGTGGAGGATATCTATGATTCTTGTAGAAATTGCATGAGGATTTGGTGAATTGAAACTAATCTTTTATCCGTTGTCATTGAATATGACTATGTCTTTGATATATTATAAATGTATGATGTTTGGGAAAAGAAAGGGGATGTACTCCATGTTTGAGAGAAGAAAGGGAATGAACTCCATTGAATTAAGTTAGCTTGCGTGTCCAGGGTGAAAATCCCGAAAATCGCGCATATACATGGGTGCCGATTCCCGCGGACGAAATATCTGTAAAATGACAAAATGAAAGTATTTGTATGATGGTTATGTTGGTTAGAGACCTACTGAGTTGTACCTTCAGTTTGGTTGTTTGAATGAAATGGTGAATGGCTGATGAATTGAGATATAAAACTCGACATGGCATAGTTTTGTGAAAAAGTTATAAATGATTTTATCATGGGCATTGGATATGCTTATCATACTCATATCTTTGTTAAGATTCATACATTGTGTTAGATTTTCTTCTAGACTTTGACTTACCCTATTTGGAAAAGCCCTTTTCAGGTGTTAGTGATATGCCTCCGCCAAGGTAATAGCTTGGGTGGAATCGGGGTTGAAGGCTTCTCTTTTGTGTATTATGTTATTGTTTTGATTCAAGCCAAGGGCTTTGCATGTATTAGATTTATATTCGCTTTTGTTGTAACCCAACATGGTCTTCGAAAGATGTAAGCCTATAAGGCATTTATTTAGTTAAACTCTTTTGTACTATTGACTCTCATGAAATGAAAGAACATTATATTCTAGTTCATATTTTTATTTACATATGGTCTTGGATGGATTTATGGCATTTATTTCGGGGCATTACAACTTAGTATCAGAGCGTTTTGGGTTTGAATATTTTGGACACGTGGGAAGTGGTTATTGCCACAATGGGTTTGTCTCACTTGATAGAGACTTTAGTATGTACGATGTGTTTACATGATAACATGCTTATGTGGTTGTATGGATATGAGATTTAGTTTCTAGGATGTTGATTGAGTCCACAGGTTTCTAGAAGTCCTAATAGAAGAGCACTTGTTGGCACTCCATCACATTAGGACGCAAGTGAGTTAGCTTCGGCACATTTGTAAATGTGCTAATCTCTTGTGTTACCTTCATTAGGATGTCAGGACGTGGACGTGGACGTGGACATCGTGGTGGTAGTGGTGGTGGTGGTGGTAGGCGTGGTAGGCCTAGAAGGCATGAGGTGCCTTTACCGGATGATATTCCAGCGCAAGAAGAAGGGGTTAGTTAGGCTAATGTGGCTGAACCAGTGGGTTAGCAGGCTATGGGCGCCTTAGCCTGCGAAATAGCCGGACCATTGCGGGAGTCTATGGACATTCTCAGAGTTGAGAATCAAGTCCAGGCCTAAGTAGCTAAGGCAGGGTTGCCTTTCTTGAAGTGGGAGTTTTTCCAGTCGAATCTGGATGAGTTTTTGGGTGACCCAAGGAGCCACTGAAGGCGGATGAGTGGCTAGAACAAATAGTGAAGACATTCAAGATGCTTGGCATTGAGAACGACCAATTGAGAGTGACTTTGGTATTCTTCCAGCTGAAGGGAGATGCGGTTTAGTGGTGGAAGTATGCACGTGGGCGCATTGGGGTGACCTAGGATGCTTTTGTTAGTACTTTCCAGGATAAGTTCTTGCCTTCCACAGTTTGGGAGAAGTTGAGAGATCAATTCTCCAAGCTTTTGCAGTTGATCACTCCGATGGTCGAGTTTGAGGCCACATTTACTAACTTGTCGAGGTTTGCACCAGAACTTGTGGCGATTGAAGAGTGCCATTATTTAGAGTTCGATAAGAGATTGAGGACCTGGCTCATATTTAAAGTGGCCGGGTTAATGATTAGAGACTATGGACTCCTCCTGGAGGCGACGACTCATCTAGAGATTGTAATGCAGATAGAGGAGGAGAAGATGAGGGGTTCTAGGATGAGTCAGGATATTCAGGGGGACAGTAAGAGACAGAGGGTTCCAACCCACAGCTGTCCCAAGGAGCTTAGTCGAGGTCCAATTTTCTAGTACCGAGTTCGGGTTCTGGGAGAGGTGGTCAGAGAGATGTCACTTGTTTCAAGTGTGGTCAATTAGGCCACAAATCTCCAGCTTGCCCGCAAAGAGGAGGAGGGCAGCGGTCTGCATCATCTGTAGCTCGTTCTTAGAGCTAGAGTTAGGAGAGGGGCCAGCCGCTTACTTGTTATTAGTGCAGGCAGGTGGGACACATGAAGAGGTTTTGCCCTCAATTAGGCTGCACACCTGGTGCATCTAGTTTGAGGCAGACACAGAGCCACCAGTCGGCCCAGTTAGCACAGGCCTCGAGGGCCAATCAAGGAGCCTCTTCGGTTCAGTTAATACATCAAGCTTATATTTTGAGTGGTTTGCAAGTTGAGCAGAAACCTACAGGGCGTGTGTATGCTATTACCGCGCCAGATCTTGTAGTAATTCCTTTAGTAGTGAGACGTACCTTCTTGTTTTGCAATTTTATTGCTAATACGTTGGTTGATACGGGTGCATCCCATTCATTTATCTCGTCTGCATTTGCATTAGTTTTGGGGTTAGAGTTGGCTCGATTAGCACCTTCTATCTGTGTAGAGTCACCTATTGGTAGTGAGATTGTTTTGAAGTGTCGGGGTTATGACATAGAGGATGCCGGTTGCCAACTTCCTTTTGCATTTGTATTGATTGACATGTCTAGTTTTAATGTTATTTTGGGCATGGACTTGTTGTCATCATATTGGACTGTCATAGATTGCTACCGTTAGAGGGTTACTATATGCACCTTGAGTGGTGATTGCTTTTATTTCTTCAGAGACCGGGTTGATAGAGTCTTATCACCGGTGTATAATCTATATGGGTGAAGTGAACTTAGTTGCCTTCTTGCCAACTTCTTGAGTAAGGGGTGTGATGATGTCCGAGTTGAGTTTCCAAGGGTGGTTTGTGAATACCCAGACGTTTTTTCTGAGGATTTTACTAGTTTACCACCTCATCGAGAGATCGAGTCCTCTATTGATTTATTGCCTAGCACGACACCGATTTCTATGGCATCGTATAGATTTGCACCTGCCGAATTGAGTGAGTTGAAGATTCAACTCCAAGAATTGTTAGTTAAGGGTTTTATTCGCCCTAATACCTCTCCTTGGGGAGCACTGACTCTCTTTGCCAAAAAGAAAGATGGTGCGTTGCAACTTTGTATAGATTACCGAAAGTTAAACCGGGTAACTGATAAGAACAAGTACCCAATGCCTCATATAAATGATTTGTTTGATCAGTTGAAGGGGGTCTTATTGTTTCTCTAAGATAGACCTGAGATCGGGTTATCACCAGTTAAGAGTAAGGGAGGAGGATATCTAGAAGATAGCATTTCGTATGCGGTATGGCCATTATGAGTTCCTAGTGATGCCTTTTGGGCTAACCAATGCACCAGCTGTGTTTATGGATTTGATGAATTAAATCTTCCGCGAGTTCCTAGACCGTTTTGTGGTCGTCTTTGTGGACGACATCTTGATTTACTCACCCTCTAAGGAGGAGGACGAGGAACACTTGCGAGTGGTGCTTGAGTTTCTTAGAGCTCACAAATTGTATACTAAGTTTGGGAAATGTGAATTCTGGCTAAGGGAAGTTAAGTTCTTAGGCCATGTGGTATCCGGGAAAAGGAATGACTGTAGATTCATCCAAGATAGAAGCAGTGCAAGATTAGGAACAACCTAAGAATGCTTTTGAGATCTATAGTTTCTTGGGGTTGGCTAGGTATTATTGTAGATTTGTGAAGGATTTCTTTAAGCTAGTCTCACCATTGACTAGACTGACAAGAAAAGGGATAAAATTTGTGTGGAGTGAGACCCGTGAGAAGTCTTTTCAAGAGCTTAAGGTTAGACTTACCACTACTCCAGTTTTGATTATTTCGGAGAGGAGTTTGGGCTATTCAGTGTATTGTGATACCTCACGAGAAGGTTTAGGTTGTGTTTTGATGCAAGAGAGGAATGTAGTAGCCTATGGCTTGCAGCAGTTGAAAACACATGAAAAAAACTACCCTACTCATAACCTAGAGTTAGCGGCGATGATCTTTGCCTTAAAGATTTGGAGGCATTATCTATATGGTGAGAAGTTTGAAGTGTTTTCTGATCACAAGAGTCTAAAATATCTATTTACGTAGAAAGACTTGAATTTGAGGCAGAAGAGGTGGATGGAGTTCATAGAGGATTATGACTTTGAGTTACATTATCATTCAGGGAAGGCCAATGTTGTGGCTGATGCATTGAGTAGGATATTCATTATCACTGTAGCTTGTATTGCCATCCAGGAATGGGAAATGTTGGGTGCTATCGGTGAATTTGACTTGCATCTCGGTGATTCTGTTGAGTTGACAGTCTGGTTTTCAGTAGTTGCACAGCCTACACTTATAAACCGAGTGATAGAAACACAAAGAGATGACCTTGAGGTAGAACCCTCTGGTAGAAGATCTACAGTGGGAAGGTAGAGAGGGGCTTGAACGTGTACACCGAATTGAGTGTTAGATACCTTGATCGTCTTTTCGTGTTGGAGTCTTGCCGAAAGGAAGCGCTCCGAGAGTTTCACCATTCATGCCTTGCAGTGCATCCGGGGGCCACCAAGATGTATCACGGCCTTAGCTACCGGTTTTGGTGGAAGGGAATGAAAAAGGATGTGGCTGTGTTTGTGTTGAGGTGCCTTACTTGTCAACAAGTGAAGGCTGAACATCAGAGGCCAGCGGGTTTGTTGCAACCCTTGCTTATAGTCGAGTGAAAGTGGGAGCATGTCACATCAGATTTTTTTGTGGGCCTTTCGAGGACTCAACGGGTAGTGATGCAATTTGGGTGGTAATTGGACCGATTGACTAAGTCGGCGCACTTTATACCTATGCGTGCGAGTGACTCGGTAGATCACCTTGCTGACCTCTATATTAGGGACATAGTGAGGTTGTACGGGTCCATGTGACGATTGTCTCGGATAGAGATCCGCGTTTCATGGCTCGGTTATGGCAGAGCCTACAGAGTGCCTTGGGCACGAGATTGACTTTTAGTACGGCGTATTATCCTCAGACTGATGGGCAGTTCAAGCATACTATTCAGATCCTTGAGGATATGCTTTGGGGTTGTGTTCTTGACTTTAAGGGGTCATGGGAGAGACACTTCCCTTAGTGGAGTTCGCCTATAATAATAACTTCCAATTAAGTATTAGCATGGCACCATTTGAGGCCTTGTATGGTCGACCATGTAGATCCCCTGTGTGTTGGGCCGAGGTGGGTGATGCACCTATGTTGGGTCTAAAGTTAGTCCGGGAAACAACAGAGAAAGTTGCACTTGTTCGTAAGAGGTTGGCTAGTGCCTAGAGTCGCTAGAAAAGTTACGCCGACCGTAGGAGAAGACCCTTATCTTTTGAGGTGGGAGACTATGTTTTCTTGAAGATATCACCTAGGAGGGGTTTGATGAGGTTTGAAAAGAGTGGGAAGTTTTCCCATCGATTCATTGGGCCTTTTGAGATCTTTAAGTAGATTGGAGAAGTAGCTTATCGTTTGGCTTTGCCGCTACAGCTTTCTGGTGTTCATAATGTGTATCATATTAGTATGCTTTAGAAGTATGAGCTAGATCCATCGCACGTGTTGGATTAGACCGACTTAGAGACAGATGAGGATGCCTCGTATGAGGAGAGACCGGTGAGAGCCTTGAATAGTCGGGACCAAGTCTTGCGAAGCAAGGCAATTCCCTTGGTTAAAGTATTGTGGAAACATCATAGGGTTGAGGAAGCAACTTGGGAACGTGAGTTGGAAGCCTGTGAAAAGTATCTGGACTTATTTGTTGATGTTTGACCATGTATTGAAATTTTGATTACGTTAATGAAGTATGAAAACATTGTATATGTTTTGAAAATATAGATACATTGTATATGTTGTGTGTGTTTTGGAAACACGGATTTAATGTAAACATTGTCTATGTTTTGGAAAAATGTGAATTGTGCTTTCAATGTTGGAACTTGTATACCGAGTTGATGAGAATGGGTGACCAGAGGATGGGTCATGGTGACGGAATTGAATAATTATCTCTATTGTGATCGATTTAAACATAGTTTTAAAACTCGATTTGAAATTTCAGGGATGAAATTCCTTAAGGGGAGAGGTTATAATGATTCCAGTTTTAACCTAACCCTTTTGTATCTTGGACTCGGGTTTCGTGGTTTCATAGTGTTGTTCATGTTTTTTTCCCCTCATACTTCTTTGAGTTTGGCTATTGGATTGTAATGGTTGCATTTGGAACACATTGGTTGCCTGGTTTTCAAACTTTTGTTACCTAGAATTTTACTCCTCCACTCGAGCGGCACTTCTTGCGCTTGAGTGGGCTTTGTGAACTTTCAGTACTTTTGCAGGTCTGCAAAACTACTAGGAGAGTGTATTCTACGCTCGAGTGGTGCTTTCTGCACTCAAGCGGTCTCAGCTCGAGTGGCCGTTCTTGCGCTCGAGTGTTGGTCTGTTGTCTGCAAAACTACTGGGAGTGTGCATTCTGTGCTCGAGCATCACTTTTTGCGCTCGAGCGGACTGTGCGTATATCACTTCTTAAAGGTCACTTTTTACATCACTTCTTCACCTCTTTCTATCTCTAAATATTTCAAGAACCCTAGATCTAGAGTTTCTCTATGTAAAACTCATCTTTTCTCTTCCAAAACACCTAGATCCGTTGGATTCTCGACCCTAGTGTCTTTGGGAAAAAGGTAGAGCATCTCAAGAGCTCCATTTTGGTTCGAACAAAACTTGGTTTCGGCGTCTTTGAGGTTCCTCCATTGCTTCCTTGATCTCTAATTTTGAGGTAGGGACTTTCTACACTCTTCTATGAGTTTTAACTTATTTATTGATGTGTAAAAAATATTGGAACTTTTGGATGATTTCAAACAAACCTAGTATTTTGATTTAAAATCAAAAGAGAGGTTTTCAAATGTATGTATTAAAGATGGTTATGGGAGTATATGTGATGTTGTGTTGTGATAAATTTGTTGATTTTGATACCCGGAGTGGATTTTGGAAGAAAATTGAGTTTTACCCTAAAATGTTTCAAAATGTTATTTTGTATCAATAAATGAAATTGGAATGTTTATATAAATGGTGGAGTTGGATATGTGTTACCTCTCACCTATGGAAATTTGGATAATTTTTCTACCTTGGAGATTGTATATCTGTTTAGAAATATTTGTTTTGGGCTATCGGTGGAGAATAGCTATGATTATTGTACAAATTGCATGAGGATTAGGTGAATTGAAACAAATCTCTTATTCGTTGTCATTGAATATGACTATGTCTTTGATACATTGTAAATGTATGATATTTGAGAGAAGAAAGGGGATGGACTCCATTGAATTAAGTTGGCCAGTGTGTCTAGGATGAAAGTCCTGAAAACCGCGCGTATATATGGGTGCTGATACCTGCGGATGAAATATCCGTAAAATGGCAAAATGGAAGTATTTGTATAATGGTTGTGTTGGTTAGAGACCCACTGAGTTGTACCTTCAGTTTGGTTGTCTGAATGAAATGATAAATGGCTTATGAATTGAGATAAAATGAATTGAGGTATAAAGCTCGACATGGCATGGTTTTGTGAAAAAGTTATAAATGATTTTATCATGGGCATTGAATATGCTTATCATACTCATATCTTTGTTAAGATTTATACATTGTGTTAGATTGTTTCTACTAGACTTTGGCTCATCCTATTTGGAAAAACCCTTTTCAGGTGTTGGTGATATGCCTTCGCCAAGGTAATAGGTTTGGAGGAATCGAGGCAGAAGACTTCTCTTTTGTGTATTATGTTGTTGTTTTGATTCAAGCCAAGGGCTTTACATGTATTGGATTTATATCCGCTTTTGTTGTAACCAAGCATGGTCTTGGAAAGATGTTAGCCTATAGGGCATTTATTTAGTTAAACTCTTTTGTAGTATTGACTCTTATGAAATGAAAGAACATTATACTCTGATTCATATTGTTATTTACATATGGTCTTGGATGGATTTATGGCATTTATTTTGGGGCATTACAAGCCTTGTGAGGTTCTTAAAGAAAGATTTAGGGAGATCAAGTGTGATTAATAAAAATCGTAAGATTGCATAATAATATCTTTGAATTAATCAAAGGCGATTAGTATGTTATCCATATGTCAATTATAGCATATATGATTGCTATGTGACTTTGCTTGAAAGCAAAGATGAGGCAACCCGTTAGGGTGGATGAATATATTTTTGAATTTTTAAATTCCAAATATATTCTTAAATTAGTAGCTCCTAGTGAGTACAAGATCACTGATCACAGAGATTAAAAAAAAAAAATGGTAGTTCCTAGGAGGTGTTAGATCACTGGCTAAACAATTATGAGATTGTGGTTCCTAGTAGTGAACAGATTACTGATCACTTGTCAATACATGATGGTTCCTAGTAGTGGAGAGACTACTGATCATATGTCAAGACTTGATGATTCTTAGTAATGAAAGAGTCTATTGATCCTATGTCAGGACGTGATTCCTTGTAGTAAAGTGACTACTGATCACAGGTTAAAACATTGTGATTCCTAGTAGTAGAAAGTCTACTGACCACATGCTGAGAAATTAGTGATTCCTAGTGATAAGACTGCTGGCCATGTTATAAAGTTCCGAATAGTAGACTATTGAACACTGGATGTGTGTCTCCTAATAGTAAGACTATTGGTTTCAGAGTGATAGGTTGGACCAAATATGTTTGGGTGCTTAATTTGGTTGATGACATTTTGGGAATGTATTTACTGTGATATGATTTTGAGAGTTTCAAAATCATTGTGACACAAGGAATTGTTTAAAGACCCTATATGAATTTTTGGAAAAAGCCAAAAGCCTTTGTGTAAATTCTACAAATGTGGGAGTGTCATGCAAAAGGTGGTAATACTTAAACCCAAGAGGGTTAGGATAAGCCTAAAAACCCGTTGACTTTGTATTCAACGGTTATGCACAATATAGCAGTGCATATTGATTTCTTGTGTTTAAGTTTGCTATTTTAGATATATACAAGAATACTATCATGGAATCCATAAAGGCATCTTTCTTTGAAGATGTATTTCCTTGTTGTATCCAAAAAGGGTTCCAAGTTCCATGAAAGAGGTTGAAGGTGACAATGATCACATAGATGATCAAGTTGAGGAAGCAGATGAGCCAAGAAGGAGTAAAAGGGCTAGGACTGCGAAATCCTTTGGTCCGGACTTCTTGACTTATATGTTAGAAGGAGAACCTTGAACTTTCCATGAAGCTGTGACTTCATCTGAAAAGTCCTTTGTGGAAAGAAGTAATTAAGAGAGAGATTGACTCCGTTTTACAGAACCATACTTGGGAGTTGGTTGATTTACTCCCAGGCAGTAAGGCCTTGGGGAGTGAGCAAGTGGATTTTTAGAAGAAAGATAAAAGTAGATGGATCAATTGATAAGTATAAAGCTAGGCTAGTTATCAAAGGATACAGACAGCGAGAAGGCATGGATAATTTGATACGTATTCACCTGTGACAAGGATTACATCCATTCGCATGGTGATTGCAATAGCAGCTTTACGTGGTCTGGAGATACATCAGATGGATGTAAAGACAGTTTTCTTAAATGGAGATTTGAATGAAGAAATCTACATGGAACAACCCAAGGGATTTTCAGCTCCAAGGCAAAATAAGAAAGACTGTAAGTTTGTCCAGTCATTATATGGTTTGAAGCAAGCTCCTAAGCAATGGCATGAGAAGTTTGACAACGCTATGTTGTCAAATGGATTTAGAATCAATGAGTGTGACAAATGCATATATGTTAAAGATACTCACAGAGGTTATGTCATTTTGTTTCTATACATAAATGACATACTCATTATTAGTAGTAATGATGAAATGATTCGAACTACCAAGAGATTGTTAAACTCTAAGTTTGACATGAAAGATATGGGCCTTGCAGATGTCATTCTGGGTATTAAGATTACCAGAACATCTAGTGGTATTGTACTTTCTTAGTCTCACTATGTTGAAAAGATACTTGAGAAATTTGGTAAATCAGATACAAGTGTGTCTAGGACACTAGTAGACGTAAGTCTACATTTGACCAAGAATAATGGTAAGAGTGTCTCTCAGCTAGAATATTCTCGGGTCATTGGAAATTTAATGTATCTGATGAGTTGTGCAAGGCAGGATATAGCCTACTCTGTTAGCAGGCTTAGTAGACACATGAGTAATTCAAATGCCATTCATCGGAGAGGCATTATGCGGGTGTTAGGTTATCTACACTACACTCAGGATTATGGGTTGCATTATAGCAGATACCAGTGGTACTAGAAGGGTATAGTGATGCTAATTGGATATATGATATAAAGAACTCCAAATCCACTGGTGGTTATGTGTTTTCCCTTGGAGGGGCAGTCGTGTCTTGGAAATCTTCCAAGCAAACATGTATACCAAGATCAATGATGGAATATGAGTTTATTGCTTAGGATAAAGCAATTGAAGAAGTTAAATGGCTTCGCCAGTTTGTTGAGGATATTCCACGTTGGCTGAGGCTTGTGTCTGCTATCTATATTCATTGTGATAGCCAATCGGCGATTGGACGGGCACAGGGTCATATGTATAATGGAAAGTCTAGACATATCCATCGTAGACATAATGCCATGCGACAACTACTCTCTAATGGAGTCATGTCTCTCTAGACTATCTAAAGTCTAAGGACAATGTTGTGAATCCGCTAACCCAAGGGTTAACTCGAGAGTTAGTAAAAACGTCGTCAAGAAGAACGGGGTTAAGGCCTTTAGTAATGTTACCCAAACGGAAAATCCAATCTAGTTGACTGGAGATCCCAAGATCTGGATTCAAAGGTACATCCTAATTTCGTGTAATGAGTGAGTCACTGAAGAGGTAAATCCTCTTGCCAATTCCTTTGTACAGTGATACCCTGTTGGGGTGGAAGGTTAATCTAATGCTTTTAATGATCTAAGTGATGTGAATAATTAACTGTGGTATAATGAGATACCTTATATAGGTCATCTATGTGAGTGCAAAGTGGAGCCGCTTCTTTAAGAATTGGTAAGGCCAAATTCTTTAAAACCACTCATTGAACCAGACGAGTGTTCTAGGTCCATACCGGACACAACAGTGAGAACAAGAACAATGGTTGGACTAACTTCTGCGTGAGGTCTATTGTCTCAGTTTACACAAACAGCATAACAGTTCAAGATATCACGTTCACTGGTCAGCCAATAAATCCGATAGGCTTTCACTACGAAAGGTTCAAGGCCAATAACTACCTCTTCTAATGCAGGGTTAGTCTGTGTGCTCTCTTTCCAAGTCTTTGTTGTAAACCTTGTCCTTTTTTCTTTATTCAGTCAATTTTTATTCATATGGGGGATTGTTGGAAAAAATGGTTTTATGGTGACTTTAATGTGAAATTAAAGTAAGTCCCAACCATTGGTTGAAGTGGGATTAAATGGGTAAAGATTCTTGTAACAAGATTTTTACACCATAAAAAGAATTACCAAAAGCCATTAAGATTTGAATGAGAAATTGACTCATTAAGTTGGCCTCATGAAAGAGGTGTTGGGAAAGGTGGTTTCGGGATTATACACAATATACATGTGTATAAAACCTGGTAACTCCTTTGTATTCATGATGGATTAAAGCCATCAATTTTGTAATTTATGTCTTGGGAGTTTGCAAAATTAGAACTTGCATTTGTTGCAGGAGCTTTTCCTCTCTCCCTCCATGTGTATAAAAGGAGACCCTCTCCTTTATTCTTCTAGACCAGAAAGTTTGCTCTCCCTTTGTGTTCAAAGTTTTCCTCTAGAATTTTTATTCTTCCTGTGTGAGAGAGTGTTGCCATTGTTGGTTCGCCAAAGCTAACAGAAGGTGCTTTTGCGTTAGCCGGCCTAAACCGTCGTATCTTAGGAGACAGAAGTCGACGTACCTCCAGCACTCACGGTGAAGCGGCTAATCTGTTTTAAGGACACTGTGGTATCACACAAGCTTCGGTTTGCTTTCTTTACCATTTATCATATTATGTATTTCTATGCAATATGGTTATAATATTCAACATGTTTGCTTATTTTGTAAGTAATTGATTAATCATGAATTTATTTATCTTATTTGATTTACACAATTTGGACAACAAATTCTGCTGAGCAAACATAAAAGTGGCAACTAGAGCTTTATGAAATGTGTATTTATATACATTTAGGCTTGATTTGATCCTTGATTTTTGATTTTTGATTTTTGATTTTTGTTTTTTAGATTGGGATTTGATCATTGTTAGCTTGGTTTTGTTGTAAGTTTTTATTTTTTTTATTTTTGTTTTTGCTTAGTCCTTATTGTAGTTTTGGTTTGGTTTGGTTTGTATTGGCGCAATTCTTTATTTAGAAAAAAAATTAACAATAAAAAAATTAGGCTTTACTCTATCAACTATTGGCCATAACCACTTTACTTTCATTAACTAAAAGTTATTTTATTTTACCTCTTTAATCTTTTGATTTGTTTTAATTATATGTTCTATTAGAAAAAGACGACAAAAAAAAAGACATGCAAATTGTATGGGCAATTTTATGACCAAAATATCCATTGATTTATATACATATACATATATATATATATATAACACTACAACATCTAATAGTTTTAGAGACTAAATTTTTTGATCTCTAAAAATGAAAATTTTGTTGCAAAAGACATTTAGAGACCAATTTCTATCATCGTGAGGATAGTTGCTAAAATGTCATCCCGAAAAGTCAAAAATAAAGATTTTAGCGATAAAATTTTGAAAATGTCACTAATAAATACACTTTTAGGGACAAAATAATTTGGTCTCAAAATGGTTTATTTTTTGAGACAAAAAATTTGGTCCCAAAAGATAATAATTTATCACTAATTTTTAATTTTCGTTGCTAAAAATATAATAACGACACTTTTCACAACAAAAATATTTGGTTCCTAAAAAATAATTTTGTCTCTAAATTTTAGTTTCTAAAACCTTAATTTTTTGTAGTAATATATATTTTCATCTTTGATCATGAAAGTGTCATCTGCGTATATTTTATCTCACAAATTTTTTTCACAAGAAGATAAGATAAATGCATATATCCATTACGTATATGTAAATAAATTAGCTCTTGAATGAATATTTTGGTCATAAAACAACTATAAATTCATTACAACCTACCTTCCTTAAAGAAATTATGCGCTGGCTATTTAAAATAAAAAATAAAAAATAGGGTCATTACAACCTACCCTTCTTAAAGAAATTTCGTTCTCGAAATTAAGCTCAAGTAATGTAATACATTCTACACTCACTCATGTACTTACTAATGCCATCAACAAAATTTTGGCAAAACGACTCTCCAGAATAGCAAAACATCATACCTTATTGGTGATAACCCAACTTCAACGAACTATCTCCATCGCCTAATGCACAATGCATCCCAAGGCCAAAATAACTATCACTACTCTGAGACCTTAACAAAACGAAATAATAACTCTTCAAAAGCACTAACCACGAACTCTTATGAAACATAAAGCAATCATGCCAAACACATTACTCGTAAATTCTAAGCCACAACTTTAATTGCCCAACCAAGCAATTTCTGTATTATTTTTACCTATCCACTCTATTTCTTTCACTCGACGAACCGACTAACAGTTTACGCAAACTTGTCTGCATCCACCCACACAATTTCACTTCAACATAGAATTTATCCAAACGCTCACTCAATGCACTTTGAGTCCACATAGAAATCATCAAGAGTAGGTACAAATTCTAACCATACCAAGGTACTCCCAATAAAAATTAATTCAAAACCACTCTCATTCTTTAAAACCCAAGCCATGACATTAACTCTAAAGTTATAACACGATTCTACATCACACTAATATTACGATAACCCACGAGATCAAACCCAAATTAAACAACTTTTACTATACTAACTCACTTAGTGACAAGTATTAATACTGCTATTAAGGCCAGTTAACAAAATAGTCTATCTCTCACCTTAGAAGTATACAAAACCAATCACAATAAGACACATATAAAGATTAACACTGAAATAGTTCTAAAATTTCCAAATCGTTAATAAATTGATTAACCTCAAATTGCAATAAAATCTCTCCAAAGGAAATTCAATGTACATCCCTCGCCAAATGAAATAATTCTATACTTCTGATTCAGAATTCTAACTAAAATATCTTTAGTACTTCAATCCAATCACTATGAAATCTGATCCACACTTGAAAAATATACAATTTAACTCGAGAAGTAATCCACCACAGCTTACTAAAGTACAAAGAAAATAAAATCGAATCCTCATAACTGCTCATGTCACAAATAACAACACCAATTACCATATCAAACCCACCACGAAAGCCCACACAATTCAAGACAAAAGATTACACCAACAAATATTCAGTCTTGTGGTTACTTCAAAATCTCATCCAATACCTCTAATCAAACTCACCCTTGCACAACTCTAAAAAGGTACTACTACTTGCTACAATGCCACATGTTGACTCTAGGGATTTTTTAAGCCAACAATAGTCATTCCATAACAATTTTACAAGACTAACCAAAATAGCAAAAGTACTTCATACCAATTTATTCTCCAACAAGGGGTCCGCCAAATAACTTCTTATAAAATAATACCATCACAAAACACCATGAAATAAAATTAAAATAAGGAATTGCCCTCTATTAGGCAAAACTAAATATCTTTTAATTTAGGAAAACCACTTACCCCTCAAGGTCAAATACACCCAAATTAAACCCAATGATAGTATTAGATCAACATACCAATAGCACAAATTCTCGCCACACTTATAACAAAACGAAGGATCAATATAAGGGGTTCACAACTCTCACCCCGGGGATACAAAACAATCTTATAGCTAAATGATAAGGGATACAAAATAACCTTCATTTCAATTGCATGAAAATCACCGTCACTACACATGCCAAACTTAACCCAAAATGCTCACGTATACTTCTCATATTCACAATTTCTAATCCATAAGTACGATTAACTATAAAAATTAACATCCATCACTCGCGATGGATCAAGCACTAATTTTCATGAAAATACTCAAATTATAGTCACATCAACCATCTCAAGGCACCTGATCATGATCTCCATAGAATTACAACATCCTCACATGATCATTTCAAAAATTTCTTTAAAGACATTGGTTTGCCAACACAACTCCTGAGACATCAATTACATCATATCCTTAAACACTTATTGCACTTGGGTACATCAACAATCAACTCTGAGACAATTAGTCCATCAAACTCAAAAGCATACACCACTTGGCTACATATCCCAAAATGTCATCTCACAAGTCACTATATATATATTTTTTACTACTAAAAATTCAATCAAAAAGCGCAACCTTAATCAAATTTAAACTCATTCCAATCTATCTCAAAATTATTTATCTCGTTCGCCCTTTAGGATTTGCAACATGATTATGACTAAAACAAACTCTCTAAGAAACACATCTCGTACTACACTATAATTTCTATCATGCTAACACCACGTTTATTCCCAAACAAATACAAAATGATTGGCCCAAGGCCTATCACTAACCTCACAAGTAGTTAATTTAGCATGTGAAACAATCCAACCATAACTAACTTCATCTATCCCAAGGAAATTTAGAACTAGTTTACGTGTTCCAATGTCAACAATCCAAAGCATATTATCTTAGATTACTTTAATCATCATTAAAGTCACAACCAAACCATACTATTACAATAAGGTTAATCTCTAACTCATTCTACTTCTAAGAGTTTTTTTTTTTTTTTTTTTTTTTTTTTTTTTTTTTTTTTTTTCATCCAGTCCACTTCTATAAACTTGATATAAATTGAAAAATAATTAACTCCTCATAACAACAAACCAATCGCTACACAACACAAACTTTACTATTTTAAGGTCACATTTACATCCACGATCATACAAATCGGTTAACCTACGCTTTAATCCTAATTCCACAACATCTTGACCAATCATCCCGGTCATATTACTCTAGCTTACACCTTTTTCCTGGGGAAAAGGTATCCTCCTACATGAGAATATGCCGGGCACCCCAAGTGCCTCTATTACGGCCTCTCCTGCTTTATGACATCTTATAAGAGACAGAATTTAGCTCAGAAGTAGGTACTCCACACTAGTTCTAACACGCTGCATACGGATTAAACATAAACCTACACATGTATCTACATCCCATAAGGCAAAGCATATAAGCACATAGTCACATAGAGCACATACGAGTTACCTCTCCAAGATATTGACTCGTTTCACAAACATTCAAAGACTTCCAAATAGAAATAGCATTGATCAGGTGCTTTTCAAAAAGGACCTCAAAGAATTTCATGGATGCAAATCACATCTCAGAAGTTTAACTCTATACCCACATAGTCACATAAATATATTATCACATAGCACATAAGATATGCAACATTTCTCATTAGCGAAATGAACCCATTGTGGTAAAAACCACTTCCCACCAGCCCCAAGTATTCAAACTCGGTAGCTCTGATACCAAGTTGTAACGCCCTGAAAATTGGGCAGGGTATGTCTATTTATACAACTAACTCACCTGATAGACAAACACATATATCTAGCTAACTATTCCATACATTCATTTCTATTTAGTTCCAAATAGCAAACACATGCTGTTCACATCCCAATGCCCCAATTCCAATCCTATGCATGCATTTTACAACAAGTATGAAATGAAAGCCAAACAGATAATGAGTGTCCTACAGGCTTACAAATTTATCCAAGAACATTCTTGGTTACACAAAATAGAGTTTCAACTCAACGCAAATACAGCCCTGGGCTTACATTCAACAAATAACAATAAAACAAAAATAAAGCCTCAGCTCCGAGTCCTCCCAAGTCAATGCCTTAGTGGAGGCATAGCACATATACTTGAAATGGTTTCTCTTATAGGGTGAGCCACAGCCCAGTAGAGATATACTACACAACATATGAACCATGATAAGACTAAAGAGGAGTGCTCATGCCATGCTCATGATAAAAGAATTTATCTCTCTTTTTATAAAGCATGCAATGTTGAGATGCAACAACAGATATAAAATCATTTCCATTTTAAACCATATCTGTTACATGAATACAGACTCGGTGAATCTCTAGGTGAGTGTCTACAAGTAGGCCCTAATGCACTACTACTGTCATTTTTACCAGTAAACTGGAAACCGCACCGTTCTACACCCCCTACCCAGATTCACCAAGTATTCATCTTTTCGCAAATAGATACATTTTCAAACATTTCTCAAAAGCAGATACATTTCCAATAAAATAAATGTAATGCAATGTCCAATGCAACAAATGAGAAATGTGGTTCAATTTACCTAAATCTCGTGCATTTCTACAACAATCATGGCTATCCTCTATCGATAGCCCAAAATAGATATTTCTAAACGGATATTTAAACAATTAAATTCCAAAAAAATTTCGATAAATACAATCTATTCCACATCTCATCAAATATGAACAACTACACTAGTTCTCATATCACAATCACGTCCAGTAACCTCTCAAGGTCCATTTCTAACTGTGTCGGTTTTGTTCCAACGGATACATTAAACAAAATAATACCGTTAATGCCCAAGAAAACATCATTTTCTTTCCAAACTCATTCTTCAAGCATTATTCAACTATGACATCCTATTTTGATTGAAAACCCCAAAAGTTAAACATAATTCCTTTGTTTTCTTTAAAAATGCTTTTTTAGCCACAAATCAGTAAAAATTTCAGAACCAATCAAATCGAAGTCCGTTTTTGTTCAAATTTAAAACATAACTCTTTCATAACCTTACAAAAATATTCCAAGTTTACACTTTCGCAATTTGGGCATCAACTTTTTATTTTTCTCAAAATTTCTCTTTTAAGCAAATAAATCACAAATTTTCTAAAAATTCTAATTAAATTATATACAACTCTAAACTCCATATAATCAAGTAAAAGTGCATAAAGAAGTGTAGAACAAATCCCTACCTCAAACTAGAAGGAGAAACAAGCAAAAATTCAAATTTTCAATTTTGTCGAATTTCGATCTCCACTAGTCAAAACGTTTCTCTCACCAAGCTCTTCACTTTGATCTTAAGAACTATGGTCTAAAACTTAATAGATTTTATATGATAGAAGTAGCACAAAAAAAAAAATTCAGAGAGAGAGAGAGCCAAGAGCCGAGAGAGAGAGGGTGTTAGCTGTGAAATTGAAAAGAAGAATGAAAGAAGTAAAGAAGAAGAAAGAAAGAAAAAAAAAAAAAAAAAAAAGGGAGAGCAGCACCCACGTGGGCCTGCCTCCTTGCTTTAATTAAATAATGTTTTTTTTTTTCTTTTCAAATCAATACAATTATCTATCTATACATATATATCTATATATATCAATTAAAAGTATATTTCAACATTATTAATGATAAAAAGATATAATATTTTCTCACTACAAAATATATCGTGTTTGCTTGTAAACATCACAAAATATAATATTTTGCTCACTACGAAATATACGCCAATTTTATTTACTACAAAAATATATAATTTTTTATCATATGGTACACACCATAAAATCAACTATTAAATATTTATTATAATCTTATATAATAAATAATAACAACTCCCAAGGTGGTTATTACCAATCACATTTTAAAAGGACCAAACAGTTAAACGTGAGTCATTAAACAAACTCAATTTAAATTAAATATAAGTCATGGGTTTCACCCATAAGTTAAATATGGTCAAATTATATACCAAAATAGACCTAACAAATTTATTTCAAATCATGATTCGAGCACCAAAAACTCAATTTTAAATTATGCTATAAATTAAACTGAACACCAATCAGTCCGTGAATTTTCATAAAATAAATACTCATCATAAAATTCTGAAATTTTTATCCAATGTGCTAGACTCATATGGAAACAACATATAAAAATTTCATAATTTTCTGAGATCGGGAACTATTTTAAAAAAATACAAAATCGAATTGTTTTCGCACAGAATTTAGACGGCAATTAAATTTGAAAATTTGCTCAATTAAATTATGCGCTGGCTATTTAAAAAAAAAAATTGGGTCATTACAGGACGCGCCAGCATAGGGTCGCGACCAAACATAAGCTTCAAGTCTGTTGGCTGGAGAGGAAGTGCGTTGCTTGCGGTGTGCCGCAATGGTAAGTCTATATAACTTTTTTGTGCATTGAAAATATCACATTTTTAGATCTTGTCTCTTTTTTCTCCCCCTCTCTCGTCATTTTTCACCCACAAAGCTTTTTAAGCTTATGTTTCATCTATTTCTATCCATTTTCTACTCCTAGTTCCATATACCAAAATGTAGAACTCGCCGAGGACTTCTATTTAATTTGAGTGGATCATTTTTTCGTTATCGGCGGTTTTTCCGACTTGTCTCCTCTTCGCTTCAAGAGGTAGGGTTTATCTCCTTTACTCAATATGAGTTCGTTGGTATATTTGTGTTATATTTTTTTATAAAGATCATGTTGCTGTTAGATTGATTTTGAAAATTTTGTTTCGAGGGTTGAGGGTATGTTTAAATTAGGGGATTGTTTAACTATGATTTGTTGTTAAAATCTATTTTCAGTATATAAACGTGCATATAGGTTTCTAAAAGTGAAAAAAATCTCAATGATATTGTTTTGGGGAGTTAGATGGATTTTCAAAAAAAAGATTTGATTGGAAGAAAATGATTGGGATTTTGGAAATAAAAAGTATTAAATACTCTTTTGGAAATCATGGGTTGTTGAGAAAATCACAAGGGTTTTGGTTATGTGATTTTGCGATTTTTGGATTATAAATATATTGTTATCTTTTAATTATTATATTATAGATAACTGTTTTGGCTATCAAGGGAGGATACACTAAACATGCTTATTAAAACATGACACTTTTAATGAAAATGTGATTAAAAAAATCAAATTTTTATTTTAATCACACCTAATTTAATTAAATGTGATAATATTTATTTTTATATCATTTTTTAATTAAATGTGATTATATCTTTTTTTTAATTACACTTTCTAATTAACGTGTAGTTATATATATTTTCTAAATTTTATTTTTATACCTGATATTCCCACATCATAAACATGAAGCATAAATGTCTATAGCCTCCTCTCTCTCTCTCTCTCTCTCTAAACCCTAATCTCTCTCAACCGATCGAATCAACAATGATTCATCTCAGTGATTTCGATTCACCTCAAAGAGGGGGTGAGAGATTCATCTCAGAGCAATTTTGATTTTGATTTTGATTTTGATTTCGAAATTCTCTCTCGATTTCGAAGTTCTGTCTCTCAAAGGAAATGATGATACAAAATAAGAAAGATAGGGTTTTCTCAAGAGAGGTCAAGATTGAGGATTTGCTGAAAACTAAATTTTCTTCATTAAAAAATAGAGAACATTATACTAATATTTGATTTTCCTTTGTGCTAAACATTAAGCTTTTGATATCTGTTCTATTTTCTTTTAAATTCTCTTTTCTTGCTAGCTAAACTTTTAGGTAGTGTTTGGCTTATTAGAATGAAATGATCATTCTATCATAATATCCATTCCCATATTTGGTTAACTACGAAAAAATAATAAAAAAATACATTGTAATGAGAATCATCATTCATTATTATAAGGGAATGAACATTTCATTATAGAGCTTTAGGAATGATCATTCCATTCCATCTCATTCTAATGAACCACATGAGCATTAAATTCAATATATTTGGAGCTGCTTTGATAATTGATTTTCATAGTGCACAATGTAGTTAAAGGGAATTCTAATGCATTAAGAGGAACAATCCCCGATGAGAAGGAGGAATTGGTAAATTATGCTTCCAGATTTAATTTATTTTTTTAAAAATGATTTCTTGATAGAGTTCTTTTCAAGATGAGTCTTTTTTTTTATTATTATTATTATTTTTTTTTTTAAACTTTGGTGATATTTACACTGTTTTTGTCTTCCTCTTCTTCTTCTAATTTTATTTGTGTGAGATTTTTTTTTTCTTTTTTTAAGTTTATCAGTTATATTTTTTTGCAAGCATTGATGCATTTAGATGTGTGGTGGGGAAGAATGCTAATATTTATTATTGTATGCACATATTTTTTTTCATACCTTTTCAGTTTTGACGTTGCATTTTTTTCTTAATAAATTAAATTCATTTTCTATGCCACAATTTTTTCATGTGTTAATCAATTATTAGTTTTATGATATGTTCTTTCTAGATTTTGCTCAATTTTAATAAGATAAAATTTAGAACTCAATTTCTTCTCTTTTTCTACCTAGGCTTCTTGAGTTTGTTTTTTCATTATTATGGTTGGTGGTTCTGTTTTTTATTGAAAAAATCAATTCATTTGTTCAAAATGACTTCATAGATTACAATTAGAAAAAAATCAAATTTCATAACCTCCTTGAAGTTTTGCAAATACACACCATGGATTTTTTTATTTTTATTTCTTGCTTATATGCTTTTGTTCTATTTGTTCTATAACCTTAAAGTTTCCATTGTGAGCTGGTCCAATATTTCATTCTATGCGTCATGATTTAATTTCTTAGGGTTGATCTATTAATGCTTTGTGATTTCTATCTATAAATCCTCTCTTGTATGGTTGTTGTGTTTGCTTTCCTCTTTTAATTTTAGTTTTGTGGAATTTCTAATCTAACACTATGATTCGGCCTTGCATTAATTCTTTGGCTTCAGTGCAACTTTTGAAGGCAAAATCTCTGTTTCTCTATCGATTCTTCAGTTATTTGGATATAATCGTTCTTGTATTGTGGTCTTGTAGGCATGATCTGCCTGTTCTTTGATGATAAATTTACCATAAATGGATTTGATTTAGTTTGGTTTTACATGAATTTTTTTTTATTGCCCTTTGTCTGTTTTCTTACAGCACAGCTGTTGTTACCTTTGAAGGTATGAACAACTGCTCCTCAATCGATACTCAAATAATTTTATTTTTATTTATGTTTTCAATCTCTTACTCAATTCATTGATATTTACATTGTCTTATTTTGAAAGTCTGTTTTTGATTGCTTTTGTTGATTGTATAAAGTTAAGAAGCAAACTTTAGGTGATCATCTTGTGCTAGCATTTTTTCTAAATTGATATAAGATAATAAGAATGTATTAGTTGTCATCATCTGGTATCTTGTCAAAGCTCACACCTTTAGTAAATGCTACTGTAAAAAAATAGAAGATAAATTATAAAAGATTCAATTTTTGGAATGGGATTTGATATTTTCACCTGTTTTGGTTCTAATTATTAGCTGCATGTATATGAAGTTGTTCATTTGTGGTATCTGATTTGTGTCAAATATTTGGATGTGAATTAATGGGCTAGAAAGCATCAGGGGAAACCCAATAACATGATATGTTAAATCCAATTGAGGTAGTTTGATTGCAGTGCTCATTCTGTTTTTTTGCAATTAGTGGATGCGGAACATATTCCTTGTGAAACAGTATCTATATACATTCCCCACAACCAGACAGCATCTATTTCAAGGTAAGAAGGAACACCACCTCACAAATTCACATACAGTTTATTTAAGACAAAAAATACACAAATTATGAGAGCATAATATCTCACAAATAGGAACTCTGAACCCAATTAAAATGAATAAGCATCAATTGCAAATCAAATAACAAATTATGATAAAATATTTTTCTCTTTCATTTTTTGGCTGTATTTGTATCTTGGTTTTGGTTTACAATAAACATGTAATGTTTGCATAAATTTAGTCAATATATTGAAATAGCAGCAAAGTTTTATCTATATTAAGCTATTTTTTAGCTTTATACTAGTAACAGTCAAAATGGTTCTTCTTTTTTTGTTGATGCTGGAGATCAAGAGTCAGTGTGATGAGAAAATGTCTGACTTTATCTTTTCTAAGACTAGAACAGTCTGTACAAATAATAAGTTTATTCATATGCTCTAGTGGTCTCTGAATTAATTTGTGTTTTCATTTTTCAGGTCATAAATTGTTTAGAGAGATGCAAAATATGGTTAAAGAATTCAAGAACTTTGTACTTCAAGTTTTTTTCTTTTTTAATATATGTAATCACAGTTAAAAAACTTTCTATTAATTCCTTTGTACATACTTTTGAACATTCAACTTTCATTTATGAAATATATGATGTTATTCTATTCAATATATAGTTGTGATTCAAAGGATAGTATATAGTTTGTATTACATTCTTCAAATGCGCGTACAAAAATAATATTGATTATTCTTCAAATATGTCGAACTTTTTTTTTATCACACGCATTAACTATGATGAGAAATGCATATAACATGTGATCTTATCTCACTATTAATCATAGGTTTTATTAGATATTAATCACACTTAAAATATGTGATCTAAATGTTTATTATCACAGGTTTTATTAATTATTAATCACACTTAAAAAATGTGATCTAAATGTTATGAATCACACTTAAAAGATATGATCTAAATATTTATTATCACACGCAAAACGTGTGATGGAATCATCTTTTAATGACATTCAAAACGTGATTAAAAATGATCTTTTTTTTTATCAAATTCCCAAAGATCACACTTTGACAAAACTTAAAACATGTGATTAAACAATATATATCATACATAAAAAGTGTGATCTATTTATAATTTTGTAGTAGTGATAGCATTGTCGTGTATTAGAAATTGCATGTAGACTATGCAGACTAGAATGTTTGTGAAATTATACATATCATGATACATGTCATGGATTTTGGAACTCAAAAACTAAGTTTTGGAAAAATTGTTTTTTGAATTTTCATATTATGTTTTGAAAACATTTTGTATTTTTTGAAAATGTTATTTTTGGAACACATTTATTGTGTAATTGAAAATGGTGAATAAAGTGGTAAAGTTGTAAGGGGGTATTAGAGCAGAATTAAGTTGGCCTCTGTGTTTGTCCATGGTGAAAGACCAAAAAACCTGTGCAGTAGGTGCCGATTCCATCCGGATAATCCCAGTAAAATAGCCTAGTGACTTGTATAATTACTATTATGAATACTAGCCCTTGAGATTTATCCATTTTCTTTATTATCGTTTAGATTTGAAAGAAAAGATGTTTTGAAAACTGTTTAGCAATGTATTCGTTGTTGTTCAGCGATATATTCGTCTTTGGTTTAGCAATGTATTTGCTGGTTGGTATTGTGATATAACGAACTTGTTTTGGAAATGGATGTTATCAAACAAATGTTTTGACTTCGAAAAACATTTTGAATAAACAAAAAAAGGTTTTAGTGATTAGAAAGAAATGATTTTGGTGTTCAGAATCAGAGGGATTTTGAAAACGCATTTGGGCATATTGTATATATGTACTGCATCGTGATCATTTGTGCTAGTGGTGCATATTTAATTTTTGAAATATTTTCTACTAGCTTTATTCTCACCTTATGTAGCTGAAAATGATTTTCAAGTATAGGTGTTTGTTTGTGGATATGGATATCAGCTGCTGGGTATGTGTTGGAGTTGAGTATGAGTGCTTCCCTATCTGTAGGCCTTGGGTCATTTCTGTTTATTTAATAGGCCGAGTGTCATTTGTGTAAGGGTTATACCCTTGTTTATGATGTAAGCCTTTGAACATTTCAATTTTGTATATAATATCCTTGTATGTTTTCATTAAAGATCATCGATTCTACTTAGATGTGAATGTAGGGTGTATCAAATTGGATAAACACATATATTGTGTGACTTTATTATATCCTTATGCATGAGAGTTGTTACTTTTCTTTATATTATTATTGTCTTTTATTAATCAGTGTTGGGTTTATTCACGTAGGCCAGACCTTGTAAATCTAGGGTGTGATAGGAAGTCAGGATCCATGTTAGCTACAATTAAAGTGAGATCTTTGTTGGTGGATCGCATTCGAGAAGCCCCAGAGAAAGACTCGATTTTGGAGAAGACTCGAGCTCGAGTAAGAGATGGTAGTCTGTCAAACTTTATTATTAAAGTTGATGGTGTGTTGATGTTTAAAAATCAAATTTGTCCCTAATGAGCACGAGATCAAAAGGGACATATTATAGGAGGCCCATAATTCACTTTATGCAATGCATCTAGGGAGTGCAAAGATGTATCAAAATTTAAAAGAAAGTTATTGGTAGTCAACTATGAAAAGAGAGAGATAGCAGAATTTGTGTCAAGGTGTTTGGTATGTGAGTAGGTTAAAATAGAGCATCAATGCCTAGCCGATTTACTTCAACCTATTCATACTTGAATGCAAATTGGAGCATATTACCATGAATTTTGTTTCAGGATTGCCTCACACACAAAAAAGGCAAGATTCTATTTGGGTTGTTGTAGATAGGGAAAATCTAAAAATATTCCAATATACACGGAAATTTCAAAATAAATTATAGAAACATGAAATATATAATCACAAAAATATTGTCTCCTCTTTTCTTGCTTTTTCTTTCTTCATTCTCGTCGAAACCCTAGTCGTCTTTGCCAGTGCTTCCTCACCTCTCTGCTACTTGCAACCTTTCTTTCACTCCTACAATCGCAACGCCTCATCTACCATACCCAACATCATTGCCACTCACTTTTTTCCCCATGCCCTAACTTATGCAACCCAATCTCGCCACCCCTCCTCACTCTGATGCCTCATCACTTCCCTCGCAACCTTATTTACTCTCCATGTGATAGCAACTATGAATCGGCCCTCCCTCTTGTCCTATTTTTCTCTGGATCAGATAGGCAACATCCCTCGCATCTCTCTCTCTCTCTCTCTCTCGCTCGCTCGCTTCCTATCTCTTTCTTTCATGCTTTGTGGTTGTTTAACAATTGAAAAGAATGTTTCAGTGATAGAGAAGGAGATGCATTGAGGGTTTTTTTCAATCTAGTTTCACGATTGGTCTTCATGAACTAGTTTTATGATCAGGAAAGAGGGTTTTTCAATTTGTGGTAGAAGAGGAGAAATGGACAAGGAAGGATGGAGAAAACGTGAAAAGGGGTTTTGATGGTGAAGAGATGGTTAGAGGGCCGGAAGACAAAAAGGGTAGGAGGGGCAGTATGTGGTGGACAAGATGGGAAAAGGGTTGTTGAAGGGCCTGGGTTGGCCAGCGGTGTACAAGGAGGGTGAGAGAGGGCTAGGGGTAGCGCCAGAAGGTGTAGGTGTTGGAGTTGTAGAGGGAGGGGGAGCAGAAAGAGGAGAGAGAAAGAAAGAGAGAAGGGAAGAAGAAAGGGTATATTTATCTTTTAAATTAAAAATTCTATCAATGTCCAATTTATTTTGTACAATTCATTTCTATTGTAATTAAAAACATAAAAAAGAAAAGCCTATTGAATTGCAATAAATTTTTTTTTTTATTTATTTTGATCAACCCATTTTACTGTAATTTTTCCTTATAATGGAAAGACCATAACAACAAAACACCACATAACGTGCAAATAATCAAGAAATTACAACATCGTCGTCCTCTTTGTCCAATCCTATCCGCCGAGTTTGTAACACCATTATCGTCAGTAGGTCTCAACTCACTCCACTTCTCCATGAATCTGTCATCCACAGTTCCTGTTACATTTTTTGCAGTCTCACCACAAATTTCACACTGTCTGCACACATGGTAAGAGTATAAATAATATTAACAGCTCTTGAGATTTAAAAATAAAAAATAAAAAAAATTACAATTAACTCTACAGATTTGGTATAATTACACCAACCTTCTTTCAATAAGATTAAAGAGGCTGAAATCAAAGAATCTTGGATGATGAGACCTTGGATGATGAGACCTTCTTGTTAATGGTGTGATTTTTGAGGATCCTTCTAGGGTCAGGCATGAGGTACTTCAACACTTCAAGACTCAATTCACTGAATCTTGGATGATGAGACCTACTCTAGGTGGGGACTTCACAACTATTGCGGCTGATCTTGTCTCTCACCATCTTACACCTGAGTTCAGTGCTGCAGAGATTTTGGCTGCAATCAAAGAATGTAACAACAACAAAGCTCCAGGCCCTGATGGATTCAACTTGCTGTGTTTTCAAAAGTTTTGGGTGGTTATGAAACAAGAGCTTGTGCAATTCTTTAAGGAATTCCACTCCAACAGCAAACTCACTTATGGCATTAACAGCTCCTTTATTACTCTCATCCCCAAGATAGATAACCCCATTGGCTTATCAGATTATAGGCCCATTAGTCTTGTGGGTTCTATTTACAAAATCTTATCCAAAGTTCTAGCACACAGATTGAAGTCAGTGCTTCCTTCCATCATTGGTGAAACTCAAACAGCTTTCATAGGTGGGCGATTTATTCTCGATGGGGTGTTAATTGCTAATGAAGTAGTGGATGGATGGAAGAAGACCAAGAAGCAAGGGTTGATCCTCAAGCTGGATTTTGAGAAAGCATTTGATTCTGTAAATTGGGAATTTCTATTCTCCATGTTGATTAACTTTGGCTTTGGGGTTCAATGGGTCTCCTGGATGAAAGCTTGTGTGACTACATCAAGAATCTCCATTCTAGTAAATGGATCTCCTACAGAGGAATTCTCTCCCCAACGAGGTCTTCGGCAGGGAGACCCACTCTCCCCTTTTTTGTTTAACATAGTGGCTGAAGGGCTTAACATTCTTCTATCTAGAGCACTTAACCTTGGCATCCTTAAAGGTGTGCTAGTTGGAGCTAATAATGTTCGTGTTTCACATTTACAATTTGCTGATGATTCAATTCTCTTTTGTGAAGCGCATTGGGAACAATTGGAGTTAGTCAAAAGAATTCTCAGATGTTTTGAAGTACTATCCGGCCTCAAAATCAACTATCATAAGAGTGTTGTGTGTGGTATTGGTGTAACTGATGATCTTATGCTTTCCTTTGCCAATCTCCTCAATTGCAAGGTGCAGAGTCTCCCTTTAAAATTCTTGGGACTTCCATTAGGAGCCAATCCTGGTAGGAAATCTACTTGGAAGCCTGTTCTTGACAACATCAAATCTAAACTGTCTGGGTGGAAGAGAAAGTTATTATCATTTGCTGGAAGGCTAACCTTGATTAAGTCTACTCTTTCAAGCTTACCTATCTATTTTCTTTCCCTATTTAAAATGCCTGAAGGTGTGGCTAGAGAGCTGGAAAAGATTGAGGCTGCATTCCTGTGGGGTGGCAATAATCTGAAAAGGAAAGTTCATTTGGTGAAGTGGGTGGAGACTACAAAAAACATTGACCAAGGGGGTTTGGGCATTAGAAGAATCAGAGATGTAAATTCCTGTTTACTACTCAAATGGTGGTGGAAATTTGGGACCCAAATCAATACTCTTTGGAGGAGAGTAATTTGCAGCAAATATAAGATTATTGAGGATTGTTGGCATCCTCCTGTAAGGCCCTTTTATAAGCACTCTAGAATATGGAGCGACATCTTATCCATTTCGGCCTCCAGCAACTCCATCTGTAATTTCTTCTTGGCCAATTGTCTAATTAAAGTAGGGAATGGGAATAGAATTAAGTTTTGGACTGATAGATGGTGTGGTGATTTTTGCCTAAAATCTGATTTTCCACTTCTCTTTAACCTCTCAACTGATAAAGAAGGCTCTCTCCACAACTTCTTTGCCAGGAAAACCAGCTCATGTGTCTGGAACTTCCCGTATAGAAGAGAGTTGTATGATTGGGAATTGATTGAAGAAGCTAATTTGATTGCAGTGTTATCTTCTGCTCCTCCTTTATGTGATGAAATTGCAGATCACCTGATATGGTCTAATGATGTTGCAGCCCATAACCAGTTCTCTGTATCTGATCTATATGCTTACAGTTCTTCCCTTCTTGGCCCTAATCTAAGAATCTGCAAGCAGGTTTGGAGCTCTCTGCTGCCCCCAAAAGTCTCCTTCTTTTGCTGGCTGGCTTGGAAAAATAGAGTGAAATCCTCAGAGTTCTTGCACAAGATTGGCATACTTGATAGCAGTACTTCGATTCTTTGTCCATTCTGTAATTCTGAAACTGAAACTAATATCCATGTCTTGCTTCATTGTCCTTTCTCTTGGCTGATTTGGTCTTCTGTGTTACAAGAATGGGGGTTCCAATGGTGCATTTCAAATTCAGTAGCTGGTTTACTTCATTGGTGGATGAGTGAGAAATTTCAGAAGTATGTTAGAATTATTTGGAGAGCCCTCCCTTTAGTCATATTGTGGTCTCTTTGGAAGCATAGGAATGATTGTGTCTTTTCTAAGGCTCAGCCCAATGTCTCTAGTCTGCTTGATCTCATCAAATTTAGATCTGCCCTATGGCTCAAAGCATCAGTCAAGGACTTCCCCTTCTCAGTGGATGATGTAGTCTTCAAGTGGAAGCAGATCAGGGGCTCAGTTTGATCTCCCTTGCTGCTGCATTAGTTTGTTCTCTCTTGCTGCTCTGTTCTGGCTCTCTGTTGCTGATGTGATCTCTGATGCATCAGCTTTTCCACAGTTGGTTTATCTGTTATTGAAGTTGTGTTTCAGCAATGGTTGTTGGTATGGATCAAATAGGTTGCTTGCTGCTTGCTGGTTTGGAGCACTGCTCTGCTGCCTTGGCTGCTTGCTGCTTGCTGGTTTGGAGCAGTTTGGTTGTTTTCATCAGATAGGGGTAGACTGAATTGCTGTGTTGCTCAGTATAGGGATTGCAGCTTGGTTGTCCTGCTTCTGTTTGGTTGCTCATCAACTTGTGCTGTGTTATGTTGTGAGCAAATCAATTGTCTTGGTTGCTGCAAAACAAATGTCTTGGCTGTCACCAGTCTTCTATTTCAGCAGTTGATGCCATATCTGGTATGTGCTTCCAGTTATGTGGTGAGCTAAACAATTGTCTTGGCTGCCTTGGTGCCTCACAAATGCCTTGTTTTTTGTGTGGTTTGTTCTGGCCTTGGTGCTTGGCTATTGGAGGTTTGGTAAGGCAACTGAGCTACTACCAGTTTGTTATTGGAGGTTTGGAAGGCAACTGAGCTACTACTAGATTGTTGCTTTATATTTTCTTCCTGGTTTTTTGCTACCACTTTCAGTTTGTCTTTATCTTCTCTTCTGCTTTCCTTTGTTGGTGCCTCTCCAACTGGCGCTTGGAGTTTCCTTTTAGCTCCAAGCTCCTCTTTATTGATGTAATATCCTCTTTGTTTTGTTTCATCAATAAAGATTTCGTTTAGCCGTTCAAAAAAAAAAAAAAAAAAATAAGATTAAAGAGGCTGAACTTAATACAAATAGTATGAAAACACAATTATAAATAGGGAGAAATATTCATGCAAGTGTAAAAGAGATGACAAAAGTATGAAAAGACCTAAGTGTTATATGAGCTAAAACTTTGAGAGATGTCAGTATAATTATGTCAAAAGTATGAGGTCAACCTTTTTTTTTTTTTTTTTTTTTTATGTGGGGCGGGCGGGCGGCCGGGGGGGGGGGGGAGAGTGGGGGAGTGAATTAGGTCAACTGTATTTTCTTTAAACCTTTGGAGAGGTAACCAATAAATAAATCACTAACTTGTTAACCTACAAAGCTATTCCAATAGGGTGGAAATCTTGCTTTGTCATGTCGTTTTCGTGTCGTCTCGTGTCATATCGAGTTCGTATTCAAAACAAGCCAACACTAGCATGGCCTATTTTATTAAACGTGTCAATTATCTTAACACTCACATGATCTACTTATGATCGTGTTAATCCTAACACGACATGCTTAAAACGATTAGCAAAAGTTCATATTTCATATTATAAGCAGATTGTATTACATTTAAAATAAAATAAAATAAAAACTTGTTTCACATCATATGCATAAGAATAACTTGTTTAAACATTGAAACACAATGATAATATATGTACCAATATCTATGAAAATAATTAAAAATATTCATCACTAATTCATTACACATCCAATCGAAACTATTGTCACTCGTTAATATTTAAATATCCAATAAATTTTCAAAAGCAAAATGAGTTTTCGTCCAATACCAAACTAATAATAATAATAATTTTGTACCTATGCCACATCCAAAAATATTATTGTGATTCTTTCACATTGACTTCTGCCACAAAAACACTACTGTCACACATTCGAAAACTCCCATGTTTATCAATTTTGACTTCTTCTAATTTATCATTAATTTAGGGTTGCACTTCATTCGGTATATATATTATATAGATTGAAATTTAAATCTAAAGGATAATAAATTACTCAAGATTTTATGGTTACTAAATTCATGTTGTATTCAGGTTACATGTGAGTCAATAGTAGATTCGTGTCAACGTGTTGATACGAATATTTACACTGGTCCAACATGTCCATTTCAGATTTCGCGTGTTCATCCCAAACACAACAAATTATATCGGATCCTATCATATTCGGGTTCAAGTCAAAAAATGATTAATTCTAATTCTCTAATTACCTGTACGATTCAGATCATATTAACGGATTAGGTGCCAAATTTTCACCCCAAGTAAAATACACCATTTGTTTTTAGAAAGTTGCAGTAAAAGTCATTGCCAAACAATAGCTTTAGACTTGGACCTTAAAAATAGTATTTTTCAAGAGTAATGCAAATGCTAAGGATTAAAGAAAAAAAATAATTAAAAAAAATTGAAAAAAATAAATTCTATCAAATATTTATATGTGAGACCCATCTATGTGAGTATTTAGTAAAAAATGTAGAATCTCTAATATTTTCCATTTTTCAATGGTTGCATCTATGGTGTTTTGATGCATCACACGCCAAAACAAATCCCAACCGTCAGATTCGTATAAGGAGAAAATTCAAGGGATTTTTACTCATAAATTCCATAACTAAAACTTGCATTTTATTTAGACCCATTCAGAATTTGCAATTCCATTTAGTCCTATATCTTTCTAAAAGACCAAAAAACCCCTTTTTTGATGTGTCTCCAAACTTGGAAATATAAATCCCAATTCAATTTGTAGCTTGATTGTAGGAATTTTTTTTGTGAAACTATCTAATCTAAGTGATTTTATTTTGTTATTATAATATGAATTTTCGGAAAAATCTATATTTTCAGGTTAAAACAAAAAAAAAAACCCCCCATGGTTAGATAATAATGTGAATTTCTTCAGTGTGAATTTTCTAAGAAATGAGATAATTATAAATGTGAATATCCATACTTTCAATAAATAAAATATTGTGAATTTGTAAAAAGTTTAAAAAATGGTGTGAATACTCACATTTTTCAAAAAAAAATATTCACATTTTCTTATTCATTCATATTATTCTTACTCACAACTGTGAACATTCACATAATTTATTCTATGAACAAAATTCATGAAGCAAAAAATTATGAACTTTATAAGTTATCTTTTGAACTTAATATGGTATTGTGAATTTTATTTTATTTATATTTCAAATATGTGAAATTTCACACTATATTATAAATTTAAAATTTAAAAATTTTCAATTCAAAAACTAAGTAAAATTTTAAAACATTTATAAAAAATGTGAAATTTCAAAAGTGAAAAGTTTCGTACTATCAAATCCAAATTTTTTTGAAGTTTAATATATATATTTTTTCATTTTACATAATTTTATATTCAATTCTTATCTAATATATCTCATCAAGTACTTTTTAAAAATGTAAATTTTATCAAAAATAGATGTGTACAACGAACATTATAAAATTTTAAAATTTGACATATAAACAGATATAGTAGTAATATAAGTATATTGACTACTTTCCTAGATTTGTACCTGCACATATAAGGATAAAAATGTCTAAAATTTTGAAAAAATAATTTAGTCTTCCAAACAACTTATATAATAGGACTTTAGTAATTAAGAAAAATGTGTCAGAGCATCTACATGCACTCTTTAAATGAAATTTATTAGTTATTATAACTAATATTATCATATTTTAGTCATCTAATGGGTTAATTATTATAATAGCTATTTTAACAAATTCTTAAGGGTTAGCTACATTTGAAGAGCCTCTCAATGCTCTTTAAACAATTTGTGTGTACAAATAGATAAAATAAAGAATAGCATTGGAGTACACATATAATAAAAAGAGGAAAAAAAAAAAAAAAACCAAAATAAAGAATTATCTTGTTTATATTTAAGTTAGTAGAAAATGAAGAGTATGGTTGTAATTGCTCTTAGGACCTAATGAAATACAAATGCATAAAAGAGGATTTATGAGTAAAAATTCCTATTTAACCATTGATAATACTAAAAGCAAAAAAGCATAATTTTCTCTAAAATGAAATGTTCTTGCACTTAAACAGATCCTATTATCACTACAACGAAACTATCAACTTCTAAATTTATTCATAGTCGCGTTACAAGGGTTAAGTTGGGTTTTAGTTGGATGAATGTTTTAACAGTTGCAAACATTTTTTTGGAATATCCCTTTACGTAATCTGTCAACTAAATTTAGAGGGAATTAAAGCAAGCATGATACCAAGAATATTTATCCTTCAACGAATAATTAACAACATTTTATATTTCTTTTTAAGTTCAGTTTTATTAGGATGAAAGTAGCGAAAACTGCAATTTATATCAACATGGATAACTAAGTTCTTAATTTATTGCAAAATAAATAAATAATACAAGAAAACTTAATTGATAATTCTTTTTGCACAACAAAAAGAGCTCATTACACCCTAATTTTTCAAAAATATTATTACACTTTTACCCCTTCTAAAATTACCAAAAAAAAACTCTCCAAACCTTAACCCTAATTTCTCACCACGATCACCTTTTTGATAAGGCAAAGCAGTCACAGCAGCCAGTTGCAGCCAAGGTCACAACACAGCAGCCAGCAGCTGTAGCCAAGGCCACAGTCCAGCAGCCAAGGCCACAACTCAGCAGCCAGTAGCCACAGCCAAGGCTGCAGCTCCGAACAGACAAAGCAACTAAAGCTGCAGCAGCTGCAGCTGCAGCTCTCTCTCATCTGCTGCAACTCTCTCTCTCTCTCTCTCTCTCATTTCAAGCATATGTGAATTACAAAGCAAGTTGCAAATAAGCTGTTAGTTTGCTAGAGATTAACTATGGTTTAGTTAGATAGTTACAGTCAGGTTAGGTAGTTATGGTTAGGTTAAGTAAAGAGTGCTAGATATGTACATAAATACTGTGCTGATCAAAAAAAAATGTACATAAATACTGTCACCAGGGCATCTCCAACAGTTCACTAAAAATTTCATTAAATCCGAGTAAAAAAAAAAAAGACGAATTCCTCAATCTAATATCAATCACTCCAACGGTGAGTACTGTAGTTTTCATCAAAACGCATTAGACGTCCAAGGAGACGACCAGCCGGTCGACCAGAAAGAGGAAACTGAATTTTTTTTTCCCTATCTATTTTCCCACATTTTCATGGAAACCCAGATGGAAAATGATTGAATGAAGAGGAGAAAAACACGAGTCTCACCGCAGGGACACTGCGAGGGTAGTGAATGGAAGCAGAGATGAAGAGCCTTCGCTGGCCATCAATGATAAGAGGGCAATGATCGTACGTAACATTGTTGGTTGTAGAAGTGAATGCGATGATCGTACATAATATTGTTGGTTGCAGAAACGAATGCGATGAATGATGCAAACAAGAGAAAGAACAGAAGAGGGGTTTTGATGATGGGTATGGAAATGGAACAGGGGTTCACCATTGTGTAGTGTGAAGCACTCAGGGAGTGAGAGAGAGAGAGAGAGAGAGAGAGAGAGAGAGAGCTCTGCTTCAAAGTGGGAATGGTGAGAAGAAGGACTGAAGTGTGTAGTTGTAGATAGATACATATATATAGACAATGATAGGGTGCATTGAAGTCAGCATAGATGCAGTAGAGACAGAGGCCAGTCCAACCATGTTTCTGGGTTTGAGAGAGAGAGAGAGAGAGAGGCCAGCCTTTTCAGCATAGATACATAATATTGTTTTTGTTTTCTTGTTTTTTGTTTTCATATTTTTGGAAACAAAAGCAATTGTATGTTTGAAAAACACCCAGCCTTTTCATTTTTGTGCGAAACAGTTTTGGAAACAATGGATATTTGGTTGTATTTTGTAAAAAGTTGGTTGTTTTTTCTAAAACAAAATTCAGAACAAATTTTAGATAAACATGTTTTCTGTTTTTTTCAAAAACATGAAAACACAGCTAAACAATTTTATGTTTCAAAAGGTTCTTTAAAAGGTTGATTATTTTCAGATTTTTTTTTCCCAAAAACAAAGTATAGTCAGGTGGGATCGACAATAATGTATTCATTGGAAATTTTGATAACTATATTTGTAGTTGAATACATCAGCAAAACAATCCTCTCTTATTATTCTTTCCTCACATTTTCAATTAAAAGTTTGCTTGAGGGGTCATCTGAGGAGTCGACCTCCCAGTGTAAAATTTCACAAAATTTTGCCTTGAGGTGGTCATCCGAGAGGACATTTGGGGGGACATCCGGTGGTAAAAATACAATGGTAATGAACAGTATTTTGATGAAAGGCACACAACATCCTCAGTTTAGTAAAAGATTTGGGATGTTCTCAATTTGATATAGCTTTGATAAAATCGTTGGAGAGAGAGAGAGAGTGTGTGTGTGTATGTGTGTACTTTTTCACCAAATTCAAATTTGGTAATGGATTTGGTTAAACATTGGAGATAGCTTCACTGTATTGCTAGTGCTTAATTTCATTCAATACAATTCATTTTCTTGTTTTTCTTTATGGTATCAGAGCACTAGGCTCTTGTGAGCTCCAATTCTTCAGAGAAGTTCATCAATGGCTTCTCTGACCACCATAGTTGCACCAACATCCTCTTCTTCTCCTTCAATTCCTTCATCTACCACACTACCTTCAAATCTCACACTATTAATCTTGAATCTTAGTGCTTTTGTCACTACAAAGCTTGACTAATCAAATTACATAGTCTGGAAAAATCAATTGTAGAATATCTTGCAAGCAACAAAGCTTCTTGATTATGTGGATGGATTTAAGGTATGTCCTTCAAACAATCTTGAAGTTTTGAATCCAAGTTATACTTTATGGAGCACCATTGATGCTCACCTCTTGAGCTGTATAACTGTAACACTTTCTCCTTTATCTTTACAACTGTGATTCATTGTCAAACTAGTCATGAAGTTTGGAGTGTTCTTGTCGAAAGATTTATCTCTCTATCTAGATCTCACATATATCAATTGAAGAATAAATTGAATCAAATGGTTAATAAAGGATCCACAATCGAAGAATATCTGAACTAGTTCAAAACAATATCAGATCAACTTACTTTGGCTTCATCACCTGTTGATGATGAAGATTTAGTCCTCTTGACCTTGAATGGACTACCTGAAGAATACAATGCTTTAAAAACCACTATATGTGCTAGGTCAAATCCTATTTAAATGGATCAATTGAGTTCTTTACTTTGTTCAAAATCTATCCATGTGGAATCTGCTCTCAAGCACACACATACTTTAGAAATTACAGGTTCATTTGCCTACATTGCACACATAGGTAGCTACTCTAATAGAGGAGGACATAGAGGTTCCTATAGGGAGCAAAGGTGCTTTCTGAGGCAGAGAATGGGGCAGATTTCAAGGTCAGAATAATCATTTTCAAAGTCAGAGAGAAGGAAACACTCAATCTCAGAAGGAAGAGCGAGATACAATGTCAATATAAACGGTTCTAATGTGATTTGTCAAATCTATGGGAAAGGAAACCATACTGCTCTAGACTGTTGGTCTAGACTAGATACCACTTTTTAGACCTCTCAGACATCATCTCACAACCATTTCTCTACTCCTTCATCCTCTATAGGCCAGTTTAAGGCATATGTTGCATCTAATACAGCTTCACAATTTGAAGCCAACTGGTTTCTTGATTCTGGAGCTACTACTCACATGACACATGATCTGAATAATCTCTCCCTTTATCAACCATATCATGGCTCAGATCAGGTTGCAGTAGGTGATGGTATCACTCTCCCTATTGCTCAAATTGGTAAAAGACTCCTTCCAACGCCCTCATTTCCATTCTAACTTACTAAACTACTTCATGTTCCTACTCTTTCTTCAAATTTACTTTCAGTTCATCAATTGGCTATGGATAACCATTGTACTATTACTTTTGGTGAAGATTCGTTTGTTATTCAAGACAAGAGTACTCAGAAAGTCTTATATAAAAGCTGCTATTCCAATGGACTCTATGCCTTCAGTTCATCATATTCCTCTATTGCCTTACCTTCACAAGATTGTCTCTCCTGCTTCACTACTTTAGCTACTTCAAATTGGCATTTTCGTCTTGGCCATCCTTCAACTAAGAAGTTTCATCACATCATATCTCATCATCACCTAGGTCCTAAATTACTTCTGTCTAATAAAGGCTCTAGTTTGTATGAACATTGTTGTGTATGCAAGAGCCATAGGTTGCCTTTTAGTTTGTCAAACTCTATTGTAAATAAGTCTTTAGCTTTCATTCACACTGATGTTTGGGGCTCTTTTTCTAATTCTATTTTAGGCTTTAAATACTATGTGTTGTTCATTGATGATTCTAGCAAATTTACTTGATTTTTTCCTCTTCATTATAAGAGTGAAGTTTTCTCTAAATTTCTAGAATTTAAAGCTTTTGTTGAAACACAGTTCTTTACTAAGCTTCAGATTTTAAGGAGTGATAATGGGGGTGAATATCTCAGTACTTAGTTTCAGGTGTTTCTCAAACAAAAAAGGATTGAACATCAGTTGACATGTCCTCATACACCCTCTCAAAATGGTGTAGCTAATAGGAAACATAGGCATCTCATTGAAACTGCTATTACTCTTATGCATCATTCTTTTCTTCTTTTGATCTATTGGTTTAATGCTCTTGCCACTACTGTTTTCTTGATCAATAGGCATCATGCTCTCAAGCTCAACAATCTTACTCCTTATGAGGTTCTATTCAAACGCAAACCTGACTATCAAGTCTTAAGGTCTTTTGGTTGTAAGTGTTATCCTTGGATCAAGCCATATACTACTCATAAGCTTCAACCAAAATCCATCCCTTGTGTTTGCATTGACTATCAACCTTCTATTAAAGGGTATAGGTGTCTTGATCCTCAATCAGGAAAAGTTTACATCTTAAGACATGTAGTCTTTGATGAGTCTTGTTTTCCCTTTAAGTCTTCTTCTTCTTCTTCTTCTTCTTCTTCTTCTTCTTCTTCTTCAGTTTCCTATTTAATTAATTTTTTATGGCCAGCTTCTTCTGCAAATCCATCTAAGTCTCACTCTTCTTCTACACATGCCCACACTTCTATTGCATCACCTCCTATAGATTCTCCTATCATCTCCTCACCACCAACTCCTATCATCTCCTCCCCACTAGCTCTTATCATCTCTTCATCATCAGCTCCCTCTTCTGTTGTTGTTCCTCATCTTTCTACTATTGTTTCTTATCTTTCTACTGATCCTCCTTCTCAAATTCCTATCTCTTCTATTTCTATTAATCTTCCATGTGTTTCATCTAATGCTCATCCCATGATCACCAGATCTAAATCCAAACTTTTTCCTTCCTCTTCCACTTATGTCTGTCTTATTGCTTCCACTAATCACTTTAAACCTCAGACTTATCATGAAGCAGCTTCATCCTCTACTTGGAAGGCTGCTATGCTTGATGAATATGAAGCCCTTTAAAGGCAAGGTACTTGGTCCTTAATGTCTTTACCACCTGGCAAATAGGCCATAGGATGCAAATGGGTTCATAGGTTGAAAAAGAATTCAGATGACACAATAGTTAAACATAAAGGTAGACTAGTTGCTAAGGGTTTTCTTCAAATTGAGGGAGTGGATTATCATGAGACTTTTAGTCTTGTGGCTAAACAACCGACTATTAGAATTCTTTTGTGTGTTGCTTTTTATTTTGATTGGCTAATCAAACAGCTTGACATTTCAAATGCTTTCTTACATAGTGTTCTTGAAGAAGAAGTGTACGTGGTCTAACCACAAGGTTTTGTTCATGCTACTAAGCCTCATCTATTTGCAAGTTAAACAAAGTTCTGTTATCCAAAAGACTTCTACTTCTATCACCATTCTTTTCATTTATATAGATGATATTCTTTTCAGAGACAGTGACCCTCTTTACATTATTCTCTAATTCAACAAATGCATGCCACTTTTTCTATTAAAGAACTAGGATTTATTAACTATTTTCTTGGTATTTCTGTCACCAAGACTTCTTTTGGCCATGTTCTTTCTCAACAGAAGTATGCTTAAGAGATTCTAGCCAAAGCAGGCATGAGTGATTTCAAGCCATATTTTTCTTCCATGGCTATTAAGTCTTCTACTCTTTCTTCATATGCTAACTTATCCTTTTCCCAACCATCTCTTTATAAAAGTTTAGTTAGTGCTCTTCAATACCTCACTATGATTAGGCCAAATCTTTCCTTTATAGTCAATCGCGCCTTCAATTCATGCAAACACCCTTAAATAGCCATTTTGCTTCTGTCAAAAGGTTGCTCAGATATCTTAAAGGTACCTTGGCTTATGGTCTTCATTTCTCTAGTGATTATCTTATTCTTAATGCCTACTCAGACTCATATTAGGCAGGCAATGTGATTGATAGGAAGTCAACTACTGGTTATTGTGTTTACCTTGGCCGCAATTTAATTTCTCGGTTTGCAAAGAAGCAACTAATTGTGTCTCGGTCTTCCTCATAGGCAAAGTATAGGGCCTTAGCTCAAACATCAACAGAACTTAGTTGGCTTGGTATGTTGTTAGCAAAGCTTCACATTCATGTGCATGTTCCAACTATTTGGTGTGACAACTTATCTGCTATTGCTATGACCCACAATCCGGTGTTTCATGCTAGGACTAAGCATATTGAAGTGGATTATTATTTTGTCAGAGAAAGGGTTGTAGCCAAGAAGCTTCACATTTGTCATATTCCTACTACTAATCAAATAGCAAACATTTTCACCAAACCCTTGTTTGTGGCTAGATTTCAGTACCTTCAAAGCAAACTCTTAGACCTTTCCAGTCCTCTGAGTTTGAGAGGGAATGATAAGGCAGAGTAGTCATAACAACTAGCTGCAGCCAAGGCCACATCACAACAGCCAGTAGCTGCAGCAAAGGCCACAGTCCAGCAGCCAAGGCCACAGCTTAGTGGCCAGCAACCACAGCCAAGGCTTTAGCTCATAATAGACAAAGTAGCTAAAGCTACAGCGGCTGCATCATCAATTGCAGCTCTCTCTCTCTCTCTCTCTCTCTCTCTCTCTCTCATCTCTCTCTCTCTCTCTCTCTCTCTCTCATTTCAAGCATGTGTGAATTACAAAGCAATAGTTGCAAATAAGTTGTTAGTTTGTTACAGATTAACTATGGTTTAGGTCTTGTATGGGAATAGGTTATTTTAGTAACTTTTTGACTTTTTGGCTAAAATATGAGGTAAAAAAAACTTCTATGTTTGGAATGAATTTTTGATTTTTTACGAAAAGATGTGCAAAAAGTAGAAAGAAAAGAGAATCTTTGACTTTTTGGTCTAGGTTATAGGCTTTTTGGTTTTTTTTTATAAACTATTACTTCGCAAACGAGGCCTTAGTTAGATAGTTACAGTCAGGTTAGGTAGTTATGGTTAGGTTAAGTAAAGAGTGCTAGATATGTTTATAAATACTGTCATCACTACATTACTGGTGATTGATTTCATTCAATACAATTCATATTCTTGTTTCTCTTTACTTTTCACCACCATCTCTATTGGCCACCACTACTGCAACTGCCACCGGCGACCCTACTTTCCATCCCTAGCGAGCACCTTTGCCATTTCTACCACATTCGGTGCCAAACCCCACTATCGCCCATTACCACTCTCTCTTTCCTCTCTTCTTCTATCATCTCTTGCCATCGTCCCCTACTACATCGCAACCTAGTGATGCTTTCCACCCCTTCTTCCATCGGGACTTCTGAACCCCACTCCCATCACGAACCAGCTCCATTTCCCTCTACCATCGTGAAGCAAAAAAGAGAACTAGAGAGATCTTGAGAGGTTGACAGATTTGGAAAAATAAAAAGAGAATGGGGAAAGAGCGTTGATCGGGCGTGAAGAGACGGTGGTCACTAGTGGGGAAAGGTTTAGGGGATGGTTGTTAGGGTGACGACAATGGTGTCAAAGGTGGTAGTTGCGAGTGGGGGCTAAGGTTTGTGTTTGGGAAGATAAGAGTAGGTTTGATATTATTGTAAATGTATAGAGAAGAAATTAAAATTTCAAATTTGTAGGGTGTAAAAAATAGAAAATAAAAAGGTGTAAAGAGTTAATTTTGTGGTGTAAGTAGAAGTACACAAACTTAAATTTATCAATGCAAAGGTTTACCTTAAAATTTTAAATTTATCTCTCTTAATTTTAAATTTCTCTCTCTTCTTTCACTTTCCACTAGTTTTGCTTTGCATAAGTTTTTATTTAGGGAATTACGTATAGGTCCTAATAAGTAGAGTTATTATCCAATAAGTCATGTGACAATTAATGGTGTTTTTCATCAAACTCTATAAGAAAATATCACAAATTGTTAATTTTCAATGACAGTTTAAAAATTATCACAAAAACTATCACTAATTAGCGACAGTTTAAAAAATTATCACAGAAAAACGTTACTATTTGTAAGTTTTAATGACAATTTATAAAAATCGTGACAAAAAAAAAGTTGTTAATTGTCAATTTTAGTGACATATGTAAAAAATCGTCACAGAAAATTATTTTTAGCGACGATTTTATTAGGACTTATTTTTAATAGGATTAGATGAAAATTAAATTCAATTATGAGGACTTATTGGTATAATTTACCTTTTTTTATTTCTACTCAAACAGAATATTAGGTTGGCAAATAATGGAGAAATTTCATTTTAGACAGTGGGAAGATAATTCCATTTTTCGTAGTTCTTCAATTTTTCTTGTGTTTGGTTGATAACTAGATTCAGTATTGAATGTATTAAGTGATAATCAATTATCTATTTGATAATTAAAATTGATATCACTTAAAAATTTAAGTGCATTAGGCTGAAACCTAAGAAAATTTTAATTTATATGAAACTTACTTAATTCTAATTGAATTTATAAACACTAAACATAAGTATCGATACACATTATTATAAACTTACTATCACCACCATCACCACTGCCACCATTACCCGTCACCACCACAACCATCACTATCATGCCACCGCCACCAAAATCGCTACTGCTACTACCACCACTATTGCTACCTCTGCCACCACTACCACCGCCACCACTGCCATCATTGTGCCACCATCACTACCACCACTATAACTATCACTATCTTCATCACAGAACCACTATCATTTTACTACCACTAGCATTGCTACCCCTACCACAACCACTATCACCATTACAATATACAATTTAAAAATAAGAAATTTTAAATTTGATCTTATTCCTATCAAACAACTTATTTTTAGTTCAGCACTTTATCAAATAATTTTTTAAGTTAAAAAATTCAGCATTCAATTTTCAATTTTCAGATTAATCATATACCAGGCTTGCACAAAAAAATATTCAATTGCAATTATTTTTAGATTATCCAATTTATTTGCAATTTCTCCAAAATAATTTACCTATTTCCCTTGAACTTAAACCAGGCCTTGGCACAATCGCCATGCGCAATCCCAAGCTCATCTTTACATCCGCAACCCAACTCTATCAAATTCAAACCATCCCTTGCTGCTGCTGCTGAAGAGCTTGCAGCAATCATAGTACTATCAGTTCCCGTTGTTCTTGTTCTTGTTGCTTTTGTTCTTGTTGGGGTTTTGGATGATGATGGTGATGATGATGATGGATCAGAACTCAAATGGCAAATCCTGCAAACCCTTTCCCCACCCATATTCTCCACAAATTTTCCATTCCGATCATCACTACTACACTTGACATCAATGGCGCAATAGTTGGAGTCATTTGAATTCTCATTTGGATTCCCATTCTCAGCCCTTTGCTCTTCCGAACTTATCACGATTACGGTCTCAGACACACTCTCATCGGCTGAATTCAGTGCCTCACTAGTTCCTTTTCCATCACTCAATTCATCGTCCATAATAACTGTCTCTGGATCGAACACTTGAATCGATTGAATAGAACAATCAATCACACACATATATGTAATCAACTGTCACGGTGGTTCCAATAGAGATGGATTGGAGTGTTGGATAAAAACAGGAAAAAACAAAATTTAAATAATAATAATAATAATTGCATAGCTGCAAACAAGTTTACTATGCTAATTGCATCGCTGCAAACAAATTTTGCCTTGCTCCTGTCGAACTAAGGCAACCAAATTACAATAATTAATGCCCATTGGATGAGGCAGGATCATTGTTTCTAGGAAATTTCTCTTTTGCTAGGCCAAATTCACTTTCCTGGAAATTCAGTTTGTAAGGGGGAACAAAAATTTCATGAATTTAAGGTGGTATTTGGATCATGGATTTTGGTAGGAATTTGAAAAGAGAATAGGAAAAAAGTAAGTAAAATGTGAATGAAATATAGCTTTATATTTCACTCACATTTTCCAAATTTCTGCCCAAATATATGATCCAAACACAGCTTAATGAACATCTTTGTTGGTGTCCAGAAGCCATCTTCTCTTCTTATGCAAAGCGTCCATTTCTCTATTCAAGAGAAAAAATTAAGAGTTAAATTCATTTTTCTCTCTTGTGATTTGGGACTGAAACACTTTAGAGTAATTCTATTTTCACACACCATTTTTTTTTCTGTGCATATCATCTCTTAACACACTCACTTAATGAATTTAAAATATTTTATTTCTCTCAATTTACACACAATTATTCTAATCATACCCTACCTAAAATAATAGTATACGCACTCAATATTAAAAAGAGTTATGTTCAAGGAGTTCAACGCTTTTGGATTCTTCAAGGAGTTCAACGCTTTTGGAGAGGTGTTGTCTAGTCCATTGCGCCTATTTTTAGATTCCGTTTCGATAATTCAAACCATTCACATTTTAACATTCGTCGAGTATATCACTCCAACAAAAAATCAAGTCCATTGAATAACAGCAACCACGTATTTGGATCAGTTTTAAATTCCGTTTTGATATTTCAAACTATTCACATTTTAAAATTCGTCGAGTATATCATTACAACAAAAAATTAAGTCGATTGGATAACGACAATGAAAAAAAAATGAACAGTGAAAAAATAAACGATTCGTACAAAATTAATATGAGCACATAATTTATGCTATCCGATCCACTTGATTTTTTGCAGAGATGACGTACTCGACGAATATTAAAATGTGAACGGTTCAGATTATCAAAACGGAAACCTATCCAATCCCAAATTGGACTGGAGACAGTCCAGGTCCGATTTAAATATAGTCAAAAAGTCCCTATTGAATTAAAATGCTACCGTTAATTTTTTTTCATCCAAACTAATGAAAGGTGTATGACACTAATTTTTAGAGTGAGTTTGGCTTTTTGAAAAATCAAATTGAAATTAATATAACAAAAATATAATTTTACCCCCATTTTTTCAAATCTAAAATTAGATTAATATGTTAATTAAAATATAATTAAGAATTGATCTCACTAACTTATATAATACACAGGGTTTGCAATAATACCATGCCATACAAAATGCAAATCAGATTGAGTTGATGTTAATAGAGCACACTGCAAAACTGCTACTGGAACGACAATAACATTCCTGTGATTTCATCACAATTTTTCAACAAACTTCCAACATAGGATATTGCAGACTGAAATCTGGGCAACATCATATGCCAGTTTAGCCAGGTATATCATTTTCCAATTCCATCATATCAGGGAAGTGAAAAACAGCAAATGAAATATATTGGCAAAATGATGTAAGCATAGTATACATATAGGTACAAAGGAGAGAAATAATATTCTCTGATTCATAGTCAGGCACAACAAACACGAAGTACATACAAAATCAAACGACCAACGACAAATCCCTCCCCTCCTCTCCCTGTGGTTCTTTCAAGAGCCTTCCTTGCTTCCAGTACGTGTAATTCTTTCTTTTTTCTTTTTCTTTTTTTTTTTCTTTTCAAGCTTTTTCTTTCTGCAAAAAACTTTACGATTATAGAAATTACAATAAAACATATACAAACAGATTACAGATTTCCCCCTCTATAATAGTTTTTTCGGGGGTGATGGGGGAATTGGGAGGGGAATTGAGTGCAGCCATTGAACATCCTAAATATTTTGCATCATTGTAGAGCAAGTGAAGCTGCTGATCAGGTGGGTCACCACAGGGTTATTCAAAGCCCTGTTCGTCTCGTTCATCAATTACTAGAAACCAATTCAACATCACTCCATGTTATGTGATTGAAGGAAAGAAATTAAGACCCATTTGTCGTCTCACGTGCTCTGGTATCAACTTGCCAACAAGCTCCAGAGAAGCTCCAGCCAACTATGACGAAAACAATCAGTTGTTTCAATCATTAGGGATAACTTCAAATGGGAACTTTCTAAGCAATCACTGATTGATTAAACTCATAGCAATTTTTCTAATTCAATCAACTCAAGAAAGCATTGTGCGGACTGTAATTATCATTTTTGTTTATAAGCATTATCCATAGATATCTACAAGGATTTCACAAAATCTTACCAATCATAACAAAATTCCAGGTATCAGAAAACAAAGTCATGCACAAAAGCACTTGAGATTTAAAAAATGAATAAATAAAAAGAAAGAAAGAAAGAAAGAAAAAACGAAAAGAAAAACCGACAAGTTGATAACGCCATGACTCCATTTATACATTTGTTCTCCACTACTGGTGTCAATAAATTATAAGTAAGCATACGTTTGTTATTTTATTAACTGATAGGCTAATAGTACTATCATCATTCATTCCAGTACATAGCAAAACAATTTCATTTGAAGGTAATGAATCCATAAAACAAAGAATCACTTATTATTTCCCCCAACCCACAATACTTTTCACCTCAATTCAGTTTGGTATTGTCTAAAGAATTTTCATTTTTGTTTTTGTTTTCCAGAAACAAATGAGAACTTTCGACAACATCCCTTCTTATTGTTCTCATTTTCGTACGAAAACAGTTTCTAAAATGGGGTGCTTCCAAAATATCTTTCCTAAAATAGTTGGGAAAATTAGTGGAAAAAACTCTTTCTGGAAACTTATTAGATCCTATAAAAATACTTGTGATCCAATAAATCCTATATTTGTTTGGAATTGTATTCTAGGAGGTACTTTCTTTAAATTAGATGTTTTTTATTGACAATTTTACCATTATTTTGGTCAACAAGCCTATATGGCAACATTTTTTTTAAAAAATATATTTTGGAACTTTAAAAATTCATGACTTTCAAAATACACATCGATTTTTGAAAAAATTTAGAAACTTACTCAACGAGATATATCAAACAAAATCTCAATTGAATATAAAATTACGTAAAAGGAAAAAGTAAAAATTTCACACTATTTTTGGATTTGAAAATATCAATCACTGTATTTGGTTTCAATTTTCTGAAAATTGAATATTTTGTTTTTCGTATTTTTTTGTTTTTAGTGAATATTTTTTAAATTTTAAGTAATTTTTTCTTTTTTAGATGTACCTTACTTAGATGTATTTAAAAAATAAAATATTGTAAAAAAATATTTTAAAAAATCAATAAATATACAAGAATACGAAAATATACTTCTTTTTTTTTTTTTTTGGGTATTTCATGAATTTTTTAAAGATTTTTTTTCACAAATATTATACTTTTAAACAAAAAAAATACGAAGAATAAAAAACCTCAATTTTCTAAAAAGTGAAACTAAACAAGCTAAATTTTTTCCACTTCTACAATTTTACACTTTTGAGGAATGTTGTTAAGGGACTCCTCATCTCCGCATGTACCAAACCAAACCAAACCAAACCAAACCAAGTCAACCCTCAAGTCCCATCAAATGGGATCAACTACATGAATCATTCTTCTCCATTCGGCTCTATCACGGGCTACAATTTTTCACCGCATCCAGGCGCCAATGGCCCTTGCTCATTTTTTGAAACACCCAAAGACAGGCGCAACGCATCACTTAAGGGAAACGACCTAGCATTTAATCGATTCAAAGTATGATTCATGTTCATAAGGGATCCAAGCGGCTTTTTTTACGTGTTAGCTGTCGACTACCTAACACACAACCCTCCTCCTTTACCTAGGCTTGGGACCGGCGGAGTTAATAAACAACCGCGACAAAGTTCCCCATCTCCACATATGTATATATATTTATATATATGCAAAGATATAAAATAGTGTGAATGTTCTAGGAAGTGAATATTCGGCACTTAATAGAGTTCAATCATATACAATGAAACTTTTTCTTACTTAGTGATTTTTCATCATTTTTTACCATAATCTCTGTTGTTGTTATTATTATTATTATTATTATTATTAATGAAAAAGTAAAAAGTCTTTGGGGGTGTTTGTTACAATAGGTGATTGTTACTTTATTTGAATTTGGGTGTTGTGTCAGATTGTGTGGTGCAATTTATGCTTATAACTTATTAGGCAAAAAGAAGCTGAAAAAGGCAAATTATCTGGAAGCTGGGGGAGAGGTGATTTTAGCTTTTGCTTTCTGATTATCAGCTTTTAGCTTCAAATAATCTCTAACAAACAGGGTGTTCATGTCTTATTTATTACATGAAAATATGATTTTAACTTGCAAAAGCACCGAGTAAAGTTTTGTCTTTTTTCATTTAGCAAGCAAGAGTCTTCAACAAATTCTTCTATTTGATATTATCAATTAAACATTGTAGCCACCCAATGGATGAACGAAACGAAAATAGAAAAAATACTTTGCATGTCTTTTCCACCAACCAAAATAAATTAATAAGAAGAGAGAAGAAAAAGTTGGTTGTGGGATCTACCTCTTGTTTGAAGTTGAACAGAGGAGGTAATGGGCGACCATTTGGTAGGCGGACATTGGGTTCTCGAAGCTCATCAAAAAATGGATGTGCACATGCCTCTAGCTGCAATATCAAGAATCAAATCCACTCAATCAGGGGAGAATGGATATGCAAGAGGGAGAGACTAAACCATAATAACTCATAGGTATTGTTTGGATCAATGGAATGAAGGTGTAATGGAATGCTCATTCAGTTAAAATGTCAATTCTTATATTTGGTTCATTAAAAAAAGAAAAACGATGAAAAATGTATTGCAAATGGAATTCACCATTAGAAAGGATTGGTCATTCCATTCCATTCCATTCCACTTTCATTCCAGAATGGAGCATCAATGACTCACTATTTACATAACTAGACAACAATGAAATGTTCATACAAATGCAAGCAGAACCAAACTTACTGCAGTGCAGCGTAGACTTGGGGAGTATTGTAGTAGCCTTGAGGCAAGATCAATTGCTTCAGGAGGCATCCTTTGGTGGAAAACCTGAAACCACAAACTCAAAATCAGAGTGATAAAGGCTGTTATAAAAAGCAAAATGATTCAGCATAACTTCATGGTAGAATGAAAAGCATACCTTGTGCCAAGGGTGTGCCTTTATTTGTGGAAATCTAAAATCAGTATAACCTGGGTTCATACAACGAATTTCTTCCCGAGTCGGTGTACCAAGAAACCTGGAATAAAGAATGTAAGAAACTATCACATTGGTAATGAATTGCATGACTTCTGATACAAATTATGAACTGCACCTTGATAATCTCCACAAGCTGTTCTACTGCATTTTCTCCAGGGAACAATGGCTACAAAAGCAAACATAATGAAAAGTCAGCTAAACATGGTATGACCAAAATCAAAAGTACGAGGACATTTCCATAAGCATAAGGTGTAGTCGAACACGGAAAACGCTGCTCACCTGGCCTAAAAGAAGTTCAGCGAGGACACAACCAGCTGACCAGATATCAATTGAAGTTGTATATTCCGTGGCACCAAATATGAGTTCTGGAGCCCGATAGAAACGTGAGCATATGTATGCTATGTTTGCTTCACCCTTCACCTAATGACAATTGGAATCACAGTGAAAACATGAAGTACAAAGCCCCACAAACATGAAGTTCAATGATATTCACCAGCATGAATGTGTTACCAAGAGGCAGCAATCATGAAATATACATATAAATGTAATTTAGTATCATGATATCCACATGAATGGAGACAATTGGTCAATTACACTCCAGCTTGGATCCTTACTAGGGATCATTTCCTAGGGGACTCGCTATGAGAAGCTAAGGGATTATTTCATCAGATTTGACACACGATTGGGATGATTCTTATATACATCCTATAAGAATCAAGATCGCCACACAAACTAGAAAGTATTGAGGAAAAATGGAATGTGGAATTCCATTAACAATACGCAAAGGTGAGTTTACATTTAATATAGAACACAGCTGCAGCAACAGACCAAAATTTGGGGCAATTCTCTTAAAGTTTGAAGCTCATGAAGTGGCTAATGCCCAAAAAGTATAATATGCGTAGATGTGACTTGTCTCTTGAGCATGTGATAAGTGAACACCAGAGTTGATCACAATCTTTCAAGTATTATGCCTAATGATGATCATTTCACACCGCATTGGCGTAAGGGTCAATAGAAACTTTGAAAAAATTCTACTCGTCATCTAAAAAGATACTAGATAGCCATCACATGAGAGAGAGAGAGAGAGAGAGAGAGAGAGAGAGAGAGAGAGATTAGGAAAGCTGAAACAAATAGATGCACATACTAGCATTTTTGCACTTCCAAAATCGCAAATCTTGACCTGGTGAGAAAGAGGATCAACCTGTATAAAGCCAACAACGAGCTCAGAAAACAGCCATACAAAGTTATCTCAAATTAACAACCAAAGAAATTCATACCAGAACATTTTGAGGCTTCAAATCCCTGTGACAAACTCCAGGCACATTGTGCATATATGCCAGCCCCCTGAAAATCTGGTAAATACGACCCTAATTAATACCATTGGAAGAGATAAGAAAATAATGGACCCTTGGGAAGCACCATGCATACTTGGTAAGTGTAAAGTTTCACATAGATGAGAGGCATTCTTTGGTTCAAATTGCTGTAATGCTTCAAAACCCGATATATGGTCTCTGGGACGTACTCCATCACTAAGTTGAGAAAAAGCTCATCTTTACTCGTAGTGGAAAAGAAGCAATGTTTCAGAGAAACCACATTTGGATGATCCAGTGTGCGCATTAATTGCAATTCACGGTTCTTGTATCTTCTGTCTTGTAAAACCTTCTTTATTGCTACTGTCTCTCCAGTTTCCAAGCATTTGGCCTATGAGAAGAGCAGCATTAGTGCATCAAATGAGGGAAAAAAAAAGAAACGATTCTTCTACATCAAAAGAGCATCAATAATCATCTGCACACCTGAAAAACAATTCCAAATGATCCAGTCCCAACAACACGCTCTGCCATGTAACTGATAGTCTGCAATAACAATAATATTGTGTTAAAAAAAATTTAAAAATAAAGAAATAAAATCTGCAACCAAAATGCAAATACCCCTACCCCCAACCCAAAACATGAGGGACATTAATAACAGGTAAGCATTTAAAACATTTACATCTTATTGAATAGTTAATGATTGTGTTATGATTAACAATTCACAAATACATGTCACAAAATTTATATATATAGAAAAGAAAAAAGAAATGCAAATATGTATGGACTGAATTCTAGTTGATTAGAAGACCCGATCAAATGAGAAGCCATGCTTTCATGTCATTCTAGTGAAAATTTTAATTTTATTAAATGTGTGCACCGTGCATAAAATTATATATGTATGTATGCATGAATCAATAACACAACTTGTTCAGAGCAAGTCAAAAGGGTATTCAAGAAGGTAGTATTACCTGTTTGGGTTCTCCATTTTTGCCACCAATGGTCGTGGAAATAATGTGACCAGTGACTGTATCGTTTGAGTCGACAACTGGGGCAGAGATCTCCTGCAAGACATATCAGATCAAGATGTCACACAAACAATTCACAGATCATTTACCTATGACAAACAACTGGTATTTAGAAAATATACATAAGCTTGGACAAATCAGAAATTAGAAATCTGATAGATCAACAAATCACTGACGAAACGAGATAGTAGAATATGACCCACCGATCACATGAAGCAAATACCCTGATCAAGAACAATACTAATGGCATTCCACTGAGCAACTATACTAAACTGAACCAGAGAAATATTTAAAATGACAATGAGCAAATGAAAATCACAGAAACATAAAATCAAACCAAAATTACACAAAATCACTATGATCTAAAAGATAGTTCAGCTAAGATTCAGACCATATGTCAAAAAAAAAAAAAAAAAAGGACCCAAATTAGTCAAAAATCAACATAGAAGGGAGACAGGACAAAAAGATTCCCAACTTCAAACCCTACCATCAAAGCAATCACCAGAAATGCAAGTGAAGGAAACAACCCAGCTCATCAAATAAACCCTAAGCAACCCTCAGTTTAGTTGCCCAGAAAACAGAACAAGAAGAAACAAAAGCCCACATGGAATTCTACTATTTAAGCAAAAGGGCATGTAAAATAGGGGCCAGTTTAGCAAATTTTCCAGGGAAACAAACGGAAAGCACACACATAGCAATTCAGATATGAGAGTCATGGTAAATTTTCCGGGAAAATGTTGAGATCTTACCTTGTCGTCAGCCATAATTTTTCAGGCAAAAGATGGAGATGAAGGAAGAAGAGGAGAGGAAGAAGAATATTTTCTTTTTGGACAAAAAGAGTTTCAGCTCATAATTGTCGGGCGGAACGAGGGAGGACCCATCAGCCAAACAAACTCCATGTGATTACAGCTCCTTTTTGTTCTTCTCTCTCTCTCTCTCTCTCTCTCTCTACTCTCTCTCATATCGGAGAATATACAGAGGCCCCTAAAGGTCCTGTTAATTACGAGAATGTCATTTCAATGAGTGAAGTTGGCAGGCTACATTTACCGGCCCTGTTCGGGAATTGAATTTTGATTTTTTTTTTTTTTTGGGTGAAATAAACAATAAAAATAAAATAGATTAAAATAGATAATAAGATAAATATTATATTTAAATTATAATTATTTAATTTTTTCTCTTATAATTATCAAATCAATTACAAAAAAATCATTTTAAATGTAACTTTTTACTCAAGTTAAAATATCCAAATAGCTAAAATGTCAATTAAAATAGCCGAATTTTGAAATAGTGCAGGTAGATTGTTGGACAATTAAAAATAAAAAATAAAAAAGCTCAATAGTTTGATTTTGGTATAAAATAAATCTTATATTTTTAATTATGTTAATTTAAATTTTAAATTTTTTATTTATTTAAAATTTTTAATTATGTTCATTTAAATTTTAAATTTTAAGTGAATCTTGAAAAGTGAAACAAACGAAACAATTGTTTAATTTCACTTTCAGGATTCACTTTTTAGAAAATTGAAATTTTTGGTTTCTTTTTTTTTTTTTCATTGAATTTTTATAATATTTTAAGTAATTTTATTAATTTTTAAATACACTTAACATAAATACACTTAAAAAAGATATAATATTTGTGAAAAATATCTTTAAAAAATTTACTAAATACTAAAAATATAGCCAAAAAAATATAAGAATTCAGTACATTTTCATATTCTTATATATTTATTAATTTTTTAAAATATTTTCTACAGATATTTTAATTTTTAGATATATCTCTATGTAAAGTACATTTAAAAAAGTAAAAAAAAAAACTTAAAATTTTAAAAATATTTAATAAAAATAAAAAAATTGAAAATTTGAATTTTAAAAAATTAAATTGAAAAAATTAAAACCAAATCGAGTTAATTGTTCTTTCATTCACTACCATGGTCCATTTTGAGTAGAAACTTGCTATTATGTGATATGACAACCAGCGAGTTGGACAACCAAAACTGATCATTTCAAAATTGTTGCGGAGTGTTTTAAGAATTTCGTAAAAAGTTAATTTTTTAATTTATTTTATTTTTTTGTGAGTAAAAAATATGAAAGGTAATGTGATCAAAAATAAATAAAAGACTAAAAGTTGATTTTTTACCCTCTTTCCAAAGTCCCTAATGCAAGTTCGAATATAAATAATGCCCTTGAAAAGTTGACTATTCTAAATTAGTAGTAAAATCAAATAACTCAATAAAATAAGCAAACCACTTGATTTCTAATAATGTATTCAACCATTGAAGTAAAGAATATGTGCCCTTTGATACAAAATTGACGAAACAATAATACCACCTACTTTTAAGGCCACTGGTCAAAGGACAACCTAGATGAGTTGAATAACTAGTTATTGATCCATAGTTTTTTAGATGATTATGGGAGTGGACTAGGAATGAGCATTGAGTTATCTATCTGACCTTCCAAAATCATTTAATTCAAATTGCTTATATTTATTTGGACAGTTTTGCAGAATCATTAGAGTTAGATACAGGTTAGGATTTTTCTGTTTGCGGGTTACGGTCGGGTCACGAGTTTTACCTGCACTCGCACTCACCTGCCCGCATCTGTATACATTTTCTTTTTTTAAAATCTAGACCATCAGATTTTCATGTAAGTTTTGCTTCACCAATAATCAACCACTTTTTTTCACATCATTATAATAACATTATAACATTACAATAATATCACACACTTCCTTGTTTAAAATACTTATTCTTCAATTAGAATTCTTTAATTCTTTGCAAATCTAATTATGTGATTTTTTTTATATGTTAGTTTTTATTTAATTTTCATTCTAATTTTTCGTAATCCAGTTTTACTGGAGGATAGTGTTGAATATCCCGCAATCATGAATATTTAAAAAATAGAGAAAAACAAGCCCAAAAATAAATTTTTAAAGGAAAAAACTCAATCTGCAAATCGTCCGCACATTCGCGAACCCTATCTACACAAACCACAAACCACACTGCGGACGATTGCAGATTCAATTTTTCCCAAACCGCAGACATGCGAGCGGGTCCAAACCGCAAACCGAACTGTAAAAAATCGATCTGCGAGCACCCCTAGAGTGGACACCTTCTAATTGATTATCGCAATTGAATGGTTTATTAGTCTCATTCATAGTAGATTCATTTCGGGCTCAGTTTAATAATATAAATCGTTCATTTTGTAAGATTTTTTAAGTGAATTATTTATTTAAAAAAATGAAATTTATTGAATTTCATAATCAACTTGATTGGATCAAATTTGTTTGAAAAATAATTAATAAAGAATATGAATTTAAAAGTAAACAGTCTATTTTTTTTTCCCCTAACCAATGACGTCCAATCAAATGGCTATAAATGTCTAATCCATCTAATTTTTGACACAAATGATCTACTCATAAAACTCTACAAAATCAACAATTTAGATTATCGAAGTGAGGCCCATAATTGACCCCATTAAGCAAACTAGATGGTTTAGTTGGTTCTCCCCTCTTGGAGAGAAACCTAGCCCTGAATTTACATACACATAATTAAATCATGAAAAATTATCGAGCATGTATATATCAAAACAATGGGTTCATTTGTGATATATATTTTATCTTATAAGATCTCTATTATCCTCCAATAGACACAAAAAAAATTGTTAACTTCCTCATTTTACCTCTCTCTAAGAAACCCTATTCGCTCTCTCTTTCTCTTCTCTTTAGTAGGGAGAGGACAATGTTTTTAACCTTCCTCTCCCTTCCATTTCTTCTCCTACTATTTCGATCACCATAATAGCCACTACTACTTGTCTTTTTTCCGTTATTGGTTTGCCACCAAGAAAGCTTTCAGATCTAATATTAGATTTGATTCATGACCAAGATCCAAATACCGTTAAACAAATTGTTATACACTAGGTGACCACCTCAAGTCCATAATATTTCATTTTGTAATGTAGATGCAGGTATTAAGGTACTAGAGCTACCTATTGCGACAATGAACAATCGTGATGGTGATTGATATTGTTTGCTTAGTGGTGATCGTTTTGTTTTATTTTTGTGTTACAGTAATAGCTCTCCATACACAGGTTTCCTCCTTTCCTGGATGTTTTCTTTTCCCTACGTAAAGGTTTATCTTTCTCCCTATGTGGAGACTCATATCCTCATTGCGTTGAGATTCTCTTTATCCCTTTTGGAATATATTTTGTACTCCAATGTACTTTGTTGGACAACCTATTGTCAAATGTGTAATATATTAAGCCATATGTTTTCTCATTTAAAAAAAAAAAAAAAATTCATTTTACAGAAAAATCATTTTCTCCATATATAAATAGGCTTAAAATTATATCACAAAATTGATTTTGAATTTTTTTTTTTTTGTTTTTTGTTTTTTTTTGACCTTATACTAATTAATAGAAGTTTTGAATTTATAGTTTATTTCTATATTTCCTTCAAGGACTAAATTAATTTGGAATTGAATTTTGAAAGACTTAATGGATACAATTAGAACTACAAGGGCTAAAATAAAACATGAGTCAAGCTTTAGAGACTACAGCTATAATTCAACCCCTTTTTTTTTTTTTTCTTTTTTTTTTCATTGAAAGTGTTATATGTGTTTACTATGTTCATTTGACAATCGGTTATAAGTCCAACTTCATTGCTTCCTCACAATGCTTACGAAGACAACTAAATGAGTAGTCAAATTTCACACAAATACTTCTTAAATTGAGAATAGTTGTACAACAAATATGAATTGGCTTAGATTGTCTACAAGTTAACATGAATAAACCAAAATCATATCAAAGTTAACTGCATTAATTTGCTTTCACAAATCATATCAATGAGTCTACTTTTCCTAACTTAACCCATTAGATTGTAGAAATATTATATCTATCTATCTATAAAGTGAACAACTCACTTGATATTTTGAAACTTTTTCTCTCATTTTGTCAAGTGATTTTTTTTTATTGAAAAAAATAAATAAATTATATAATGAGATGAACAAGACTTGAACTTAAAACTATTGGTTTGATAAACAACAACGTTATCATTTGGGTAACACGCATTTCACGTTTTTAATTCAAAATTAAGATGCATATTGTACATATTTAATAATACTTCTATTGTGTAGGCACACACTCCCTAGTATATATATTTTGTGTGTTAAAATATGATCACACAACCAAACTGTATCCAACTCCAAGATTCTATGAACAAAGCCGAAGAGCACAGGTAGTAAATAGGTCCAACATGTGACATTTTGTTCCAGGTGACCGCTCGTGCGGTGAAAGTACCACTCGAGCGAAGATGGAGAACATCCAGCAGTTTTGTAGGTGGGAGTGGACCGCTCGAGCGATGAAAAGACCGCTTGAGCGGTTTGTACGAAATTAGCATTTTAAAACGGCACATTTCAGATCATTTCTGCACCCTTTTCTTTCTCTCTTCTTTTCTTTTCTCTCCCCTTCCGAAAACCCTAGATTTCTTACCCCAAATATCTCTCATTTCTCTAAGACATAAGCCCAAATCACTTGCAAGGAGTGAAGTACACGTGAAGATCATCCTTCCTACTGATTGGATTTTGTCTTTGTGAAGAATTCTCCTAGAAGCTTGGCTTACTTTCTCTTTGCTTAAGGTAGGATTACTTTTAACTTAGTATCTCTTTGGTTTGAAGATGTTTATATAGTATGATTGTAAATATAAGACTTGATTCAAAGATTGAGTGAGGTAAAACTTGTATTTGACAAAAAAGGGATTTTTATTTGATTATTGTTGGAGTTTTACTTAATCTTTTATATCATATGATTATTGATATTGAGAAGTTATATATATCTATATAATAAGACAGAAGGGTTTTTGAAGATGTATAAAATATATTAGAGATACATTTTAAATCAATGGTTTATATCAATTCTGAGTATATATCAATGGTTCAGATCTATGTAGTTCCCGCCCAAACATTTAGGCTTCCACCTACCCACGTCTCCTCTCCATTCTATCTTTATCTGTGTGTGTGTGTGTGTGTGTGTTCTCACCCACGTTTCCTCCTCATTCCCTCTTTATCTCTCTCTCACTCTCTTCTTCTTCTTCCATACCCTCCTTCTTCGCTCCCTCTCGACGCTGCTCTCCAGTCTTGGCTCGCAAGGTAAGATTTCTACTATCTCTCCATCTCTGTTCTTCTTTCTTACCCTCCATCTTCACTCACTCTCCTTCTCTCTCTGTTTCCCTAGCATTTTTTATCTTCCTTATCTTGGTTTATCTGGGTTCATAACCTATTTATCTGGGTTTGATTGTTTAACTATGTTTAAAATGGGTTTGATTGTACACAAACTGATTTTGTCAGGCAATCAGTTTTTTGTATATTATTTGTGTCTATACGTCTAATTTTTTCTTCGCTCACTCCCATTCTCTCTCTGTTTCCCTAGCATTTTTGATCTTCCTGTCGTCTTTATAAACTGAGGTTAGGTTTGACTATTTATCTGGGTTTATCTGGGTTTCATTGTTTATACATCTAATTTTTTGGCTTGCTAATCAAACATCTTCTGTGAATTGCTTTCTATCTCTGTATTCGATTAATTGGGGTAAATGATTTCTTTTCATTTTATATTGTTGGGTTTGATTTATATGTCTATATCTGATTGATTGGGGTAAATGATTTCTTTTCATTTTATATTGATGGGTTTGATTTATGTGGTGCTTCTGGGTAATCTCTTTTGCCCAAAAAAAACCCTTAATCGATTGTTGGGCTAGGAGTTTGAGGTATTCTGCACACACTTACCTTTTTTCTCTCTTTCATTTGCAATATTTATTTTTTTGATTATTTTTTTTGGTTTGGCAACAAAAAAACTTCGTTAATAAATTAAAAGAGAATATTCAAGAGAAGGTGGAGGTCAAGAAGTCATTTTCAACAATTTTATTAGTTTGGTTGAAACGAATCTATATAATAAGACAGAAAGGTTTTTGAAAATGTATAAAATGTATTAGAGATATATTTAATTTCAAAGGTTTAGATCAATTCTAATAAACATCGATGGTTCAAATTAATAGATGATTCCCGCCCAAACAATTCTCCTCACCTTCCCACCTACCCACGTCTCCTCTCCACCTTCCCTCTTTATCTCTCTCTCCCTCTCTGTTCTTCTTCTTGATCAGTTAAAATCTGATCTGGGTCGAAGAAGAAGAAGCAAGAGAGAACAATCGCATGGGAGAGCAAGAGAAAGGGAGAGCAAGAGAGAAAAAGCAACGAAATCGCAGGGGTGATCAATCTTGGAGTTGGCTAGGGTTTCCGATTGAGCAAGAGAGAAGAAGCAACTGTCGAACTCACCGAGTTGGCTCCTCTATTCCCTACCACCAACTTCACCACCACCACTACATCGACGCCGCCGTCTGTTTCAAGTTTTTTATTTTTAATTTTAGTTGGATAAATTGTTGTTTGTTGGTGGAAGGTTATCAAAGAGATAGCTGATTTTTTAAATTGCAGCTCCTCACATTGTAAAGTTGAAGATATCCATGTTATAGCCAATTCAAAGGTTATCAAAGAGATATCTTTTTTCTTGGTTTGTAAATCTTTCTCTTTCTCTCTTTATATGGATGTGTATGTTAATATTTTTGTGATATATCATAGTTTCTTAGGTGGAAGCCACATTGATGAACTTTGATAACTCTTTTTGGCACTAAATATAAATTGGCATTGTAACCGTGTACTGAAATATGCTTCAAATTTTTTATTTTTAATTTTAGTTGGATAAATTGTTATTCGCTGGTAGAAGGTTATCAAAGAGATATTTGATTTTTTAAATTGCAGCTCATCACATTGTGAAACTAAAAGATGTCCATGTTATAGCCAATTCAAAGGTTATCAAAGAGATAGCTTTTTTCTTGATTAGTAAATCTTTCTCTTTCTCTCTTTATATGGATGTGTTTGTTAATATTTTTGTGATATATCATAATTTCTTGGGTGGAAGCCACATTGATGAACTTTGATAACTCCTTTTGGCCCTAAATAGAAATTGACATTGTAACTGTGTACTGAAATATGCTTCAAGTTTTATATTTTTAATTTTAGTTGGACAAATTGTTGTTTGTTGGTGGAAGGTTATCAAAGAGATAGCTGATTTTTTAGATTGTAGCTCCTCACATTGTGAAGCTAAAGATATCTATGCTATAGCCAATTCAAAGGTTATCAAAGAGATAGCTTTTTTCTTGGTTAGTAAATCTTTCTCTTTCTCTCTTTATATGGATGGTGTCTATTAATATACCAATGTGTGGAAGCACATTGATGAACTTTGATAACTCCTTTTGGCCCTAAATAGAAATTGACATTGTAACTGTATACTGAAATGTGTATTTTGAAAATTTTGACTGTAGAGGTGAAGTTTCAAGATCAAAAAATGTACCCATGTGTACCACACAGTTAGAGGGACAATGTATATTAACATTTCTTTCTTGAGTTGGCATATCTAAGTTTATACTTCAAAGAAATGTACCCATGTGTGCTTCCTCCCTCTAAAACCCATTAATGTACCCATGGTTTCTGATTTTGTTTTTAAGTGCTAAACTTTTTCTGTGTTTTCATTCTCTTCTCATTCTTATTTTATTATTTTTTTTATAACTTTGTTTTCAACTCCATGAGGAGCTATCTTTGTTTGCTGCAACATTGTCATCTAATTGTGATGATATAATAGATTTTACTTACAAGAGTGATTGTGTTTTTCATGTTAAAAAATTGTCACTCACTATGGAGGGTTGAAATAGTGATTGTATTTTATTTGATTTTTTAATCAAAGTGATTGTGATTAATTGCTATTTATTGCTTGTTGATGGGAATCTTATATAATGGGAACGACCAAGAAAATTTGAGATAGTTGAGATAATTGAATTTTTTTTAGACTAAGACATTGAAAATTTGTTTTTGCATTGCCTCTTTCTAGCATGATTATTAGTAGTTGATTGGTGTGCTTGGTTTAATGTGCAGTATTTTGTTTTTATTTATTTATTTATTTTTGGGGGGAGGGGGTGTCAATGCAAAACCCTAGCAAGAGTGCTTGGTTTGTTTTTCTATATGCTCATTGAAATTATTTTTGTGCTTTTTTGGCACTCATATTTGTGGGTTGTGATGTCACATTTGTTTGGTTACTTATTGGTAGTTGTAAAGAAGTAACCTCATTGTAAAGAGATGGAGGCTTCCCTTCCCTTGCATTGTAAAAGGGAAAGGTGAGGGAAATGGATAAAAATTTAGCTTATATTTCATTGACATTTCCCTTACTTTTTTTTTCCCCTTTTCAAATTCCTATCCCTATCCATGATTCGTACTCATTTGGAACATATGATTTTGTTTTTGTTGTTTTATAGGTGTAACCTATGTTATTCGATTTTGTTTTTGTTTTTGACGATTATTTGAGCTTTGATAGAGTTGTTCTGTGGCGATTCACTTTCCCATTTCTCAGCTAAATCTCAAATTGCTTCTTCTTCTTCTTCTTCTTCTTTTTTTTTTTTTTTTTTTTTTGTAGATTGGGTGGATTCAGTTTGTGCGGAATTCATTTTTTTTTCTTCATAAAAATGTTCTAGTTGAACTAAAGGTGTTAAATGTTATGGTGATTACAGAATTTATCATTGCTTCTTATTTTTAAATTTTTTTGGACCTTTTATGTTATGGTGATGATGACTTAAATGCTCTTTTTTAAAATTGGATACAAAAGACACAGAGCAATCCAAGTATTGGTTTCTGTTGTGGGTTAATACTCCTTATATCATAGTGGTACTTTTATACAATTTTCATTTTGTTAATCATATTTAGGGGCTTCTCTATATTTCATCAATTTACATACAAGTTTAATTGTACTAATGCATTGTTCACAAGTTGTTTGACAAAATAATTAGAGAGAATTTTTTTTTTCTTTTCAATCATTGAGATATATTATTTTTGAGTTTTACCTAAAGTTCAAATAGAACCAACTGATGGAATAGAACAACTGGGATTCATTAACTAAGGAAAAACAACAGTGGTGCTATAGGGAATGCTAGCTCTAAATCTCCTCTTGCAAAGGTGAAAATCCTAAGTGATTCGTGATTAGATCAATATTTAATTACACCAATTCCCAATTATTCAAAACACACAATCTAAATCATCAAGCACTTACGAAAGTAGTTTAGATTGTTGTTTTTGAAAAACAATAAATCGACACAAACGATTTTTACGTGGAAAAACCACAATTGAAGCACCTTCAATTGTGATAAAAAAACCACGGGTGAAACACCACTAATCAATCCACTACTGAAGAAAGAAAGATTACAAAGATAACAAACAAATTACCAAACGCATCCAATTTGTCTTCAAACCTTTTGTAAATCTTTCACCACAGCCTTCGTCTCGAAATTGATTAGTATAAAGTTGAATCCACAACTTCTATTGTCGAATCAACGATCACGCACAGTATCAAACTCCTTTGATGCTCCACGTTTGAATCTCCGGATTCCACCGAAGAAGAACACTCTTGAATATGAAGAAACAAACTCCTAGTTGTGTGTATCTGAAATCATAGGTTTAGAACTCACTCAAAAATATCAAGGAAAACTAGCAAACAAGCCCCAAAACAAAACCATAAAGCTTCCAAAACAGATCTAAAAAACTTAACCCTAAAATAAGACTTAAACAGATATATATAGAAAACAGGGGCCGTGCACTCCACTCGAGCGCAGGATAGTCCGCTCGAGCGGATCCACTAAAACACGCGTGTGAATAAACAAGTTTCCGCTCGAGCGCCTTAACCCATGCTCAAGCGCGAAATCACACTTCTCAGTATTTTTGCAGACATGCCCAACTACTGAGACAGTACACATTCCACTCGAGTGCCAATGGTCCCGCTCGAGCGGGAAAGCCAAAAAACAAGAAAAAATTATAACTCTATAAAACAGAATTTGTTCGTGGATTTGGCAATAAAGGGACCTAACAATCTCTCCCTTTGTCAATTCTCGGACAAAACTCTTTTAAACAATTTTCCTGAAAACACACGTACTAGACAATCTTACCAACACAACCTATTGGACATAAGAAAACAAATCTAAAGAAACAGATCTGAAGCTGTTCAAAAGGTTGAGTTAACAATAATTAATTTAGAACAATCCAACAAGCATCCGCCTGTAAATCAGCAAGCAACACACCAAAAACCAAAAACTATGGAACTTCATAAGAAAATAACAAATGCCTATGAAATAGAGTAAAGCCCACAAAAATTATATCCAAAATGAAACAACCAAAGTATATCCAAAATATCTAGAAGAAGAACACTCTTGAATATGAAGAAACAAACTCCTTAATGTGTGTATCTCAAATCATAGGTTTAGAACTCACTCAAAAATATCAAGAAAAACTAGCAAACAAGCCCCAAAACAAAACCCTAGAGCTTCCAAAACAGATCTAAAAAACTTAACCCTAAATAAGACTTAAACAGATATATATAGAAAATAGGGGCTGTGCACTCCGCTCGAGCGCAGGATAGTCCACTCGAGCGGATCCACTAAAACACGCGTGTGAATAAACAAGTTTCCGTTCGAGCGCTTTAACCCATGCTCGAGCGCGAAATCACACTTCTCAGTATTTTTGCAAACATGCCCAACTACTGAGATAGTACACATTTCGCTCGAGCGCCAATGGTCCCGCTCGAGCAAGAAAGCCAAAAAACAAGAAAAAATTACAACTTTATAAAACAGAGTTCGTTCGTGGATTTGGCAATAAAGGGACCTAACAAAAGGTACAATTTTTTCTTAACTGGTTTTTACATGAGTATTTGCTCATAAAAAAAAAGTTGTATGTTGTTTTGTGTTTGTGAATGGAGCAGAGTTGAAATGTTACAATAACAATAGTGGATAGTGGAAGGAGAGCTCCACAATGAATTTCTAGGCTTGAATGAGGAGAAGAGCTCTATTGGTTTTGATGTAAGTAGGATTACCTTAAAAGTTAGTTTCTTTAGAACATAATTTCAAGACCGGAAAGAGCTCTACTTAGTTTGAATTCCTAGACTTGAATGAGGAAAAGAGCTCTATTGGTTTTTGATGCAAGTGGGATTACCTTAAAAGTTAGTTTCTTTATAACATAATTTGAAGATTAGAAAGAGCTCTACTTATTTTGAATTCCTAGACTTGAATGAGGAGAACAGCTCTATTGGTTTTGATGTAAACAGGATTACGTTAAAAGTCAGTTTCTTTATAACATAATTTGAAGACCGGAAGGAGCTCTACTTAGTTTCTCTGTCTCTCTCTCTCTCTCTCTCTCTCTCTCTCTCTCTCTCTCTCTCTATCTCACATACACACACACACACACACAACCTCTTTGCAAGTGACAATAATGGCAATTTTTTGTGAACTTCGTTGATGGTTTCTGTCTTTGGGATTGTGCTTTGTACATAATTTAGTTGTATTTTTAATTTTCCTTTTCTTTATGGTTATGTATAGCTCCTTTGCTGCTTCAAGTCTCAGTTTAGGTGTATAGTTAGAAGGTTGAATATCTTTATTAGCTAGTTTTACTTACTTTGGTTTTAGCTATGTTGTGGTTCACTTTCCCACATTTTATCTTGATAAATTTTTTTTTTATTCTCTGGATCAGTTTGGGGATGGCCTAAACCACATAAAGCACTTGAAAACTCTAAATGTTTAGGGAGGCAATTTCTTTTGTAGAATACAAAATACAAGAAATTGGAAAATGGGAGAATGATTTAATACAGTTGTATTGAGTAATATCCATACACTAACTAAAGATTTGATGCACTAATGTAGTCATCCATAAGATTCTTTTTCATGTAGCAATCACTTAAATATTGTTTTGAAGTCTTTATGAGTAAAAGGGCAATTTCTCATGTCTCATTCAAACTTAGATGGCATCTTCATTTTGTTTCTATGTAAAACATTTGATTTTATTTGTGAAGTGATGATTGGTCCTTTACCCATAAAGAATTTTTTGACTATGTGTAGTAGTGTAAGCACATGCATTGCACGTTAATAAATTTATATTGATGCAAAGCTAGGGAATTCAATGGTAGAATTTACACTATTTTTGGTTTTATCGTTGACACACTTTGAAAATGATTGACGTTGTATAAAGTTAAAGATTATTTAGAGGCAGATTGACGTTGTGTAAACTTATATAGATTTGATTTGGTTTGGTTTGGTTTGAGAGGTAAACATTTGGAGGTGTTTTCTATTTAGATTTTGATCAAGCACACCATTTTCGTATTGACATGGGGTGCTCCAAAGGGAGAACACCATTTTGTTATTTCTCTTATTTTGAAGTTGTGTCTATAATAAAGGGGATCTTCTTGCTCAAATGCATGCTATCTATTCATTTTTTGTGTGTCATGGGGAAACAAAATTTTAGGTATACTTGATTCTCAATATTGCTAACTTAAGAGAGAATGATAAATGAAAATTATTCAAGCAAAACATTATTTACACCGTGCGTTTAGGCACGGGCATACACTAGTATATATATATATGAAAATAGAGTGAAAGCCCCAAAATTATTGAAACCCTAACTTTAGTTTTGATAGAAAATGACATTGTATTCAAATTTATCTTTAATTCTTGAGATTGTGACTTGATCAAAGATGTAATTATAACTCATATTTCCTTAATTGTTTCTTGTGGTATTGGACACATGTTCCTTGAAGAATAGTTTAAGATGAGTCGGGTTTGGTTTGAGTTGTGTATTGTATTTGGTACCCACGCAGGGGGTCAAAGTGCCCAATTGCCCTGTCTATGCATATCGCCAGGCGAATGTAGGAAAATATTTTTTGGGTGCCACTGCTCCTGTCGTATAATAGTCAGTAAAAGTGGAAAACGGATGATTTTGGATGCCCACGTCCTATCGTATTGTAGTTGATATATGTGGAGATAGTTTATGTTACAAATGTATATATGTATATGTGTTGGGATTCCTACAAGGGATTCATGACTTGTTTACTCCCCAGTATTGATAAAGGTTTTCTTGCAATAAGTATAATTGTTTTATTTATTTATTTTAAATGTTCAAACTTAAATCTTGATTTTTTTTTTCGAATTATAATTGTGCCAATAATTAGATAGTTTGTTAAATATATCTCTACTGGGCATATAGCTCAACCGTATTTGACTTTTCATGAACTGGTGACGTGCCACCACAACAATGACTCGGAGTTTACATTTTTGTTTTTGGTTGGGAACTATGGCCCAAGGATAATTAATTGTGAAGACTTAAAGTCATGTGTCAAGCATTTAGAATTTATTTTGTTGTATATGGTGATGTCTTCAATTTTTGTATGCCTCTATGGCAATGTCATTTGAATTGTCTTCTAGCTTATTGAACTAGGTGACGGACTTGAATTGTCATTAATGTGTAGACCTTAGGATTTGTAATTTTAAACCTTAGTTCAATGAGAAAGTTGACCTTGGTATGCTATGTTGTATGTGGTTGTTGTATGTTCATGTATAATATTTTAGGGTGTCACAAATTGGTATCAGAGCTGACTAGGTTTGAATATGTTGGGCTTGTAGGAAGTGACGTATGTCGCCATGGGTTTAGTAGGATAGAAGGGAATGCTTTTGTATCTGGTATAGCTTATGTGTTTATGTGGTTATATGGGTATGAGGTTAAACTTCTAAGATACGACTATTATCTATCGCACTCATTGAGATCCTTTTGGAAAGGCATCTGATCAATGCACTTTCCACTACGAGGTCCTTGATTGCTATGGAACTAGCTGGTATCCTCGGCGGGTGACCCGTATGTACTTTATGTGATTATGTGTCTATGTGGTTTATTTTATGTGAATGTATTTAGTGGGGCATTTAGGTATGGAAAGTGAGTTGTGAGCTTAAATCACCTCTATTTCTTATAAGATGTTCGAGCTTGTTAGAGGTCATGGAAGACCTTGCTGAGGAGGCCAGAATATTCCAACTCAACCCGATATCTCTCCGCAAGAAGAATGAGTGGATCAAAATAACGTGGCCACCTCACCGACCCAAGATATAATGGGGGCTTTGGTCCGAGAGATGGCAGGGGCTCTTAAAGAGTCCATGGAAATACTTAGCACCGAGCAAGTGGCTAGGACATTCGAAGGGAAAACTAGAGTTTCATTCTTGAGAAAGGAGTTCTTTGCTCCAACCCCGCCGAGTTTAGTGGTGGCTCGGACCCGATGAAGGCAGATGAGTGGTTGAAACAAATTGTAAAATCCTTTGAGATCTTAGATATCTGTGAGGATGAATTACAGGTGACATTAGCGACTTATCAGTTGAAAGGAGAGGCCGGACAATGGTGGAAGTATGTCAAGAATAGAGTTGAGCATACCTAGGAGGCTTTCATACACACATTCCAAGAAAAGTTTCTCCCTTCCACTATTAGGAAGCGACTGAGGAAACAGTTTGAAGCCACATTCGCGAGCTTATCTCATTTTGTACCCGAACTAGTAGCAACGGAAGAATGTCGATTCCTAGAATTTGAGAAAAGGCTGAGGCCAAAAATTTTAATGAAAGTGGTGGTAGGCAATATGATTCGTGATTACAATCGTCTAGTGGAAGCTGCAGCCCATGTGGAAATCATGATGGAGGCAGAGGAGGCAAGGCAAAAACTAAAGAAGGCTAGACATTTTGAGCCCCGAGATGACTCTAGCTCTTCTAAAAAGTCTAAGGATTTATCATTATCATTCCAATCATCCCCATAATACACCAAATCTTCTGACTCGGTGATGGGTGGAAATTCAGGGAGCACAGATCAAATCAGTGGCACATGTTATAGATGTGGCTAGCTAGGTCACAAAGCTGCGGAGTGCGAACAGAAAGGTGGACTACAATCTCAATGTGCTCGTTCTCAAAGCCAGTCTCAGAATAGGGGTCAGTTACCAATGTGGTCAACCAGGGCATTTAAAAAAGTTTTGTCCACAGAAAGTGGGGTCAACAAGCGTAACAAGGTCTCGCCAACCAGGAGGTTTCTAGATAGGCCAAAGATGAAGACAATCTTATCAACCGGTCCAGTCAGGCTTGGCATCCAAGGCAGTTCATGGAGCCACATTTGCACAATCAACACAGTAGACTTATGTTTATAGAGGTGATGGTGATGTAAGAGAGCAGAGATCACATGAAAGTGTGTATGTTGTCACTACATCAGAACAGTCTTCAAGACCGTTTGTTGTGAAAGGAACTTATCTCTTTTTCAATACCTAGGCTAGTGTGTTGATATATACCATGGCATCTCATTCATTTATAGCAACTGCATTTGCATTCTTGTTGGGGTTAAAAAGTGAACAACTAGAGTCTCCACTCACAGTGGAATCACCTGTTAGGAGTAAAGTTGTCTTGAAGCGAGAATGTCATTAGTGTATAATTGAGGTCGCTGGTCGACAACGTCCTTTCAGTTTTGTATTGTTATATATGTCGGGTTTTGATGTTATTCTTGGCATGGGCTGGTTGTCTTCTTATCGGGCTATTATCGATTGTTATCGTGGGAGAGTTATGGTATGCACATCAGGCGGTGATTCTTTTACATTTTTGGGGCATAGGAGCAATAAATCTTTACTCTTATTGTACTACCCAAGTGGTTGGAGTGAATTTAGATCTCTTTTGGCAACCTTTTTAGATGATGGAGGTGGTAAGGTTTGGAATGGGTTTCCAAGGGTAGTTTGTGAATATCCTGATGTCTTTCTTGAAGATCTCACTGAGTTACCCCCTCATCGGGAGGTTGAATTCTCTATAAACTTGATACCTGGCACAACACCTATCTTTTTGTCGCCTTATAGATTCACTCCAGCTAAATTAGTTGTTCTGAAGGAACAATTGCAGGAGTTGCTAGGTAAGGGCTTCATGCGCCCTAGTACCTCACCTTGGAGAGCTTCAGCCTTGTTTGCTAAGAAGAAAGATGGGTCATTGAGATTATGCATAGGCTATCACAAATTTAATCAAGTGACAGTTAAGAATAAGTATCCTTTACCTAGAATAGATAATCTTTTTGACCCACTTAGAGGTTCACGTTACTTCTCAAAAATAGATTTGAGGTCGGGTTATCATCAAAAAGGAGTTAGGTAGGAAGATATTCCCAAGACGGCTTTTCGTACTAGATATGGTCACTATGAATTCTTGGTTATGCCATTTGGTTTAACTAACACACCAGCTACATTTATGGACCTAATGAACCGAAATGTCCAAAAGTTTCTTGATAAATTTGTGGTCATTTTTGTGGATGACATCCTTATCTATTCGCTTTCTGAAGTAGAGCATGAAAGGCATCTTCGTAGTGTTTTACAAATCCTTAGAGAACATCGCTTATATGCAAAATATGAGAAGTGTGAGTTTTGGCTTCTAGAGATGAAGTTCTTAGGTCATGTAGTCTCCGGAGATGGGGTTATGGTGGATTCTTCAAAGATAGAAGCGGTACAGAATTAGTAACAACCTAAGAACACTTTTGAAATTCGTAGTTTCTTGGGTTTAGCCGGTTACTATCGCCGATTTGTAAAGAATTTCTCTTCCATAGCATCACCCTTGACTAGATTGACTCGTAAGGAAGTAAAGTTCATTTGGAGTGAAGCTTGTGAGAAATCCTTTTCGGAACTAAAACATAGATTGACTACTGCCCCTATTCTTATCATTCCAAAATGTGGCTTGGGGTGTACTGTATATTGTGACGCCTCCAAGGAAGGGTTGGGGTGTGTTTTAATGCAATAAAGTAGGGTGGTAGCTTATGGTTCGTGCTAATTAAAAACTCACGAGAAGAAATACTCGACGCATGACCTCGAACTTGCCGCAGTTGTTTTTGTTTTGAAATTTTGGAGACACTATTTATATGGTGAGAAATTTGAAGTTTTTTTCGATCATAAAAGTCTCAAATACCTATTCTCTCAAATGGATTTAAACTTGCATCAACGAAGATGGATTGAATTTTTGGAGGACTATGACCTCAAAATACACTATCATCCTAGAAAAGCCAATGTTGTGGCAGATGCATAATCTGTAAGTACTATAGCTAGTCTAACGGTAAGGAAATAGAAGATGATGAAGGATATCAGTGAAGTTGATTTGCAACTTCATGGGTCTTTTGAGCAAGCAACCCTATTCACTACTGTTGCATAACCCACACTTGTTGCATGAGTAGTGGAAGCATAACTGGGTGATCCTGAAGTGGAGTCAATTTGAGAGAGAATCTCCAAAGGAAAAGAAGAGAAAGGTCTGAACATTTATACTGATTCTAGTGTTTGATACTTTGACCGGTTATTTGTACCTAGATCCATGAGGGATGAAGTTTTACGGGAATTCCATCACTCATGCCTTACAATGCATCTAGGAGACACCAAAATGTATCATGATCTTGGTTGTCAATTTTGGTGAAAGGGTATGAAGAAGGATGTAGCTTCATTTGTGTCCAAGTGCTTAACCTATCAGCAAGTAAAGGCTGAACATCAAAAGCTAGCAGGATTATGACAACCTCTTCCAATTGCTGAATGAAAATGGGAACATGTCAATATGGACTTTGTTACGGGTCTTCCAAGAACGCAAAGAAGTAATGATGCAATATGGGTGATTGTACACCGACTTACTGAATTAGCCCACTTTTTCGCTGTGAGTGTGGGGGACTCTATAGATTACTTAGCTGAACTTTATATCTATATGAAATTATTTGCCTTCAGTGAGTATAATGTCTGATAGCGACCCTCGTTTTACAGCTAGACTAGGGCAAAGTCTTCAGAGTGCTTTGGGTGCCCAACTAAATTTCAGTACTACTTACCATCCCCATACCGATGGGCAATCCGAGCATCCAATACAAATCTTGGAAGACATGTTGAGAGCATGTGTGTTAGATTTCAAAGGGTCTTGGGAAAGACACTTACCCTTAGTTGAGTTTACTTATAACAACAGTTATCAATCTAGTATTGAGATGGCACCTTTCAAAGCTCTTTATGGATGTCTTTGTAGATCACTGTTATATTGGGTGGAAGTAAGGGACTCACCAATGCTTGGGCCTAAGTTAGTTCGTGAGACTACTGAGAAAGTAGCTCTTATCCAAAGAAGATTGATCACGGCCCAAAGCCGTGAAAAAAGCTATGCCGATCGGAGGTGACGACCATTATCTTTTGAAGTAGGAGATCATGTATTTTTGAAGATCTCTTCGAGAAAGGGATTGATGAGATTTGACAAGAGTGGAAAATTATCTCATTGATTTATTAGCCCTTTTGACATTATTGAGCAGATAAGAGAAGTTGCTTATCATCTTGCCTTACAACCTCAACTCCGGGGTGCATGATGTGTTCCATGTATCAATGCTTCGCAATATGAGCCCGATCCCTCTCACGTGTTAGACTGGATAGAGATTGAAGTTGATGAAGATATATCTTATGGAGAAAGACCGATCCAAATTCTTGACACACAGGAGCAAGTGTTAAGAGGTATGACCATTTCATTAGTTAAAGTGTTGTGGCACTATCACAGGGGTAGAAGAAGCAACCTGGGAACGAGAAGCCAAAGTTCGTGAGAAATACCCGGACTTATTTCGTAATATGTGATGTACCCATTTCCTTATTTGTCCCATTTATGTGTGATAAATTATTTGTAAATCCTATTTCTTGTTCTTTTCCTTTCTTTGTTATTAGAAATAGTTTGTTATTCATTTGGGAATTGTTAGGAATGAATATGTATAACATCTTTATCATATCTTAGTTACCGTGTTGAGAATTGACGTAATTTTGGGGTGAAATTCCCTAAGGGGGAAAGATTGTGACATTTTGTTCCAGGTGACCACTCAAGCGGTGAAAGTACTGCTCGAGCGAAGATGAAGAACATCCAATAGTTTTGCGAGTCAGAGTGGACCGCTCGAGCGAACTAGCGGTCGCTTGAGCGAATTTAAAAAGCTACCAGTATCTCATTTTGTAAGCAAAATTATTGAGTGATCTCGTTTACTGCTCAAGCGATGAAAAGACCGCTCGAAAGGTTTGCGTGAAATTAGCATTTTAAAACGACATATTTCAGATAATTTCTTCACCCTTTTCTTTCTTTCTTCTTTACTTTTCTCTCTGTAGACCGCCCAAACTCTCTCCGCGGGCCCCCCTTTCGGAGAGGGCGCGAATGGTGTTCTAGCTACTACAGTTCGGACTCCTATCACGATTCTGAATCTAATCTCACAAAGTGCAATGTAAGACTGATAAATCACCAAAGAGTCCAAATCCGGCAAATTGTTTTGGAAAATCGATTTTAATCAAAAAGCGCCAAACATGGATTGTTTTGCCAGATTTCAGAGTCGCCACCTAAATATTTTATTTTGAAAAATTTAGGAAACCCTGACTCGTGCCTAAGGCCACGTATCCGTCATCACCAAAGTTGCCTCGGCTCGGGAACTTGGATACGAGAGGGGAAGGTCCTGAAATGAGCACCCCCACTCGCCCGATCAAAGGATCGGCCTCTACTAACATGATATGTTGTTTTTATAAACACATGTGTTCTTATTTCGGTTATTAATCTAGAATTACTATGTGATGCGCACAGCATACAAGTATAGACTAGATCACTCAATTTGGAACAAAACATCTCATGTTTGTTTTTCGAAAATGGTTTGAAGTTGTTACTCGTAGGTAGGCTAAAACGCGGATTTGCCACCCTCAAGTGGGCTTAAAACATGATTTGCCACAAACAAGTGGGCTTACAATGCACATTTTGATGAATAGTTCCAATTTAAGCAATGAAGCCTTCATCCACAGGCATTCAGGCAGTTAATCACTTAAGCACATAGCCTCATAGATCTCAAAGTGCAAGGCTAGCAAAGCCAAATATACTATAGCTATGCAAAGCCAAGCATGCATGACCAAAACCACTCAAATCAGACCTAAAGCATGCTAAAACATAGCCAAAAATGTGTTGAAGTAGAGCATACACATGCTAGATCAATAGGCTGAAACACCGAATACACTAGGCTAGTGAACAAAATTGCACTACAAGTGCAAGGAGCATGCAAAATGCAACCAAACCAACCCAAAACAGAGTTATGACATGGCAAATAATGGCTAAAAACATGCTTGAACTAAGCAAATTCAAGGCACAAAGACATGCTACTTTGCAAGGCTACAAGTAGGATTACATTACAAGTACAAGAAGCATGCAAGAGGTGACCAAGACAGCCAAAAACAAAGTTATGACATGGCAAATAATGGCTAAAAACATGCTTGAACTAAGCAAATTCAAGGCATAAAGACATGCTACTTTGCAAGGCTACAAGTAGGATTATACTACAAGTACAAGAAGCATGCAAGAGGTGACTAAGACAACCAAAAACAGAGTTATGACATGGCAAATAATGGCTAAAAACATGCTTGAACTAAGCAAATTCAAGGCACAAAGACATGCTACTTTGCAAGGCTACAAGTAGGATTACACTACAAGTACAAGAAGCATGCAAGAGGTGACCAAGACAGCCAAAAACAGAGTTATGGAAGGTCTAAAAAGTCACAAAAATGAGCCCAAACAAAGCCACTAAGAATTAGAAACACATGCTCTTTTGATGGGCCATCAACACATGCAAACAAGAGAAGAGGAAGAGGGGCCACCTCCACCCATTTGGGACCTCAAAACCACCTTTCCACCACTGAAATTCCTCGGAGTTTCAGTGATAAGAAGGCCAAAAAGAGATGGTTTCAAAAGCTTTAAAAGATGGCAAGAAGCTAAGAAAATAAGGCACAAAAGAGTGAGAGACACCCCTAACTCAAACAAAGCCTTAAACAACCTTTTTAAACACTTTAAAACAAAGGTTTTTGTAGTTGAAAGCAAGCCTAAAGTAGCATGCAAAGATGGCCAAATATGCAACCAAAAGAAAGCTTTAAAGATGATATAGGACTCACCCTTGAAGCACAGCAAAAATAGCAACTTTCTTGAGCTAAAACCAACTTTCAAAGCTCAAATATGACCTCCAAGAATCTCAGGTCAATGATGGTGGTGTCTGGCTAGGAGTCTCTTTGCAAAAGTGTGAAGAAAGCTCACTTTCAAGCACAAGAGAGAGGGGAAAATTTCTCCTCAAAATTTTGAACCCTTGAAAGGGGGAGAGAGCTCTCCTTTTATAGAAAATGCAAGCCAAAGCTTGCTTGAATCCCCCCTACACGTGTAGGGAGGATGTATTTTGTGCCCAACAATTGGCACAGCTGGCACCAAAAATATCTGCAAAAGCTGAAAAATGGCTGCCGACCACTTAAAGTGGTCGACCGACCACCCCCCCAGTCGACCAACCACCTCAGGTGGTCGACAGGGGAAAAAACTGGTCGACAGGGTAAAAAAAAGGGTCTCCCAAGAGAGGAGAGGGTGGTGGCAGGCTGCAGACCACTTAAGGTGGTCGACCGACCACCCACCCTAGCCGACTGACCACCTAAAGTGGCTGGCAAGGGAGAAAACTGGTCGACAGGAGAGAAAAGTGGTCTACACCACTTTTTCTCCCTCCAGGCAAAAGGGAGGGGGACCAAGGGTTGGCTTAAAACAAGCACAAAACCAAGAGAGTCTAGAGACTCAGAGGCAAGGCGCGTAGCCGAAAACCCCCGGGGACTCCAAACGAGCGCGAACATGCGCAATCACTGAGCGCTCAAACGATGACGTCCAAGTCTTTAGGATAGTAAAAAATGGAGTGTCTACACTCTCCCCTTCTGAAAACCCTAGATTTCTTACCCCAAATATCTCTCATTTCTCTAAGACCTAAGCCCAAATCACTGGCAAGGAGTGAAGTACACGTGAAGATCATTCTTCCTACCAATTGGATTTTGTCTTTGTGAAGAATTCTCTTAGAAGCTTGGCTTAATTTCTCTTTGGTTAAGGTAGGGTTACTTTTAACATAGTATCTCTTTGGTTTGAAGATGTTTATATGGTATGATTGTAAATATAAGACTTGATTCAAAGATTGAGTGAGGTAAAACGTGTATTTGACAAAAAGGGGAATTTTATTTGATTATTGTTGGAGTTTTACTCAGTCTTTTATATCATATGATTATTGATATTGAGAAGTTATATATATATATATATATGTGTGTGTGTGTGGAAATAGAGTGAAAGCCCCAAAATTATTGAAACCCTAACTTTAGTTTTGATAGAAAATGACATTGTGATCAAATTTATCTTTAATTCTTGAGATTGTGACTTGATCAAATATGTAATTATAACTCATATTTCCTTAATTGTTTCTTGTGGTATTGGACACTTGTTCCTTGAAGAATAGTTTAACGAGAGGTAAATAGAGTATGCGTCTGGGTAGTGAGTTGAGTTTGGTTTGAGTTGTGTATTGTATTTGGTACCCGCGCAGGCAGTCAAGGTGCCCAATTGTCCTATCTGCGCATAGCGCCGAACGAATGTGGAAAATATGTTTTGGGTGTCCACTGGTCCTATCGTATAATAGTTAGCAAAAGTGGAAAAACGGATGATTTTGGGTGACCACATCCTGCCGTATTGTAGTCGGTAAATGCAGGGATAGTTTCTGTTACAAATGTATATATGTATATGTGTTGGGACTCGTACAAGGGATTCATGACTTGTTTACTCCCTTGTATTGATAAAGGTTTTCTTGCAATGAGTATAATTGTTTTATTTATTTATTTTAAATGTTCAAACTTAAATCTTCATTTTTTTTTTAATTATAATTGTGCCATGTAAGTTTTCAAATGATCAGATACTTTGTTAAATGTATCTCTACTGGGCATATAGCTCAACCGTATTTGACTTTTCAAGAACTGGTGACGTGCCACCACAACGGTGACTCGGAGTTTACATTTTGTTTTTGGTTAGGAACTGTGGCCTAAGGATAATTAATTGTGAAGACTTAAAGTCGTGTGTCAAGCATTTAAAATTTATTTTGTTGTATATGGTGATGTCTTCAATTTTTGTATGCCTCTATGGCAATGTCATTTGAATTGTCTTCTAGTTTATTGAACAAGATGATGGACTTGAATTGTCATTAATGTGTAGACCTTGGGATTTGTAATTCTAAACCTTAGTTCAATGAGAAATATGACTTTGTTGTGCTATGTTGTACGTGGTTGTTGTATGTTCATGTATAATACTTTAGGGTGTTACACAACACCTACAAACACAATGAACAGTACACGTAAACCGATTGCTACCAACCGGTAGAGCACTTTGACAATCTTGTCAATAACAATATCTCTTAAAGATAATAACTCAAGTAAATTACCCTCTAGTAAAAAGTGTACCTCTCACCCACGACGATGCCTGCTTTATATAATATATTGTGCCCTCCTCATCCTAAAATTCATATTTCATTAGGACTTTTATCCTTCACAAAGATAACACTTATTAAGACTCCTCTTTCCTAGTTGAATTGGGATAAACCTCTTATAAGAGTCTTAATTTATTCAACTATGGAATCTATCTTCATTTAGGACTCAAATCCTTCTCTGAATACCTCGGATTCTAGTGTGATCAAATCACACCTTGGTTAATCACTGCCATCCACATGGCATCTCAATTAACAACCTAAGACAACTAAAAAATTATGTCCCCCTCCATACACACACAGATATATATATACACTACTACTATTAAAACCTGTCATGTTTTCTAGTCAAACCACACACATTTTAGTCAAATTGCAAGGAAAAAAAATTAAATGATACCCAAACATTATTGCAACAACTCAATGATGCAGAAAATAAGTACATCAAATAAAAAGTTTCGATTAATTTTTGTCATATACTAATTACTTATAGATGACATAATAAATTATGTAACTTGACAGTTTTATGAAAATGACCCTGCAAACACTTATAAGTATGGATCTATAAAATTCTGAAGATAATTATAAAATTCCTATATCAATTGAAATATTAAGCTACAATATAATTTCATTTTCTTAAAAAAAAAACTATTTCACATTTTCTACATAAATGAAAATATACTAATGACTAATGTTATATTTTTCATCATGCAAGATATTCGTAGCATAAGAAACGAGACTCAACAATTCTTAATGTATAAAAACATTATACACATTGATATTAATGCATTCTTACACTAATAGTATGCAAATAATATGCAATAGTGAGTTCAATGAATTTCTATTATGAGATGAACTATTAAACAAAACTGTGTATTACATATTTAAAGCACCTGTTTATTGTTTAAGATAAGATTATGATCTTAACAATCTAAATATAAATTAATATGTATGTTTATAAAATTTCTCATTTATCATATAAATTTTTTAGCCGAGTATGTATTCATTTCTTGCTTAGTTGTATTTTGGATACAGATCAATTTACTCATACAAGTCTTCATACTATGTCTACATATCACATACCAATTTAAGATATACGCATAATTACAGTACTAATAGTTGATGAAAAATTACGTGCAACGTGCAACGCGCGTTCCCAACGACTAGTATATATACTAGTGAAACCTCGTGTTATGCACGGGATGTGAAAAAATTAATAAAATATTTTTATATAAACTAATATAAGTAATTATATTTTTGTATGTAAATTATGGAAATAAAAAAATATTGAAACCTACAATTCAAGTTTCATAATTTTATCACAATTTATGTATGAATTTTTATTTTGTCACAACTTCAATCATATAACTTTCATCCCACTTCAAAAATTATGTCCACACACACACACATACTAGAACCCGTGCTATGCAAGGGATGTGAAAAAGTTAATAAAATGTTTTTATATAAAATAATATAAGTAGTTATATTTTTGTATGTAAATTATGAAAGCAAAAAAATATTGAAACTTACAATTTAAGTTTCATAATTTTATCACAATATATGTATGAATTTTTAATTTGTCACAATTTCAATCATGTAACTTTTAACCCCTTTGCTAGAGTTGTAAACTAAAGCGAGATCAACCCAAGAAACTCGAGTCAAATTTGGAATTTTTTAAAAATTGGGAAAAATAATTTTTATTCTGCGAGGACCTGTGTAAAATTAAAAAATTCGAATAAATTTGGGTGGATTTGGGTAGAAACACCAAATAACCTAAGCAATTGAAACAAAATTGTATATAAATATATAAAATTATTATTTTAATAATAAATAAGATTAATTAAAATTTTAATATTAATGAACAAAAGCAAAAGCAACTTAAGTTTTTTCAATAGATTTTTTTTTATATTATGTTTAAAAAATACACATTTTAGAAAGGGATCATCGAATAAGTTGATATTAAAAATATATATATTATAAAATATATATTTTATAATGGCATAAAAAAATTTAAATATAATAAAATTAAATTTCTTGCAAAATAAAAGTATCTGGATAAATAAAATAAAAAGCAAGAAAATTTAGAATAGTATTCTCATTTCACTACGACAATTGGCACTTTTGGTGATTTAATTTTTAGTCGCCAAAAGTCAAGTTTTAGTCGCCGAAGGTTTTAGCAGCTAAAATTTTTGGCCGCTATATTAGTCATTGAAGATTAGTCATTTAAGAACCTATTTTTTATGAACACAACAGAAGTATTGCTTAATGAAGTATCCTATTGGCTTGAAATAACATATTTGAATAGGAACTTGTCAAAACAATTCCGAGTTCTTCAAAACAATAATGTCAATATCATCTTATTTTTGTTGATCTTTTAGTATCATATGAATTAAATTCTTCTTACCAAATAGTAGGATGACCATCTAAACCCTGCAAGAGGGTTGTGAGCTGTAAAACCATGTCATTGAGATGATTGAGTTGTACTTGTTGTGCCTTCCTTGCTTTTTTTCCTTCTTCGACTTGTTTCATCATCTCCTCTCTCTCCTCATAAGTTCTTCACGATCTCATTGGCGCTTCTCTTTCTCCTTTAACATCTCTTCGTGATCTCTTTGGTGCTCCTCACGAAGAACCTCCATATCAGCTCTCATTGCCTCCATATGTTTGTCACGAGTTCGTGCCACATTATTAGATGTCGAAGAGGGTTGTGGGCCTATGCCAAATCCACTCAAGTATTTTTATTTTTATTTTTTGTCCAAGCACTTACCTAGATAGTTCCTCCTGGGTCAATGGCATTCCTGTTTCGGTGGCTGCCACTTGTACATTCACCATCTCATCCTGTTATTAAAAAAGCAAAAATAAATAAATAAATAAATTAAATAAAATAAAATTAGACTATTAACCTGATTCACAAAAATAATGAAGGAATTTTGTCCACCTTAGTAAGGAATATTAAATACCATAAACTTTCAATGTTCAATACTTACATGTAGCTCAGCACATTTGGGATGAATCCAATCGTTAGTCTTCTTCAACTTGTGCGATTTTGAATAAAATTCGGGAAAATCTAGATCTCCATCCTCATCTATTTGTTAATTTCAAATAACAAAATTAAGAACTGGCCAAAGTATTATTCAAAATTGATATGGGAAAAGTGATTTCTATATCTTGAGATGAACAACTTCTCACCATAATCGACATTGCTATTGGAAATGATCGAGATCTACTTGTATGATTGTATGGTAGCATACTCATGTTTACTTTACCGACTTTTGATTGTTTCTAAAAAAAAATAAATATTCAAGAATTATTACATATTAAAGCATAATACAATTTCAAATCACTTTCATGTGGTTTATATTTATTTGTTACCAAATGAGATTCATCTTTCCAAGCTACATCAATAATATGTTTCAAATCGTCCAAGCTGACTCCTGTAGGCAGATGACTGTAGGGGTCATCAACACCCTCTTCTTGAAGTTCGAGAAACTCTTGCTTTAGGTTGTATCTCCAATCATTATACAATAGATAGGCCTTTCTCTCAATGATCTTTTGAGCTTGTTCATCAGTATGAAAATCATCACCGATATTAAACTTGTCCTACGAGGCATCATCGGTGAAGTATTAGATTAATTAATTGCATCAATTAGAAATATACGTAATAAAGAGATTTATCGCAAGATCAATAATTACTAGCACAGCTTGGACAACAGCATCTTTAGTACTTTGATCAATTTTGTCCATGACTTCACGTCCTTAAGAGGGTACAACCTCCTAATCTGCAGTCCCAACTCATTCGTTGTTAGATGGCATTCCCTCTAATGATTGCATTCAACAGCCAATTGACATAAACATGCAATTTCTCTGATTTTTTGCGAGCAATCTTTTTCTGCACTCCTTTTTCCTAGTAGGTACATGAGTTGAACTAGTTCGCCCTGGTTGAAAAGGGGCAACAAGTCACAAACTGCAAATAAACATATTACAAATAATTGACAACTCTTACGTACAATGATCTTACTTACGCCAACTGAAAACGTAGGATGCTACATATCAAAGTCCTTCCATGCCTCACCATTGGCTAGATGCCTTGATATTCCGTCATCCACATGCTTCTCTTTGTGCCATCTCATATCTGTAGCTGTTTTTTTCGACATGTATAATCTCTTCAACCTTACTGTCAAAGGAAAGTACCTCAATATTTTGTGAGGAATCTTTTTACCACTCTCATCATTCAACTTGTATCTAGACTCTTTACATGTAAGACAATTCTCCAATTTAGCATTGTCCTTCCAAAATAAAATAAAATCAATATTGCATGCATGAATTGCCTCGTACCCCAAACCCACTTCACGTAAGAACTTTTTTGCTTCATAAAGAGTCTATGGAATAGTTTCATCACACTTTAGTAGAATGTCTTTGAAAACTTGCATAATCATATCGAAAGATTTGTTGCTCCATGTATTGTACACCTTAACGTGAAAAATCTTAATAATAAAGGACAACATGGAGTACTTTCCATACTCCGAGTAAACTTTGCGTTGAGCATCATTGAACAACTTAATGAACTTCAATAAATTTTCCCTCCTTGAGTTATAAGGTTCTTCGTCGATATGATCATCCATGAGGCTACTCATGTAAATCTCTTCCAACATAATAGGCAACTCACCCAAATTATCGTGATTGTCAAAATTTATAGCTCCATCTCTTTGACCAACATTGTTTGACACACTAGGTTGATCATGACACATGGGAACATGTTCTCCGTGGTGCACCCAAGTTCTATAACAACACGTGATTCCTCTTCGAATCAAGTGCAACCATGCAACTTGTTGACTAAGTTTTGTACCATTCAAGCAATCAACACACAGATAACGAATGTCAGCCTGTGGGCTAAATTCTTCATAGCAAATACAATAAATGACTGAACTTCTTGTTGATACTCATTACTTTTCAACCTATCTTTTATCATTATCCAACTCTTGTCCATTTTGTGAACCCTACAAATCAAGCAAAGATTAACGTAGGAATGGACACCACATAAACAAAAATACACAGTAATGGAAGTGCATAGTATGCAAGATTTCTCCATATTACAAACATTCATTTGTCATCTTCTCTATTTTGTAAGCTTATCTGAACTCTAAACTCAATCTATTTGACAATATGCATGTTGTACTATAATCATTAAATAATATTTGACTATAAACTTTAATAGAATACATGTTGTATTGAAGCCTTTTTGTTTTAACTTATTTGCAACTTAGCTTACAATTTGAAAACACATGCTTTAGGAATTGTATTTAAAAGTTAGGGTGAAAAAACTAACTATTTCGACTACACAAGTAGAACATAAAGAAAGAGTGCTAAAAAAGAATGACAAGTTCACCAAACACAACCATCATACGTAGAAGAAACAACCAAGCTATCATAAAAGGTTAGGAATTATAGTAAACAACCAAGGCTTAAATGGTTAGAAGAAATGTGAATTAAATCAATGAGAATTATTTATTAAGTAAAACGAACTGGTAGAAATAAAAAATTATATAAAAAAAAAAGGTTGTGCTGCAGCCACAAGTCATAGGTTTTGCACTACAAACAACACCAAAAACCAGCCTCAAACCATGCTGAAATCAGCATGAAAACCAGCCTCAACGCATCCCCAAATGAGCACCAAAACTAACCTCAATATATCCCAAAAGTAGTAGCAAGCGCACCCCTAACCCAGTCTTAAATCCAAGTTTGAATCCATCACAAAGGTGCTTCAATTCACAATATTTACTACATTTTCAACTTAGTTTAATACCTTTCAAAATTATTGTATCACAATGTTATATAATAGAAAAACAATTGTATATATAATTTTATTTTTTATCTTATTTTTTCATTCCTAAACACAAAGTAATGGGATTGACATTTGTAAATGCATAAGAGACTGACTCACTTGTGTCTTAAAGTGAAAAGATGATGTAAAAAATATGATTAATTACATGGAATAATTTTCATCCCATCAACAAATTTCCATCTATCTTCATTTGAATTTTCTCTAACATAACCCTCTCATACAAAGTGCATTTCCTTATTTATTATAGGATCTTATGACTCGTGTAACATAAAAATGACCTACAAAGAATACAGACATGCCTGGAGAATTCAATTATATATATATATATATTCATAAATATGGATGACAAGTATAACTTGAAACATATAATATTTAAAATAATAAATAAATATGATAAAATTATATGATTATGAATATTGAATCAATCAATTTTTTCACTCTTAGGAGTGGAATGGGAGGACAAGATTTTCTTACAAGGTGTATGGGGGGTACAAAATGAACAAATTATAATATCGAAATGAAATCTATGATAAATTTCACGATTTAAACAATACCCTACAATCTACTGTTTCTACTGAATACAACTTGATCCCTAATGTTATACATTGCAAACCATAAACTTAAGACCAATATTGATAATAAATAAATAAATAAAAATTAGGTGTCTGTACAGGGTGTGCTTAGATTGAAATTTGTAGAGAGAAAGAAAATTAAATGAAAAAGTGAATAATATAGAAAATAAATGGAAGCAAATATTCACTTGAAAATATTAAAAACGGAAAACAGAGAGATCAAATGAAAAGATCAATGTTTTATGAGGTGACACTTGATCAAAGATGGGAGCAAATATTCACTTGTGAAAATGGTTACAGTCTTCTTTCCTATAATGTATCCTTTGGCAATAGAAGTTTGGAAACATATAAGCTCCTATTGAATGTGTAACACTTTCAGGGTCTTTTCTATAATGTAATATTTGGAAATAGAAGTTCGGAAACAGATAAGTTTCTATTGAATGTGTAACATTTTTAGGGTCAAGTAATTCCAACTTGTATGTTTAGGATTAGAAATCCTAAGGTAGTGTTTGGTAGACAAAAATTTGGATTGAAATGAACTAACTGTTCTCTCACAATAATTAATGATATTTCATCTGTAATATATTATTTTTTAGTGAACGAAATTTAAAATGGACATTAGAAGTACAAAATATGTTTTAGTGGCCAAGAAGGTACACAACAAGAATCATAATGTGCAAAAATGAAACTTTATGATTCATGAAGATGAACAGTGATTTTTACTTGTCTTTTGAATAGGGAAAATTATGGAATAGTCCTATATGTTTATTGCACAATGTGAAACATAAACTTGTTTGGTTAAACTCAATTTTTAGGAATAAAACTAAAAATTATTTTTGAATTTTCAAGACTTTGTTTTTGTATAAAATTGAAAATGATACGGAAATGATGGGTTCTTCTTTTGAAGTTATGAGCTTGTTGTTTAGAAAATAAAAAAATAATAAAAATAGAAAACAAGCTTTTTGTTTGGTATACTTTCTCAACAAAACATTTTCAAAGGTGTATTTGTAATTTACCCTAAATTACAAAGAGTTCCCCATTTGTGATTCTCATTTTACAAATCAAACAAATGCATCCATTCTATCCCTCTTAAACATGGAGCACTTTCAAAACAAAATTAGTTACACTTTGAAGTGTATATATCAGCAACAAACTCATAGTCAACACTCATTTCGACTTGTTATGTGTGGCTGTATCTATTCAATAAACTAATAAAAGAGAAAGGAAAAAGAGGGGGAAATGTATGAAACCAGTAAAATCAAACTCTTATTTAAAGCATCAAACCATATAAGTTTAGAAATCAATCTACAGCAACCAAACCCATTTCAGAAATCAACACGAAATTAAACTAAATCAAGCATATAAAACCCTAAAGCAACAATCAAAAAAATAGGAAAACAGAGGAAGAGAGAGAGAGAGAGAGAGAGAGAGAGAGAGATACAGAGACACAGACAGAGAGAGACTGAGAGTGTGGAGCTCGAGCAAGAGAGAAAGAGAGACATACAGATAGACCGAGAGCGGGAGAGCGAGTACAAGAGGGAGAGGAAGAGAGAGAAAGAGAGAGGGGAGAGAGAGAGAGAACCTGTGATCTATGGGTGTGACGGTGGTGATTTGCAGTGGTGGCCGTGATGGTGGCCGTGGCCGTAGCGATGTCCTCCATATGGTGGGCTACCGTAAGGTGATTTTTTGTGAGGTTTGATAGTGAAGGACAATTTGTGTGTGAGAGGTTTAAAGAAGTTATTTTGTAACGCCCCAAATTTTATTACTCGAATATTATTATCTAATCCCTGATTATAGTCCATTTCCATAATAATAAAAACAGAAGCAAGAATAAAAGCAATAAATGTTCTCTCTCATATGTATGGTGATGAACTATTTAACTACAATAATTTATAACATGAGCCCTTAGGCTTACCTAGAAGAATAAATAAATAAATAAAATGGATCTACCCTTATTGCAATAATATAAGTAATAGACCCCGTGGCCAACAAATAAGGATACTCCATGGTCTTGAACAATATTCCAAACTTCTCACTTGAAAAATGGTTTACAACGTGGGATGAACTCTAATGTCTAGTAGAGATCCCAATGATTCTAAACAATATTACATTATAGATATATATGATCATGAATGTTCTAACTCAATAAATATATATATAGTGTTGTTTTTCATATCTAGAATATACATACGTACGTATACTTTTCTCAAAAGAATCATTCTTTATCATTTCAAGAAAAATCCATTTTTCAGACTTTCGTATCTCATTATTTTCAATTCAAAAGATTTCCAAACCGAAGTCACATCTCGAATATCACACACAAATGAACCATTTCAGCGACTCTACGACTCTTCTTTTATAATCCAAATGATTTCATCACGTAGTTTATTTTCAAAATCAATTCACAATTAATCCTTTGTAGTTTCCTGCTACTCATTTACATCAAACAATAATAAACACAACAATTACATTCTCAATAGAATCAATCTACCTCATAAGAATCAATCCACTTCATAACACAACTTTAACTATATTCTCAATAGATATTTTCATTAACAATAATCTCTACAAATATACACACACTAACAATAAAATCTCACAATAAAATAAACAACTTGTGGTCTTGCCAAGCCCTATATTACCACCGTAGTCTCGCCAAGACCCACGCCTGCCTCCTTTACTGGTTGCTAGCCGGAAGGAACGCATTACCTCTATATAGCACTACCTGCTTTACCGGGTGTTAACCGGAAGGAACACATTACCTCTATATAGCACATCAGCCCACTTTACCGATTGATAGCCGGAAAGGTCGTGTTACCTCTATATAGCACAACCACATTCCACAACCCATGCATTTCAATTTCCTTCCAATCATTCACATATGATTACGTAATTATGCAGTTAATCAACAACACATAAGGTTTCATATCAACCTATTTCACATCAATTCTGTAACGCCCCCAAAATATAATACAAATAATATACTTCATTCATAAGAGTTTATATTACAAAAGGTGTTACATGCATTATACATTCATAGATATTCATTCAGAATCTACAACACATAACATTTGTTAATAACGACAAAATAAATGCCCTACAAGCTTACATCTTTCCAAGACATACTTGGTTACAACAAAAGAGAGTCATAAGCTCTATACATATAAAGCCCTTGGCTTGAATAAACATTTACACACATAAAAATAATCAAATAGAGCCTTCAACTCCTAAGTCCTTCCTAGCTATATCCTTGGAGGGAGCATATCACATGTACTTGAAAATGGTTTCCCAAGCAGGGTGAGCCAAAACCCAGTAGAGATAGACTAACACAATATATGAGGTTCAACTAAGATATAAGTATCAGACAAATGTTCACTATTCATGACCAACTTACATTTCTTTTCCCATGATCATACAATATTGATATCCATATCTCAATCTATTTCCATTCATTCATTTCATTTCGAGTCAATTCATGAGTCAAGTTCATTATTATCTATACAACCCAAATGAGACTACAACTCAGTGGTTCACAAATCAATACAAGCATTGTTTAAACACTGCAATTTTGTCATTTTACGGAATTCTCATCCGAGGGAACCAGCACCCATTTATACACAAGATTTCGGGACTTTCACCTTGGACACTCCGGCCAACTTAATTATAAATTGAGTCCATCCCCTATCTCCTCCCAAACAATGAAGTACATCCCCTATCTCCTCCCAAACAATGATACATATACAATGTATTTAAAAGCATTGTCACATACAATGACTATCCACAACACATATTCAATGATTTAATCATACCATCATATTCAATGACATAATTTAAATGATTAGTTTCAATTCACCTAATCCTTATGCATTTTCTACAACAATCATGGCTATCCTCCACTGATAGCCCAATATAGATATTGATTAAAATCATTTTAACACCACCTTAATATTTTATAATATAATTAACAAAATGATGTAATTTTTCTCACCGTAAGATATATATTTCGTTAGATGGTACATACCATAAATATTCGTAGCTTTCTTATGATAACAATAACAAACAATTATAGATGAGACATAATTTAATCAATTAGGTCCAAAATGAATGAAATTTAACAGTCTAAAATAAATCTCTAATTGAAATTATAATACAAAATACTTTAAATGGACTCAAGATGGTCCCCACCACTCACACAATTATAAATGACCAAACAGTTAAACATGGGTTATATTAACTCAAATTAAATTAATTCTAAATCATGGCTCTTGAATTAAATTTCCACTTATAAACCAAACATGGCCCACATATATATCAAACTACACCCAACAAACTTTATCTCAAGTCATGGTCTAACACTCAAAATAAACATAAAACTGAAATTAGATCATAAAAATTCTGTTATGTCAATTTATCAAACACTGATAAGTCATGAATTTTATAAAATTAAATATTCATCCTTTCATTCTAGAAATTTTGCCCAAGATACTAGATTCAAATGGGAATATCATATAAAAATTTTATAAGCTTCTGAATTGTGAAACTATTTTTAAAAGTTCATAGAATTAGAATCCAAATAAAAAGTTTAAAATTTGCATTGCCATTACATGTTTTGTCTAACAGAGAAAGGGGCGAGCAGCAAATGATTTCCCTCTAAAAGCTTCTCACCTTTAGCGACTAATTTGGGTTTTTGTCGAAAAATGAATATATCTGACAACTATTCTATTTTGTTGCCAAAAGTTTAATTTGGCGACTAATTTTTCTTTTGGTTGGAAAAAATAATATAGCACGACTAATTTTATTTTTTGTCACTAAAACTTAATATTTGCCGACAAAATTGTTTGGTTGCCATACACTTTTTAGTCGCGAAAAGTGAAATTTTCGCCAACTAAAAATAAATTTAGTCGCCAATAAGTAATATATCTCGACTAAAAAATTTTAATAGCTATACCCTTAACCAACTCCAACTGATACATTTTTTAGTCGCCAAAAGAGACATTTTTGGCAACTAAATTCCTTTTAATTGCCAAATTTGGTCACCAAAAGTGTAAATTGTTGTAGTGTTTGATCTGAAAATAATTCTAGATACCCTTATTTTTTAATAAAAAAAAAAGAAATTTTACAAACCATCACATCTAATAAAAAAATAATATTTATTTTTATTTGTTTTAACAAAAGTCATTTTTTAGCAATTTGAGCCCCAAAAAAATTCATTTTTTTATTTTAGTTTGTCTAACTGAAAATTGAGATTAAAAAAAAAATTAACAGGATCCATCGTATTTCGCAAGTGCTAAAAAAAAATATAGATGAACAATAAAGAAAACATTTGAGGCCCACAAAAAACACTCACAATCGTACCCACAATGATGTGGTCAACTCTTGATTTGCTATACAACATGGGGCTTAACTCCCTAGCCACCTCATTATAGGTGAAAGTGTAGATATGTAGCATTATTAGAATAATAAATTATCACGTGTAACTCCCATTTTTTTATATATAAAGTTTCACCAACCATCACTTTTAATAGAAAAAATAATGTTTATTTCTATTTGATTTTAGCAAAAGTCACTTAACTATTTAAGCTAATTTTTTTTTTAATTTTAATTTGTTTAATTGATAATTGAGATAAAAAAAAATTAAACAAAATCCACTATGTTTGGCAAGTGTTAAAAATATTCATTCATTTTCTTAATATTTTTGTCTTTTGTTTAAAAAAATATTTGTATTAAAAAAATTTATTGTTCAAATACTTTTAGTTTAGAAGGATATAATTTTTTTTAATAAAATTTAAAACAAAAAATATAAATATAAACTTTTAATAGCGATTAATAATTTTTGAACACGTATATTTAATAACATATTATGTTTAGACTAATAAAATTATAACATATCATTATGACACATGTAAATATTGATTTCGTTCTAATTATAATAACATAATTTAAAGAAGAATTTAAATTGATAATTTAATAAAGGATGTATAAATTAAGGAATGAATATTGATTTTATTTCAATTATGGTAACATAATTTAAGGAAGAATTTAAATTTAAAATTTTATTTTAAGAATCTGAAATTAATTTATAGATCAATCATATTGTGACACATATTAACAAAAAATAAACAAAATAAAAAAAATAAGAAAAAAAATTACAATTTTCCCTTAATAAGATAACAATATTTTACAATTATAATAGTATATAGATACAAGCCCTTTATCACACACCAATTTGCAATTGAGAATAAAAGCACTACAAGCAATAGAAGCAAAATAACATATAGATGGCCACAGAAAAGTATGAAAAATAAATTTACATGATTTGACAAAAGCAATACTAGAGTCCCAGACAAAAAGATCAATGATTTCAGGCAACTATGGGAAGCTTGAAAATGGAATGAAATTTTTTGGCAGCAAAAATCAAGACAATTATGGATCAAAACAAGGACATAAACATGAAATTTTTCCATGCTCTAGCCAATTACAAATATAGAAAGAATTTCATCAAATCTATCAAGGTTAATGGAGATGTTGTAGCAGAGCGATCTTGTATTAAAGTTGAAGTTGCGAAGTTCTTTTCTTTGCTCTTTGATGAAAGGTATTGCAATAGGCCTACTTTGAAGCGCAATTGTTTGTGTTCCTTAAGTAGTGAATTGACAACAAATCTTGTAACCCTAAAATTGAAATTCTTCAAGCAGTAAAAGATTGCAATAAAGTTAAAGCACCAAGTCCAAACAGGTAACATTGTGAAGAAAGTTTGAAGTGTTATCAAGAGTTCTGTCTTTGATTATTTGAAAGAATTTTATGACAAAGCTAAACTTGTCAAAGCTTTCTTTTCTTGTTTTTTAACTTAACGGAAAGTCAAAGAACAAGAGTTTGAAACAAAAAAACAAACAAACACATAAACTAGAGGGCTAATCCCTCTCAACACGAACTCCAATGATATCATCTATGACCAAAGCCTTCACTTCTTCAGGGGGATCTTCAAGTAGCACCACATGCTCATCCTGTGCTACACCCATGTTGGGTAACTCGTATGCGCATCTGTTGCCCTCTCTAAGTGTATGTTGAAGTGAGCAGTTGCACGTCTTCAAAAGGAACTTTGCATCTTCTATGAGGGCTTTGTATGGTGAGTTGTGGCATGGAACAATCTGAATTTGGTTGATTGCTAGCTTAAAATTAGTTAATCTCCATCTTCGTTGTACCTTTCTGGAAAAAGACAATGAGACCTGGATATATGGTCCACAGTTCTGCTCTAAGGCTTTAACAATGTCCCAATTTGACATAATAGCCTCAGATCTGAACACCAATTTCATCCCGTAGCTGCCCTCCATACCCTGCTTGACCTAGATCACCCTTAGAACAGCCATCTACATTCAGCTTGAGTTTTCCTGCAGATGGAAAACTCCAATTAACTAGTCTAGGTTGTGAATGACTGGAGTGAAGAGGGGATTTGAAAGCCTCACCAATCTCATTAACATAATTTCTTATGTTTTCTAGACTGTTGAATGGGGTTAAGTTGATTATCAAAAACCAATTTGTGGCGATCCTTCCAAATTTGCCAAAGTGTAACAATAAAAACAAGGTACCATTTCTTACCCAAAAATACAATTTTGTTTTTCTAATTAGAGATAACCCATTCAGAGAGAAGCTGACCACATCCATCTTCCCACCAATTAACATTTTTTAATTCTATCTAGATTTCCTTGGATGTATTGCACTCTCTGAGAAGATGGTTCATGCCTTCACTTGCTAAACCACATATGGGACACAAGTCAGTGGAGGACCATGTTCCTTACAAGTCTCATATAATTGGTGAGCAATCTCCCTTTCAAAATGGTCTAGAGAAAGCATTTCAATTTATGGGAAATTTTTTCTCTATTTGGTTGTATTCTCAAAATACAATTCCACCATATCATTCGCGCTTCACGTTTGGATATGATTTTGAAAATACAATTCCACCATATCATTCAAAATACATTTGGACTTCCCGTTTGGCAGCTTTCTTCTTCATTTCTCCACTGTCAAAAGCTTCCAACGTGTCTTCAGTCTTCTTCATTTCTGAAAAGCCTTCCATGTTCTTCATTTCTGAAGACATTCACATGCAAAAAGAAATTTAAAGCTGAACTGATCTACTCATCTTCCTCTGTTTGAAAGATCACGGCTGATGATTCGTCACGGGTTGCGTTCATTCCTGTGAACTAAGACCATTTTATAAACTATGTCTGTGAACCCCCTTCCTACCCATACCATCTCCCACAAATCAAGTGAGTTACAGTTTGTGCGTTGTGGAAGATTCATTCTCTGGGACCAAACAACGATGACACTGAGGTCAAATAAATCACAAATTTCTTCCAAATTTTTTTTTAGAGCTCACTGATTTTCTGAAACATCCCCAATTTTATTTCAATTTTTTTTTTGCCACAGGTCAAATTTGTCAAACCTATTCTCGAATTAGACGACTACCAAAGAAGCGCACATTCACTCACTGTACCCACTCCATCACTGGTGACAACTATTCAACTCCCACTGATCTAGTACGTATATCCTTCAATCCATCTGGTATGTAGAAATTGGTTCTGAAATGGTTTCTGAGAAGTCGAAATGGGTATAGAAATGGTTTCTGATCTGTCTAAACTGTTTGAACTGTTTAAGCCGAGTCGGTCAACCACCAGGACAACTGACCAGTCGTCCCCCAGGTCATCCAACTGGTCGACCACCGTGCTTACCCAGCCGAGCACCCCATTTCATGTTTCTCTTCTTCTGCTCTTCTTCTTCTTCTGCTTATTTCTGGTTATTTCTTTACTGTGTACACTTGTTTCACAAACTTTTTACAGACAATATCATCTTATTTTTATTTTGTATCTGTTTTGCCCTTCAATTAATCTGCTTTTCCTAACACTATTTAACAAGTTCAAATAAACATTAATTTTGATTCGTACTTTGACATAAATTATTGTAGTTGATTTTTGCATTGTAATTTTTTTTATATCCACTTCAGATTAGTTTAAATATAAATTGTGTGTTTTTAGATGGATGGAAACAATTCAGATGACAATCAGGAAACAAGAATGTGGACTCCCAGAATTGAAATGAAGTTAATAAACATGTTGAGAAAAGAGGTTAAAAAAATCAAACAACAGGCCATAGTACTGTGTGGACAATTAGGCATTAGAATCATTTTGCAAATCAGTTGCCAAAACTATATGGATTTCGATATACATTAAAACAGGTGCGACAAAAATATCAACGATTGAAAACTGATTACCAAACGTTTAAGCGACTACAGGCACAGACTGGTCTGGGATGCGATCCCATTGTAGGAACGGTTGTTGCACCCGATGAATTTTGGGATAAGGTTTTTCGTTAACCTGTACCATTTTCAAATTTTTTTGTAACATTTCATCACACGTACGGTATGCTTATTTTCGATATTTTCAATTGCTGTAGGCTACAAAAAATGTAAAGAAATTTAGGACAAAAGGATTTGAGTATTTCCAAGAAATGACAGAAATTGTTGAAAATTGTTGTACCACAGGGGCCTTGTCTCGTGCATCCACACAAGGAGCCCTTGACTCAGATGAAGAAGATGAAATGCTTAATAAATTTTGGAACCCTAAAGCTGGTGGGAGTAATGCTGCTGAAGCCATTCTTGTTGACTTATTCGGTGATGAATACATGGATCCAGCGAAGGGCAAAAGTCACAAGAGAGGCCCTACAAATAGCCAGACTGACAGTGGTCGTTCTAAAAAGTCACGGTCAAGTGGGTTCGATGATGTGTGCGTAGCTTTCACTACCTACGTACAGGAAAAAACAGAACATTTACCTGCACGATCAATTGACACAGAGGCTGTAAGTGCAGGTGGTGATGAGTATTCCCTTGATACACGTCAAGATGCATTGCTAGAGCTTGGGGACATACCACCGGTCCAGTACATTAGGGCACTGACACTATTTAAAGACAAGGAATGGCGAAGGTTTTTTATGCATACTCCTACCCATATGCGCCTAGCTATGATCCTAGCTTTGCAGTGAAGTGAGAAGTTGTGTTTTGATTGAATTAGCGTTTCTTTTTGTCGTTGTGCAAAATGATTTGATGATTCCTGATTTGTTTTGTATCATTTTTTTTCATCCCATGATATGCTCTTTTTTATCCATCTTCGTATGTTTATTTTTATTGAATTCTTAACTAGTTTCTATTTTACATCAATATGTTGTGGTATTGTTCTGCGCTCTTTCATGTCTGTATTCTTATGACAAGATGACTACATATTAAACAAATTTTCTTTGCGTGTATATTTTAGTGGATGCTGGTAAATGACTAAGGCCGACTAAATGTAACCACTTGTTAATTCAGTTTCACCAATAATGGTAACAGTTAGCATGTTGTCAAACATTATTTTATAATTATGCTTTTACTATGATGTAGATGAAATAATATGTCATCCGACACAGAAAACAATGCAATGGAGATCTCATCAGAGAAGGATGAGGTTATTGAAGATTTTATGGATTTTTTGATGATTGCTTTTATGTATGACCATATGAATGCGTCAAGTAGCAGACGACCGCAGCGAACTTGTCCATTCAAAGGTGATGATTACATCTTCAGTTTGTTAAATGGCCATCTAGAAACAATGATGGACATTATGCGAATGGATGCACAAACATTCATTTTATTGAAAGACACCTTACTTCAAAATGGCTTTATCGATACTGAACATATGCATATCAATGTCAAGGAATCGCTTGGAATTTTTTTATACACTTTCACACAAAATGACTGCCATCAACTACTGGCCGATAGATTTCAACACTCCACGGAAACTATTTGTCGGCACATCAAAATTGTTATGCGGGTACTTTGCAAGCTTGCATCAACGGTTATCAAACCACGTAACCAAGACAAGATACCGGCAAAAATTTTAAATGACATAAGGTTTTTTCCCTGGTTCAAGGTATCACTATATGTTTGTTCTGTAAGTTTTCAATAACAATAAGAAACGATATTTTTTTTTTTTTAATGTTATAAAAGTAATATCCAAGTTTGTTTCTCTTTTAATGTCAAACAAATATCTTTCAAGTAAGATTGTGTTGGTGCTATCGATGGCATATTGGTGGATGCATGGGTCCCTACTTCAAGACAAAATATATTCCGCGGTCGCAAATCTACGGTATCACAAAATATACTTGCAGCTTATGATTTCGACATATTGTTCACATTTATTAATTCTGGATGGGAATGTAGCGCTCATGACAACGCTATTTTAGTTGAGTCTATTACAAGAGCTAATCTACAGTTCCCACACCCACCCCATGGTGAGCGTCACCAAATAACACACTGTACATTTTTTGAAAATATTTTTGTGTACATCTATTTGACAGAGCAGTGCATACATTATTTACATGTAGGCAAGTATTATTTAGTGGATGCTGGTTTCACGAACATGCCTGGATTTCTTGTCCCATTTCGTTCCCAACACTATCACTTGTAAGAGTTTCATGACCATTATTATTCTGGACCCAAGGAATTGTTTAACCATCGACATTCGTCGTTACGCAATGTCATAGAAAGAACATTTGGTGTTCTGAAGAAGCGATTCCCAATATTGCGGTCCATGCCAAATTACAAGTCTACAAGATAAGGCCCTCTCGTGATTGCATGTTGTGTATTGCACAATTGGATACGTTTGCATGCAGATATGGACCCATTCTTCATGGAAGCTAATAATGAAATGGCGGCAAAAGCGAAAGCAGACGGGTTTGTTGGAGACCATGCTGACTATGTTGACATGTCATGACATGGGTTGACGTACCAATCGAACTTTAGGGATGCAATTGCTATTGCTATGTAGCAAAATCATGTTGGCCATGGCTAGATTTGTGATGTGAACAAGGCAAGTGAATTTCGTAGTGATTAATGGTTTAAAATGTATAATTATTTTACTAGTTTCAATCATTATGACACCTTTATTACATAACTTCCCCCACTTTATTTGTAATTGTGAATTTAATGACTTTTTTTTCTCTTTTTGTAGGATAACTGACAATGAAGACAAGGATTGGGCTAAATGGCAATTAAAGGAAAGGGAACCCGAATCAAATTCCTTTCCCAAACAGCATCACATGGTCAATCAACAAAATATAATTACGTGGATGAAGACACTTAATATGTTGTTAATGCAATGTATAATATGCAGGGGCAAATACTTTTTTTGGTTGATGGTTGAATGATGCATGCAAAAATTGTAGTGTACGATGTTCATTCAATTTAATAGAGAGTGTTTTAGTTTAGTTTACAAAATAATTTTTTGTAAATTTTTTTTTTCATTTTATTCAAATAATGGTTTTGTTATTAATTTTAATTGTTCTATTAATTTTTTTTTATTAATTTTTATACGAAATTTTTTTTATTAATTTTTTTTTCATTTTATTCAAATAATGGTTTGGTTATTAATTTTAATTGTTCTATTAATTTTTTTAATTAATTTTTATACAAAAATTTTTTATTAATTTTTTTTTCATTTTATTCAAATAATGATTTTGTTATTAATTTTAATTGTTCTATTAATTTTTATACGAAATTTTTTTTATTAATTTTTTTTCATTTAATTCAAATAATGGTTTTGTTATTAATTTTAATTGTTCTATTAATTTTTTTTATTAATTTTTATATGAATTTTTTTTGTTAATTTTAATTTCAAATTAATTGTTCTATTAATTTTTATGATGTTGTAGACGAAAATTATAATTGTTATTAGAGTTAACATTCGTGCATCAGTTAGAGGAGATGTATAATATGCACTTTTTAAAAAAAATGCATATGGCATCTTCATTTCATAATACAACTCACAATTGGATACGTTATCACTGGTTAATTTTAGAGTGCACACCATAAATTTACTATTCATAATGTTAATACAAAATATTACAACAAAATAAGAAAACAAAAATAACTACAGCATGTGTCAACCATTTAATCGCTCATCGAAACAAATTAAGTGTCATTGTCAGGCGGTGGTGGAGGTGGAGGGAAGTAGTGATGGTACACCTGAGTGACTCGATACTCAATCTGATCAATGCGGTTACTTGTCACTTCATCACATCTCCCAGAGTCTACACGAAACTCACTAAATTGTTGAATTAGTGAGTTCTGAGCGGCGACAAATTCATCGAACCGATTACCCAATGTATTGACCTGATTAGCCATTTGTTGTTCCCATTGTAGGCGCTGATTGTACCGTTCTTGTTCCAATGCTAAATAATCAGTCCAGTATTGGGGTTGTTGATTTGGTGGCATGGCATTGTCATTGGGGTCTTCCGGATCAAGTATTGGTTCATTTGCAAAATTAATAGAGCCTAGTAAGTTTTCAGCACCACTAGCTCGGGTCAGTGTATACTCTGAAATTGATGAAGTGATTTTCATATCTACTTCACCTTCAAGGCTGACATGATGCGCTTTGAAAATTTTAGTTAACAAAGCTCCAAAAGGTAGTGACCGGCCACTGAGAGTACCAAGATTTGCAACTATCATTTTCTTTAGTAATATGTAGCATAAATCTAATGTATGTCAAAGTTCAAAACAATATAAAAAATAAATATTAAAACATGGAACAACATCAAAATGTCCTTTTTTGGAAGTGACATTTTCAACTATCCATCGATGAAAAATACGAAGGTGGGGTTTTAAATGTCTTGCTTGTAAATTAGTACCGGTAAATCGGTTCTCACAAATTGTGGTATAAACCTCAGTTATATCACCAACAATGTTAGCTAACTCAAACTCAATTTGAAAATGGCATTGCAAATCCCTTGTTTGAACTCCAATAATTTGTGCCAAAGTGTAAGGTTTCAGTGTGATTACTTTACCTTTCACATAAGAGGTCAGACTACACAGTTCCACTTCTCCCTCAGTAGGTCTCAAGTGAAGGTAAAATAAATATACAAGACGGGGATATACCTTTTGTGGTAAATTAGTTAAAGGTAACTGTACGGGAGATAAGTATTCGATAACGCCCGTACTCCTTGCGTCCAAGCTCCGCTTCTATCCGATTAACCTGCGAACACAATGGCGGTGAGCTACCCGGCGGTGTGTTGCTGGAAAACCCCTCCAACGGGCAAGTTAGCACATGCTCAGAGAGAGAGAAAGAGAAAGGAGCTGGATCAATGTTAAAGTTTCTCTCACCAACTGATGTTCCATGCCTAGCATGGGGGGCACAGGCATGCTTATATACCTTCTGTGCTTGCCTCTGCATCCATTCACTGTCTGACGCGTGGACCTACTCTCCCGTCCCATTTCCCCACATGTCAGCGCAAATTCAGCTAACACCACCTAATCGAACCGCCAAACAACGTTGGCGCGAATGGGCAGCCTGGCAGCCCTAACCCGGCCTCCTATGACCGTGCTATTATATGAGACGACCAGTGCTCCTCACCGGGCTCCATTACGATCAAGCTTAGTACCACTCCACTACGGCCGAGCTCGTGCTCGGTTGAATTGATCTGTGGAGGACCTCACTCGCCGATGTGAACGTGTGATCGATGGAGACCAAGCTAACAGAGAATCATCTCGGCCGGATAAGGTTTGGAACTTTAACCAAGCAAACTTCCCCCGGCACGACCTAGCCCAGCTCGGCCCAAACACGCTCGGACCTCTTTCAACTTGGCCAAAACTGCGGCCCAAGGCAGGATTATGACATCTCCCTCTCAATTGCCCCTTAATTCCGTCCTCGCTAGCGTGACTGGGATTACATGCTCCGGCCGTGGTCGTCCTCCTGCCTGGCTGCATGCCGCAAAACAATAACCGCGTTGAGCCCCATGCCCGGTCTTTGACTTCCTCGGTTAGCACCTCGACTTACCAACCTGTCTTTTCAATACTGACGTTGTATTCATGACGGACACGCGTCACTTACTCACTGGCCTCGAATGGCCACCCCATACCGTCTTTTCACATTCAAATTTTGGCGCTCCTTTTCCCTTCTTATAGCCGTTACTTGCCCCTTACTCATTTCTTCTTCACTATTCATCTTCTTCTGTAAAAACCAACCTGCGATCGAGAGCTCTCGCCCTTACTCATTCTATGGAGATCAGAGCGCCTACGCAAGCACGTTCCATACCGTCGTCGCCGCTGAAGGCCTCCATCCCACTACTTCGAGCCACCGTCAATGCCCTAACTAGTAAGTTCTCAAACTTCCATTGTTTCTTCATTTGTTATTCATGTCCTCTAGGTCTGCGATTGTCATAGTCGTGTTTAAGGCACGATAGTGTGTAGGTTTTAGGACGTAATCCCCAAGATCCATCCTTGCCCCTTCTTCCCTGACAGTTCTTCATTTTCTGTGATGAACACGCGAGGATCTGGGGCAGACCGGGCTCCCCAACCTCATTTGATCACAAAAAATACAAGAACCGAGCAAGTTTGTAGTCTATTGGGTAGGAATTTGTCTGACAGAACGCTAGGCCGCTAGACCGGGCTAATATCTGGTCCGCTCGGGCGACCGAGCTTCTGGGTACACAATAGTGATCGAGGTGCTGCTGCACTTCCTGCGACCGGGCTGAAGTGGAGCTCGTTTGCGCTACCGCGCTGCCACTCACACTTGACTTTTACTGCAGAGTCCTAGGGGACCAGACACCAACACTAGGGCTCTCAACGGCCGAGCAGCCAATGCACTAAACTTTGCCAAACCAAAACCGCCGTGCTGAAACAGGCCGGCTTCACATGGAGCATTACCGCTTCCTCGTTGACACGCCGGTCGCACTAGCCGCGTTTCGGGAAAAATATGGCGTCCTTGCAGACGTACATCTTGAGCTCGGTGTAGAGGACACCACCCCATGGGGCAGACTGAACCAATGTCGCTTCACCGTGCTTTCCGTAATCGAAGGCGGCCTACATTTCCCGGTTCAACCCTTAATGTGCGAGTTCCTGAGGCGCACCAGGCTAGCACCAACACAAGTTTCAACCAATACCTTCAGAATAATAAACGAGGTAGCCGAGCTAAACAACCGGCTTGGCCTGAACCTAGGATTAGCCGAGATTCTACGCCAGTACACCCTCGGGCATACAGGTGACGGGCTTAACTACTACTTGAAGATTAGACCGGGCAAGGAAAAGCTTATAATCGGCACCCCAGATAAAGATATGCACAACGACGACTTTTTCTACGTATCTGGGAATTACGAAACAGCCGATGTGCTCGGCTGGTACATCAGTAAGAACTTCCGTTTGACATGTAAGTCGTGCTCACAGCTCGGTCAAACTACCTTGCTTTACTATTTTGTACTAATGCCTTTTTTCCTTTGCAGCTATCGAAGCCTTGCAAGCGAACTACTTTAACCCAGATGAGGCTGCCATCAGAACTACACTGTGGTATCGTAACCGAGATTGCCACGACTTTCTCGGCTATGTACTGAGCTATAGATACACAGCTCCCCGCCGGAGTAGAGTTACAGACTTTCTCCGAGCCCCGTCTCCACCACCCGATCCGACACTACCAGACGTGCCACTAATCTGGTTAACCAAAGAAGAAGAGATAGCCAAACGGAGCCGTATCAAAAATTTGATCATCGCCACGTCCACCGAGGTGCCGAGCATACCTCACCGTGCCACTACTGCCGGTCAAACATCTGGGACGGTGATTGCTTTGGCGTTGACTGCTGCGGCGCAGACTAGCAAAGATAGCCGCAGAGCCGGGAAAAGGCCTCGGCCCCCGACCCAACAGCCGAGCTTGTTGCAGAGCTGAGCACTGAGCAATCCGCGGATACATCTGAGCCAACGCCACCATGGCAGCCGCAGCTGAAGCACCGGGGTAAGGAGATCCCGGCCAACGCCTCAGTCAAAGGCGACAAAGAACATCTCCTGGCTTTTGACCTGACAAAAGCCCTACTCCTGCCGAGTGACGTGACCGGCAGCGAACACGTGCTTGACACCCAGCTCGTTAAATCCTCGGTTAAGTCTATGACCCGGGTAAGAACTTTGCATGTTTATTCAAATTGGTCAAAGTGTTTTCACAGTTATTCTTATCCGAACTCTCCTCTTGCAGGCCATCCAGAAACAACACCTTGTGATTGACCGGATTCATAGACTAAGGCAAAAGGTGACCGACGCTGCCAGCCAGGTCAAGCACCTTGAAACTGAGCTGGGACGGTCAAAGGCTTCTTTGGAGATTGCAAACGCTGACAACTCCAAATTGCTCGGCCAACTTGGATCCGCCGAGAAGGAAAGAGACGCTCTGCGGGCCGAGCTGGAAGCGTTAAAGCAATCAAGGAAAGCTGAAGTGGACGAGACAAATAATCTCGGTTTCAAAGAAGCCGAAGACAACTACACCAAGCAGGTCGAGGCCACCAAGGACATATTCTTTAAGTCCGATTGGAAGGCTGCTTGTGAATAGCTCGATCAGGGTCCTGAAACCGAGGTGTTTACCTCTCCCCCTGTTGCCTTTCTCCCAGCTTACATGGTGCCATATGCGAACGAAATCTTTAATGCTCTGCAAGAGGAGGCCGAGGAAGAGGTAGAACATGACGCCGAGGAGAATGCGGAGGAAGCGGGCCATCCAAAGGAGGCAGCCAGGTTGATTCTGGCGCCCGAGAAACCACCACCACGGTTGACCTGGAGGCAGTTGCGGAGGGCACTGGGGATGACTTCGCTGACCTTTCCCCCCTAGTTTAGTTCTCTCTTTTTTCTTTTTTTTTTTGAAAATGTAACCGGGCTGCTTGCCCCACCTTATGTACATTTCTTCATCAATGAAAAGGTCTCGTTTTGCTTGTACTCTTGCAATGTTTTGCTATTGTTAATTCTGCAACTGTACTATTTCTTCTCGACAGGAAAAGCATCTCGGCTAGAATCCTAAACTCATTAATTGACAAAAATTGCTGGAGTTGAACCCACCAACCGATTAGTCGAGATAAAACATCTCGGCAAAATGTAATAAAATAAATCCACCCGATTTTTTGAGATAAAACATCTCGGCAAAAATGCTGGAGTTGAACTAAACATTAACCCGATTGGCCGAGCTAAAACATCTCGGCGAAAATCTTGGAGTTAAGCAAATCATCAACTTAATTGGCCAAGACAAAACATCTCGGAGTTGAACAAGTCATCAACCCATTTGGCCTAGATAAAACATCTCAGAGTTGAACAAGTGATTGGCCTAGATAAAACATCTCAGAGTTGAACAAGTGATCAACCCATTTGGCCGAGATAAAACATCTTGGAGTTGAACAAGTCATCAACCCATTTAGCTGAGATAAAACATCTCGGCTGAAAATTCAGAGAACCAATCACAAGCCTTTTAGCCTGGGTAATTCATCTCGGTTAAAAATTTAGAGTTGAACAAATCACCAACTCTTTTAGCCGGGGTAATTTATCTCGGCTGAATATTCAGAGTTGAACAAATCATCAACTCTTTTAGCCGGGGTAATTCATCTCGGCTAAAAATTCAGAGTTGAACAAATCACCAACTCTTTTAGCCGGGGTAATTCATCTTGGCTGAATATTCAGAGTTGAACAAATCATCAACTCTTTTACTCGGGGTAATTCATCTCAGCTAAAAATTCAGAGTTGAACAAATCATCAACTCTGTCAGCCGGGGTAATTCACCTCGGCTAAAACGTGAAGCAAAAATGTCAAAAACGAACTTCCACAGCAAAAATAATTCACTTCTATTACATTTTCGAATAGAGTATTACATTCAGAAGTAAAGGGGAACAAGTCCTTTCACAAAAAATTACATATGAAAGACAAAAACTAAAAATAGTACATTTTGAGGTTGGCCGCATTTCCATGGCCAAGGTATGCTTTTGCCATCCAGGTCTTCTAAGTGGTATGTCCCCTTGCCCACCAGACCGACTATCATGTACGGCCCTTCCCAATTTGCCCCTAGTTTGCCTTCACCCGGCACCAGCGTGTTGCCCATCACTTTCCTTAAAACCTAGTCCCCGACTTTAAATGGTTTGGGGTGCACCGTCTTGTTATATTTCCTGGACAGCTCTTGTTGATATGCGGCCACGTGGATTAGCGCCTTTTCTCGGCGCTCGTCTGCTAGGTCCAATTCCAGGGTTATGGCTTCAGAGTTCAGCTCGGGCTCAAAATTTTCGCTGTGGATGGTTGGCATACCGATCTCCAATGGGATGAATGACTCCATACCATATGCCAGGGCAAAAGGGGTCTCCCCGGTCGAGCGTCTCAGTGTTGTCCGATATGCCCAGAGGACACTAGGAAGCTCCTCGGCCCATTTGCCTTTGGCCTTCTCAAGCCTCTTCTTCAACCCATTTAGGATGGTCTTGTTCGATGCTTCAGCTTCGCCGTTAGACTGAGGGTAGGCTGGGGTGGAATTGTAGAATTCTATCTTCAAGTCCTCACAAAATCCTCTAAACAGCCGTTCGTCAAACTGGGTGCCATTATCAGATACTAAAGCCTTGGGGATGCCAAACCGCATTATCACGTTTTGCCAAACAAACCGCTTGACATCTTTCTCTTTGATGGTCGCTAAGGGTTCGGCTTCAACCCATTTGGTGAAGTAATCTGTCACCGCGATAAAGAACTTCTGGTTGCCTGGTGCTATTGGGAGTGGTCCCACATTATGTCCAGTCCCCACATTGCGAAAAGCCAAGGACTAGTGAGGGGAAAGAGTTCTCTGGCCGGCTGGTGAATTTGGTGGGCGAACTTCTGGCACTTTTCACATTTTCTAACATATTTTTGCGTGTCTGCTTACATGCACGACCATCAGTATCCTTGCCAATAGCGCGGTAGGCCAAAGATCTCCCCCCGATGTGTCTTCCACACACACCTTCGTGGATCTCGTACAAGAAAGCTTCCACGCTATTTGGATGCACACACTTGAGGTACAAACTGGTGAATGACTTCTTATATAGAGCGCCAGATGAAGAGAGCCAAAACTGCTCTGACTTCACCCGGACTTTGTGTGCTTCTTTCTTGTTAGCCAGAAAGGTTCGTTCTTTTAGGAAGAGGATGATAGGGTCCATCCAAGAGGGACCAAGCTCGGTGCAGAATACTTCTGTTTGTTCTGAGCCCTCAATACTAGGTCTTGGAAGAAACTCGATCAGGAGAGGATTGAGAGTTGAACTGTCGAACATGGAAACCAGACCGGCCAACTCGTCTACGCGGCCGTTTTCTTCACGGCCAATTTGTTGCACCCTTATCGCTTGGAATGCCTTGATGTGTTCTCTTACTATAGCCTGGTACTTGGCCATTTTGTCATATTTGGCCTCATACACTCCAGATATTTGGTTGACAACGAGTTGGGAATCGCTGTATACCATCAGCTCGGTTGCGCGCAACTGGAGCGCGCTTTTAAGTCCGGCCAACAGTGCTTCGTACTCAGCCTCGTTGTTTGACGCTGGGAATCCAAGTGCGATAGAGTGTTTAATGGTTAGACCGTCTGGTGAGATCAAAACTATACCCAGTCTGGCGCCGTGCCGATGTGAGGCGCCATCTACGAAAAGTTTCCACATTTCACCAATGAAAAGTTTCCAATATTCTGACGGATTCTGGGAAGCTTGAAGGTTGATGAGATCAAGATCGCTTGGCTGCCTGGCTATGTCTGCTGCAAGCTCGCTGCTGATCATCTCAACAGACCAATCTTCATCCCCCTCGGCGACGCTGCGCCAGACCCAACAAGTTGACCTGTAATTCCCGAGTCTATCGTCGCATCGCCGGTCTGAGGTAGGCTTTCGACTGAAAGTGGTGCGGACGGGCGTGCAAGTTCCGCGTCACCAACATCATTCCGCTGTGCAATCTCCGTTGCTTTTACACTTGTTACCCCGGCTGCCACGGTAAGATCCACCGGGTACGCTGGGTGAACTCCAGGCGAGAATTCAGCAACAAAATCGGCCAATGCTTGGGCTTTGATGGCGGTGCGGGGTTAAAACTTGATGTCGAATTTCCCCAATTCAACCGCCCACTTCAAAATTTGGCCGGAAAAGTCCACCCGTTCAAATAAGGCTTTTAGAGGGAATTCGGTCAACACCACGATTTTGGGAGCATAAAAGTAGTACACTAATTTCCTGGACGCCATCATTAGTGCCAAAGCGAGTTTTTCCAGCGGCAAGTACCTTGATTCTGCTGGCAGCAGGGTTTTGCTCACGTAAAAGATGGGGAGGTGCTGGATGCCTTCTGCCCGGACAAGCACCGCACTAATTGCATGTTGAGAGACAGCAAGATAAAGGTAGAGCTCTTCACCGGGCTTAGGTGTTACCAATAGTGGGGCGGAAGACAAATATGCCTTGAGCTCACCCAAGGCCTTGTCGCATTCTTCATCCCATGAAAACTTGGACTTCAAAGCTTAAAAGAAAGGTCGACAACGATCTGATGACCGGCTTATAAATCGATTAAGCGCGGCTGCCATACTGGCAAGATGTTGCACGTCCTTTGCTGAGTTGGGCCGCTCCAATCCTTGTATGGCTCTGATTTGTGAGGGGTTCGCTTTGATGCCTCGGTTGGTGACTAGGAAGCTAGGGAATTTCCTTGACCCCACACCGAAGGCACACTTGGACGCATTCAGGAGAAGCTTGTGTTACTTAAGAATGGCGAACATCTCGGCTAGGTCGGACAAGTGGTCTGCTTGTTGCTTGCTTAAGAATGGCGAACATCACATCGTATCCAGTCTGCCCAGCAACAGTGGATCATACTGAGAAGGTAGATTTACCTTTCTCCCCGTAACAATTGGTCGGTTGGTAAAATTTGAATAAGCATGTTCGTGATTGTATGTGAGAAAATCAATAATTGGATAGTGATGATGTTGTTACTGTAGTTGACGTTGTGAAGGGTTAGAGGTTTCGCCACGTTCAGGTCTTGCTCTTTTTGTTCTCGGCATGATAACTGCAAAAGTTAAGAAAAATTTATCAAATATGTATGAAAGATGTATAGCAAAATGTATGAAAATGGTGTGAAAACAAAAAGCAACCAATAGACAAACTGAGCCTCTGCTGCTGGTGTAAAAGGCAAGCAACAGATAGCCAAACTGAGCGCAAAAGGAAAGCAACAGATAGCCAAACTGGGGGAAGCTCGGAGTGAAGCCGGTTGACCGGCTGGTTGTTCCGTTTGCTGAAATATTCGGCTTTGTGCAGCTCAGCTCTGAAATTGTGAAGCTATGAGAATATGAAGCTCTAGTTCAAACTAACCTCTTATGAAAGCTCTTCGTCTCTTCTTTTACACGGATATCTACATTGAATTTATGATATTGTATGGTGAAGAAGTTGCTGAAGTTGTTGGAATGAAGATGGTGAAGATGGTGTAGTTAAACAAATGAAGATGCTGACTTATATAAAGCCTCAGTTCCAGAAGTTGCTTATTTATTTATTTATTTATTTTCATCGAATACTGACTTATAGCATTTTTTATTTATTTTTCTTTTCTTTTGAATACTGATCACTGACAATCTGTGGCTCAGTTTTGGCTTTTTTTTTTCTTTTTCTTTATTGAACAGTGACCAACTGACAACCAGCAGAGGAGAGAGGGGGGGTCTATTATATGAGTGAAATTACACTATTGCCCTTTTCATTTTATACTTACATAGCAATTTGACATTCTATGAAAGAGGGGCAAGTTAGTCATTTTATAGTCAAATACATCAATCAATAGCCCCCAATAATATGAGCTTCACGGGTGAGGCAGGAGTGAGGGACAATAATGGAGCTAAAAAAATGGTACAAGATAAAGAACTCTTTGTTAAATTGATAAAATTTAACAAATGAAAAAATGTTGATAATGTTTGGTAATGTTTACGTTTTGGTTTGTATTTAAAAAAATTTAATAAATTGGTTTTTGTTAATTTTTATAAATATGTAATCTCCAAACGTGTTGGTTTGAACAAAATATTTGAAAAATATTAGAAATGTATTGAACAAAATGTTTATACAGGCCTAAAAAATTAATTGACAGAAAAATTAATTGACATAAAAGTTATTTGAAAAAAAAAATTATTTAAAAATAATTAATTGAAAAAAAAAACATTTTTTTATTTGAGTATTTTAAAAATAGTTTGGTTATGACTGTTGATCAAAAACACGGATATCGAGTTGTGAGTTGTGTGTTTGATTATCAATTATATATTGAATTAAGTTTTGAAAACAATTTTGAAAACTCATCACCAAACAAATTTTCTTATTTCACATGTCACATCAAACTTTCAAAACTCAATTCCACATACAATTCAAAACTCAATTTAACACTCTATTCAAAAATCATAACCAAACAAATTTTCTACACTCAAATCACAATTCCAAAACTCATAAACTCAAAATACAACTCTATTCTCAAATCATATTTAGAAAACTCTACCAAACGCAACCTTTGATTTTCCATAGCCAATTCCAATCCCTACCATCTAGCTGATGGTTAGCAATGATCTTGTAAACAGATGCAGTTATAATATTGCCACAGGTGGAACCAACCCAATAAGGAGTATCTATGTATGTAACAAACCTGGGTAGGGCCTATGAATTTTGAGAATTTCCTGCAATTCTTGACTACTGACTAGGTTCTCCAAAGCTTCAGTGTCCCAATTACCTTCTTCATCAAGAACAGAATTGACCTTATCCAGGTCATTATCCTGTTAAGAGTTTGTTAGCTTTTTGGCTTTTGAATGTTAATAATGTAATTTTAAGCATGCCAACAAGGATCAATTAGTCCTTACAGAATATTGATTGTCAACCAATTATCAAACGATTGTCTTATAGTTCTCTCAGCCTCAATGAAGAGGACTTTTACTGGCGGCTTGTTTAGGAGAATTTAGTAAATAACAATAAGTAAAGAACAATTTCAGAATCTGAATTTCATTAAGTAAAATGAAAAACTTACAATGATCTAACCCAATTTTGTAGAGGTTTACAGCAACAAGCTATTTGAAATTACTCCTAGGAAATGAAGTGCAGTACAGGAATTGAAGTCTAGAAATGTAAAGAACTGTAAAAACTGGCAGGAAAAATGAAGTAAATAAATTGGTTTCTAGATCTGAGTTTGGGTCTTTTATTCTGGGGCCTTTTCTGTTATTTATACTTTTCAATGATAACCGTCGAAGTGGGCTTTCCATCGTCGAAATGTCCTTCCATGATTGCTAAACATGCTCTTTCACAGTCAGTCACACTACGCCACTCTTGCAGTTAGGCTTCCTTTCTGATTTTGAATTCAAACTTTGTGAGTAACCGTTTGGCCACATCACCTTATATCCCTCGATTGTTCCAGTGCTACGTAGATCCATTATTACCAATACAGACTAACACGTGTCTGACTTTGGTTGCCAACTTGTATTAACTCCCTAATTTGCCTTCTTCGTGCCACGTGTTGAATTGTGATTGGCTTTTACAAATTATACAGCCAACATTACCCCCCGCACTAATATACCCAATACTTGGTGATATTAGCGGATCAAGGTACGTTACCCACGTCCTAGGACGTGCATGGGCTTTGCATCTTCTTAAAAATGCAACTGTCGTCCATCATTGCAGTATTTGCACTGCATTAAATTCTCTTTTATGCCTTGAACATCTCCCACTATCTGAGCATTCGAAAAGGCTAATACAGTTCTCATGGCCAAGCAAACATTTTTTTACATAGATCAAGCATACGAAGAGTTGTTAGATAATGATGTTCGTCCTCGAAAGAACTTTCATGCATTTATTAGCCACACGTATCCACCTCCATTTATTCAAGTCATGGAAGCTTTTGCAAACCATCGACCTTTGGACCAAGAACCTACTGTTCACAATTCTCTAGACCAAGATTTTGCAATAATGGATATTAGAAGTTCTTCTTCTGCCACAAAACCTTCTGCATGGGATGAGGCTACTGCTTTTTCTTCTTCTAACACTTTTGGCTGAGGAGCTTGGCCTACTCCTACTCAACCTCAGATGAGGAAGCGCATTCATCATCGATTTCCTAAATTCAATAACCCTCTTGCAGTCCACCCTTCCATGCGCAACTCTGTAGTGTATCCATACGTTCCCTTCGACCGTCTATGCAGCCTTGAGGACAACTTGCTTTCAGCATGGTACACTTCTACTTTACCGTCTCGAATGGTGCAAAGGACTCCAGACCCTGATGAAGCCTTAGGAATCAGTCCTACACTCCTAGCCAAAAAAGCAAAACTCTGTTTCTCTAATTGGCTTGAGTGTGTGAACAAACCTGAATTCCCATCTTCATTCAGAGAGGCTCCCACTGCTCCTTTCCTGCCCTTCAATCCAAATTGGATTGAGGAATTGAGGCTCACCCTCTTCGAGAGTCAATGCTTCACTCTTTATCAAGCTCTACTTCCTCCAACTGCTTACCAGCAATATAGGGCTCAGACCCTGCTTGCCACTTTCTCCCATTTGTCCTTTGAAGTCCTGCGAGATGATATCCCTCACAAGAACCTATTATGGGCTTGTAACATTATTTCTCGCAGTCATCTCCTCAACCCTGTAGCCCATGCAGAGCTCTACACTTTCCTAGATCAACTTCCCCTCCTACTCAATTGGCACATCAATGCTTCTACTACCAGTGAAGTACTGGATGAAACCTTTGCTGCTCGAATCCAAATTTAGTATGAATCCAAATTCAGTATGAGGCAGAGAATCTCCTCGAAGAATATGAGAACTTCAAAAACCAAGACTTAGAGTATAGAGAATATGCCATTATAGGCAAAGCACATGAGGAAGAGGAGATGGATAAGACAGAGAAGGCTCTTAAGCAAACAGAATTTGAAATCAAAGCCCAACAACTCTTCTTCCAATTAAGGGCTCATCAATTAGATAAACCAAATTTGAATAGGATAGAAGATAGATTAGCCAAAGAGTATACATTTATTGAGTTTTGCTGGACTAAGTTTCGTGATCTTGTAACTTTGTCCATCCCTTGTTTTTATGAAATTGAGAATGTAGCAAAATGAGCCTTCCCAATGTAAATATTACTTATCAATAAAACTGGGCTTTTCAAATTTCATCTGTCATGATCTAGTTTTATATTTATAATTGTATGGTTAATGTGACTTAACTCCTTATTATGTTCAAAGAAGCTTTGAATCAACCAATTTTGCTCTGAAGCCTAACTCAAATACTTCCAAAGTGTGGAATTTTCTCTTAAGAAGGGCAACCTTTGCTTTACATTCTAATTATATGGTTAACATAATCTGTTCTTGTTTAACTAACAGCTTCAAATTAACCAATTTTGCTTCGAAACACAATCTACTGGTTTTGTAATGTTTGATCACTTCGAAGTTCAAAATATCAAGCATGAACCATGTTCTTACAAAAGGCTCCTTCGAAGGACTTCATCCTTCATTAAAAGCCTACAAGCATGCCTTTAAGTCTTTCGAACCAAATTAATCCCAATTACTCTTGAATTTGGGACGTGATACTTGTTTTGAAGTCAATTGCTTGCTCCTGAAGTCTTAGTTAACCGTTTGACAATCAGGCTTTGAAGCCAGCCTCTTATTTTAAAGACCTATAGAGACTTTGAAGCCAACTACAGGTTACCAAGTTGGATATTCAACATATGTTTCCCTCCAGAGACTCTCTTCATTTTAATTTTGGGACCCTTCCATATTTTAAAATAAGGGTTTTAATTTCACATGGATCTAAACAATGAAATAATCATTTCGGATCCACCTGACCCACTTAGCTTGTTCGGGTAACTTTTGGACAGAAAGGTTTAAAAACCCCTTTCCTTCTTATTTTACCTATCTACTTGCCCAAAATTTCCTTGCTCTCCCTTTTGATCTTGTCTGCAACTTTTCACTTCTCATCCACCTTCCTTTTTCACCTCTTCAGCAATGGCTTCTCTAAAAATGCAAGCTGTTAAGCGTGTGAGTCCCTCTATGGCTTTAAGGAAACTCATCAATGAAGAATGTAAAAAATACAAAGCTGGTGAAATGTGTGCTATTAATGGACGCATTCTTATTCCTCGTCATTATGCTCAAGGAGAGTACGTACTTGGACCCATTTTTAGAGAAGCTCCTGCTCAGCTCCCTACCTTGTACCCTCGTTTGGAGGGTCATTGCTTACTCTACGAGGTGAACCTTGACTGGGGAAGCTGGAGGTTGAACCGACCCCATCTCTGCTGGCCCACAATGAGACTTGAATGGGAAGAATGGTATAATCGAGTTGTCCCTACTAGGACACTTGACCTTCAGGAACTCTGCCTCCTTGATGCCCTTCAACTGGCCAAATTTTATATTCCTGAAGACCCTTTCCTCATACCTGCTGCATTATGTTTTTGGAATTCTTCTTTTAATTTTTTCCAATTTTGATGCAGTATGATGGCCCCTACCATTCTAGATATATGTCATCTCTTAGGGTTATCCCTTATTGGCACTCCTTTTGGTCCTGACTATCCCGATCTTAATGTGTCTTTTTCTATCCCTCATTTGAACTCCTCCTTCAGTGATTTTGCACATTCTGAAAACCCAAGGGAAGGCCTTGTGTCAGACAGAGAGTTCTTCTCTTTTCTTTTGTATTGGCTTTGTAAATTCTTATTTTGTACTTCTTCTTAGAGGATTATGCGTGAGTTTGCTCCTCTTGCTAAGGCTCTAGCTTTAGGGAAGAAAATAGCCTTAGCTCCATATGCTCTGGGCCATGTGTATAGAGCCTGCTCCCAATTTTGTAAAAAACCTTTAGATGCCAATCAAGGGGGCCACCTAGATACTACAGCTCAGACTTTTTACTTATTTCACTTCTTTGCATTCTAGGTGTTTGAGATTTTTACTATCAAACCCTACTTCTTATGGAATAAAATATGCTAGAGTTTCACTTTATCCCTCCACTTTTGCCTATTATTTTACTTTTTTCCATCAACTCCCAGCTTCCCCTCATTCTCATACCTTCTTCTGTCCCTTCGAAACCAATATTGGCCCAGCCTGGTTGAGGACTTTCTTGGCTGATAGAAACTGTTCCCAGCCCCAGCACAGGGATATGTGGGCTTCTATTTTAACTCCAAGAGAGCTTTTTATTGGCGCTTTAAACCCTAGAGCCTACAAATGCATAGCACAAGCCTACTACCTTGCTCAATTTGCCAGGCAATTTGGGCTTACCCAAGGGATCCCTATTCCTCTTTGCAGTCAAACTAACCCCAATCTTGCCACTAGAGAGCTGAAGGTGCAAAGATCCAGGTTAGAGGAGGCAACCTCCAAATTAATTCAGGACTTAATCGAATTATAGTTCATTCCCTTCATCCCACAAGGCACTGCACTGAAGAGGTACCAGAACTGGTGGTCAGCAAATATGGAGATACACTTAGTCATTCCCCCTCAAGATCTATTAGTGAGTCTAGACTTGCCTTCTCAAGCCCAGCCTAAGGGAAATGGGCTCATCACTCCTTCTACTACTCCTGCCATCCTAGCTTCTTCTCCTGTTACCATAGAGAATGCTCCTTCTACCTCTCCTCCTCCTCCTCCTAGAGTTACTAGGGCTGCTTTGAAGAAAGACATACACCCCTTATCTTTCTTTCCCTTTTTTTTTTTTTTTTTTTTTTTTTATAATGCTTAGCTCTTTTATTTATAGCTTTTATTTGATGTAGAGACTTCACCAGTAAACTCTCCTTAGAGGGCTCAAGCACTAAGTATTCTTAAAGACAAACAGCAACGACATCAAAAGGAAAGAAAGCTTGTGCTTGATCCTGAAGAAGAGGAAGCACTTGATATCCCTATAGAAAAGGAACAAGAAACCCCACTCAAGAGGAGGAAGAAAGTAACAGTCACTCTCTCTGATTTCATTGATGACCCCACTCATCAAGCAACTGCCAAGGTAGTAGAGAAACAGTAGTCCAAAGAATTGGTAGTTTTTCAAAGGTCTGAAAAAAGAAGGCAGCAGCAGATATTAAGGAATGAGGCAGCTGCTGCTGATGCACTTCAAAGTGAAACTGCAAGGGGACAACAGATTGCTGAACACTATGCTCTTCGTAGTTCTCCAATCACTAACACCACTACCTCTGAGACTGGTAATTCCCTTTAGTTTCTTTGATGATTTCCTTTCTTAAAGCTCTAGCAACAAAACTTACCATTGCTTCTTATTTTCTGATTTGTAGCAAAAGTTATTCCACCTCATTCTCTTTCGACAAATGAAAGGCCAAGAAGAAAGAAAAGCCCCACAAAAGTGCCTATGAGTATAGAGCCTATCCAAACAGTATTCCCTCTTCCTAGCTCTACACTTTCCATATCTTCTTTGAGGTCAAACATCCCTGCCCCTTTATACCCAAGCCTAACTCTGCATGTGCCTCACTTAACCTTCATCTCAACCCAATTCACTCTCCCTATAGTCCTGGCTGCTCTTTCTCTACCTGAGGAGGTTCCAGTTATCACTTCATCTTCAGTGATAGCTGATACTCCCAGAGAAGACACTGGTAGCTCACCAATTCTTTGTCCACCATCACCAGCCAGCTCCAGTCCTTCTTTTCTTGACTTACTGGTGGCCAGGACTATAGATACTGCTAGGGACACTTCAACCTCCTCTCCTATCCCTATGCAGCCATCTCTTCCTTCCACTAGAGACCTTTCTGGACCTCCAATGTCAGTGGAAGAGATGGACATTTTTGAAGCTAGGCTGGCTAGCCTTTTTGACATACCTTCTACCATTCCAACAACCAGTAATGAAGCTGAGCCATTGGTTCTGGCTGACTTTCTCTTGGAAATTTTTGAGAGATCTTCAACCATTAGTAGGGCTTCTTTATCTGCACTGGACTTGGGCACCTGTTTAGAATTGCTGACATTATTCTCAAGGATCCCATTCAAAGCCTTACAAAGACCTATCATCAAGAATGGTTTCCTCCAGTGCTGTATGGTCATTGAGCAATCCAACATGGCTATTTCAAGTCACTTGTCCCAGGCAGCAGCTACCATAGATTTTTATGTCAACATCTACCACATTGCCAAAGCTGCAGAGGAGAAGCTATTGAAAGACAAGGAATTTGTTTCCCATATACATGCCGAGGTGTTTGAATTGAAGGGACAACATTCCTCTGCTTCTCAATTTCGAACCCAGCTCTTGGAGAAGAAGGCTCAATTAGAAGAAGAGTTATCAACAGTTAATCTAGTCTTGGATCAAACTGCTACAAAGCTGTAAATCACCAATCAAGGGCAGGTTGATCGAAGGCAAGACATGGCTATAGCCATTCAGTTGTTCACATCCCTTAGGAGTAGAGAATCAATTATAAGGGAACAACTGAAACATTGTACTGATTTTTGGGGCAATTTATAGCTGCATGTACTCAACTCTATATGAAATGAAATCCTTATATATTGTTTAAGTGTTTTGATGCTTCTTGTGTTTATTTAGCATTTCTCACACTCCTTGTGTTTCCCACTCAGTTGGATAATAAGGTTTCAAGTACCCGACGTTAATTTTCTTAGGATGCACAAATGGTATGCTCCCCCAGGCAAGACTCTATGAATTTGATAGGGTCCTTCCTAATTAGGTGACCATTTGCCAAACTTATGGCTTTTAATTCCTATTGGAAGTATTATCTTCCATACCAAATCACCTTCATCAAAGCTAATGTGTTTGACCTTCTTATTATAGTTTTTGGCTGCTTTCTTCTTTTGGAAAAGAATATTATTTAATGCCAAAATTCTAGCTTCATCCACACTTTCGAATTCCAAGAACATGCTCTGATAGTACTGCTCAGAAGCTAATTGATCTTGGCATTTCACCCTCAAGGACCTAATATTAATCTCCACAGGCAACACTGCTCATGCCCATATACTAAAGCATAAGGGGTAACTCATGTACTTGATCTTGGAGAAGTCCTATAAGCCCACAATACATCCAACAACAAGTTATGCCAATCCCTAGGATTGTCTTCCACAATCTCTGTATTCCTTTTTTCAAAGACATGTTGGATGATTTTGCCTGACCATTTGCTTGTGCATAATAGGGGGTAGAATTAACAAGGCTAATTCCAAACTCTGTTGTGAAAGATTTTAGCATCTTTCTATCAAATACAGTCTCATTATCTATAGTTATGGTCTGTGGAATGCCAAACCTGTGAATCAGATCTTTAATAAATCCAATAACTTCAGTTTGATCTATAACCTTATATAGTTTAGCTTCAACCCACTTAGTGAAGTAATCTGTGGCCACTAGGATAGAACAATGGTGTTTCGAATAGGGTGGATGTATTTTCCCTATCATATCCATAGCCCAACCTCTAAATGGACAGGGCTTCACAACTGCATGTAAATCAGTCATTGGTGCATATCTTATCATGTTATGTTTTTGGCATGCCTGGCAACCTCTAGCATACTCTATACAATCTTTAAGGATGGTTGGCCAATAGTAGGAATTCCTTTGAAGCAACCATCTCATCTTCACACCAAGCTGATGAGCACCACAAATGCCTTTATGAACTTTAGCCATGGCTGTCAATGCCTCCTTCGGCCCTAGACATTCCAATAACAATCCATCTACTCCCCTTTTGTAAAGAGCATTACCATAAACTATATATTTCATAAATTGTAATTTGATCTTTCTACTGGCTTTTGAAGATGGGCCAGTTAGGTACTGCATTATTGGATGCCTCCAATCTTCATCATATAAGTCATTATGATTGACTTCTAGCACCACATTCCTTTTAGCTAAGGTGGTATTAATTTTTGATATGTTGCTTGACTTATGTTCAATTGAGTGTCATCCCTCCTTCTGAAATTTGAAGCCTCCTGAGCTATATCATTGGCTTTGTTATTCATGTACCTTGGGATGTAAGTCACGTTTGCTATCTGAAACTGAGAAAGCAAATGTATTGCAATAACATAATATGGTAACATGCTTGCACTTTGACATTTGAAAATTCCTTTCATTTGGTTGACTACCAATTAAGAATCTCCAAATATATCAATTGCATGAGCTTGTAATCCAATAAGCATTTCCAGTCCCATTATTAAAGCTTCATATTCAGCTTGCTTATTTGAACAAGTAATTTCATCAACCCTTGTGGGAGCCGAATAAATAGAGGAGTCGGAAGATGCGTACCCCAGAAATCAGACATTATTCGGCTTCATACTGCGTGACTAGGATACCGAATACGTTAGGAAGGCCGAATAGCCGGAGGTCAGTAGCTTAGAATAAATAAAAGGAGAATGGGATAAAAGTAGGCTCAGGCCCTGAGGCCCAGAAAGCAAGTATAAATACAAGAACCACAGATTTAGAAAGGTATGTAAGAATCACTTCACTTAACTTAGTAAACAAGCTATCCTGAGTGTCTGAACTGACTTGTCCGTCAGAGTGCTAATTCCGGCACCCCCGACCGGAGTGTTTGTATCTTTTCAGGTGACTAGCTGAGGATCACTAGCGTCTCCCAGGATCTGAAGAGTATTTCCAAACCACTTCTCCACAACTGGGCGCTCGTCTGTGGGAATACTCAAATACATCCATGGTAGGCGTGGCTGAAGATCCTCCGATAGCCACTGAAGAGACCACACAGAGATATGACCTCACTCCAGCAAACTCACTTGGACCAAAAACCATCGCAGCAAGACTTGCCTTGGACCTCTGCTCATCTTCAAACCCAACACAAAAGACAATACAAGCGACCATGGCACAAGCTAGGCAAACCAAACAGAGGTTGGACAACATCATCGCTGAGAACGAACGCCTTCATCGCAATCTGACCTCAGAAATAGCAACATCCAAACAAACAGTGCGCCAGGCTTCTGTGCGACCCCCGAGGGCAGATGATCGACGATCTCGAGCCCAACAGCAAGAAACTGACAGCCGCTATGCCTCAACAGATCATCTTGAGGAGTTGGCAAATGACGAACGTCTCCAACAATGCGTCTGGAGGAGTGCAATCAAAACACCTGCCCTTCCGAAGGATGCACTTCCGCTTGACACCGTCCACATGATATACAGCCTGCCAGCAGCCCCGGTCGTGCATGCGATCCAATTACATCCATGTCCCCAACAGCAACTCACGCCAGCAAAGCGGCTCCGAGAAACGCGAAGTATCACCTTTGACGACTCTAATTTGATCGGCGTAACACTCCCTCACATCGATCCATTAGTTGTTCAGCTATGCGTAAACCGGTTCACCGTCGAACGCGTTATTATCGACCAGGGCAGTACTTCGGAGGTTATGTATTATAAAACCTTCATCAAACTTGGATTCAACGAGTCAGACCTGACTCCGGCTCCTTATCCACTATTCGACTTCAATGCCAATCCAGAGTACCCATTGGGAAAGATCAGCTTACCCATTTGAGCAGGTTCAAGAACGATGGATGTGGAATTCTTGGTCGTCAGGCTGCCATCGCTGTACAATCTCATCATGGGGCGATCGTGGTTGCTTACCTTGCAGGCCGTCCCAAGCACCTACCATCAACTGCTACGTTTCCCAACAGAACACGGCATTGAGCAAATCCGCGGCTCCCAGAAATCGACACAAGCATGTTATCTCCTTGTCACCAGAACGCCAAAGGAGCTGCAAGTAAACTCCATTGAGGTGCCGAATCGGGAGATCCTTGATGATGTTGGGCGGCATCCAAATGAGAAGGCCACGGAAGGTTTAGACCGAGTTGACATCGATGGAAGACCAGAAAAGTTCTTCATGATCGGCGCCTCTCTAAATCAGGCCAACAGGCAGCAGCTGATCTCTTTCTTGCTCAATAACCTCGACGTCTTTGCGTGGACTCCGTACGAAATGCCGGGAATGGACCCATCAATTTTACAGCACCATCTGAATGTCGATCCCAAATGTAAGCCGATCATTCAGAAAGGCCGACGGTCAGCCGCGGAGCACACTGCCGCCGTTATTAAGGAGGTAGACAGACTGCTTGACGCCGAGGCAATTAGAGAAGTCACTTACCCTACGTGGCTCTCCAATACAGTGGTGGTGAAGAAGAAAAATGGGACTTAGCGAGTGTGCATCGATTTCACGGATCTGAACAAAGCTTGCCCTAAAGACTGTTTTCCTCTACCCAGAATTGACCAGCTTGTCGATGCGATGGCACGTCATCAACGCATGAGCTTCCTTGACGCTTACAGAGGCTACCATCAAATCGCCATGCATCCAGATGACCAGGACAAAACTGCATTCCTCACCCCAAGAGGAACCTATTGCTACAAAGTTATGCCTTTTGGGCTGAAGAATGCAGGGGCAACCTACCAAAGACTGGTCACCACCATGTTCAAAGAGCAACTCGGCCACACTATGGAAGTATACATCGACGATATGGTAGTCAAGTTCAAAGAAGAACAGAATCATATAGCCGATCTAGAAAAGACATTCAGCATCTTACGCAAATACAGAATGAAACTGAGCGCTTCCAAGTGTGCGTTCGGAATCGGCTCTGGCAAATTCCTAGGTTACATCGTCAATCACCGAGGAATCGAAGCCAACCCGAGGCAAGTCACAGCAATCTTGGAACTCGGCTCCCCCCGTTCAGTAAAAGAAGTCCAAAAGTTGATGGGGATGGCCGCTGCACTCAACAGGTTCATCAGCCGGTCTACAGATCGCTGCCGACATTTCTTTCAGACATTACGGCAAGGTAAGGCTTTTGAATGGTCCGCCGAATGCGAAACAGCTTTCAACGGACTCAAGACTTGCCTCCGCTCAGTACCTCTCTTGACAACACCCACAGCTGGTGACCCGCTCATTCTATATCTGGCAGTTTCCGATAGGGCCGTCAGCGCCGTACTGTTAAAAGAGGAGGATGGGGAGCAACGGCCAGTGTATTATGTGAGCAAGGCAATGGTTGACGCCGAAACACGCTACCTTCCGCTGGAAAAACTCATCTTAGCCCTAGTCATGGCGGCAAGAAAGCTGATGCATTACTTCCAGGACATAGCATTGGGGTGCTAACAGATTATTCCCTCCGATCAGTACTACGGAGTGCAAAAGCATCAGGACGTGTTTCAAAATGGGCTCTTGAACTCGGCCAATACGACATTCAGTTTTTACCTAAAACCGCAATCAAGGGGCAGGTGTTGGCCGACTTTGTTGCCGAATTCACCGGCGAGCTTGCCAACCTCAAACCTGACGAAGTTCGACCAAAGGGTGAAGTTCGACCAAAGCCGAACTGGAGAATTTATGTCGGGGATATTTGGCTATTATACTGTGATGGATCGTCTAATCGAAGGGGCAGCGGCACCGAAGTTGTAATCATGTCTCCAGACGGCGCGGTAATTGAGCAGGCCATCAAGCTTGGCTTCAAAGCATCAAATAACGAAGCCGAATACGAAGCCCTTCTAGCCGGTCTGCGGAATGCGCACCTTCTTGGCGCTCAGTGTCTGATTGTGTTTTGTGATTCAAAATTGGTAATCAATCAGCTAAAGGGGGAGTACGCGGCAAGAAACGACCGTATGGCGGCATACATGAAAACGGCCAATTCATTGCTGGCAAAATTTGACCATCACGAACTGAACCAAATAACACGCGACCAGAACACACACGCGGATGCCTTGGCGTGCCTAGCCTCCGCCATCAATTCTGAGATCAAACGGACCATCGAAGTAGGTTTTGCCCTGGAGCCGAGTATTGGCCCTTCGGAGGAAATCCATGTCAACGTTATAGAATCCGCACCAAGCTGGATGGACCCCACTGCTGCATTCCTCTCTTCTGAACAACTCCCAGAGGACAAAAAAGAAGCACACAAGCTGCGAAATAAAGCCCTGTGATACTATCTGGATCGGCAAGGAGGGCTTTATAAAAAGTCCCTCTCTGGTCCATATTTAGAATGCGTGCACCCCAACAAAGTGGAGGAGCTTCTGACAGAGATACATGAGGGCAATTGTGGTGCCCATTCTGGCGGACGCTCCCTGGCCCATCGAGCTATAACACAGGGGTATTATTGGCCGACAATGAGAGCTGACGCGGAGAGTTATGTAAAAAAATGTGAACAGTGCCAAAAATTCTCCCCATTAACCCATCTGTCTGCCGAAGGGTTGAACTCTATCACCAGCCCCTGGCTGTTTGCTCAGTGGGGACTTGATATCGTAGGACCATTGCCGAGGGCCCCAGGGAACAAGCGATTCTTAATCGTCGCGACAGATTGCTTCACAAAATGGGTCGAAGCGGAGGCTTTAACACATATACGAGATGCCGACGTTAAACGCTTTGTATAAAGAAACATCATAACACGATTCAGCATTCCGAGAGCTCTCATCTCAGACAATGGCACCCGGTTCGATTGTGGCGTATATCGAGAGTTATGCAGCAAGTATGGCACTCGGCCTTACTTCTCTACACTGGCCTACCCCCAAAGCAATGGTCAAGTTGAAGCCTCTAACAAATCCATCTTGGACGGCATCAAAAAGAGGCTGGAAAAAGCTAAAGGCAAATGGGTCAAAGAATTGCCAAGTGTATTGTGGGCTCATCGTACCACGCCGAGGAGATCCACTAGAGAAACGCCGTTTGCTCTATGCTTTGGAACCCAGGCAATCTTACCCCTGGAAATCGGCCTCCCAACTCTGAAATCGCAAGTTTTTGATACGGGCTGAAACGACATGATGCTTGTCCTGGATCTGATTCTAATCGAAGAACGAAGAGACCGTGCCCTAGCATCCATGGCACGGTATTAGCAGCAGCTCGCCAAGTCGTATAATCAGCAAGTTCAGATACGCCGATACACGCCAGGAGAGTTGGTCCTCAAGAAGGTACTTCCAGCCGACCGGAGACTGGCCGATGGAAAATTGGGTCCAAACTGGGACGGCCCCTATCAGATAGAATCCATCGCAGGAACAGGGGCATATCGGCTCTCAGACATGTCAAGAAGAAGCCTGCTATGGCCTTGGAATTCAACACATTTACGTAAATTCTATCATTGACCTGACTTGTGGGCTTGATACTTGTACATATTCCACCGTTGCAATACAAAGTTTCTCGTTTTCGCAAGCTCGCTCCCAAGCCTTTAAGGGCCAATTAAGCTTTCTAAGGCCAAAATAAAGTTTCCGGATTCAGAGCCCCCTTTCGGTGCATGACACCTAAGGGCCGATTAAGACTCCGGATTCGGAGCGCCCTTCGTGGATATCACGTTTGGCCAAAATAGTCTCTAGATTAGGAGCGCCCTTTCGGTGCATGACACCTTAGGGCCGATTAAGACTCTGGATTCGGAGCGCCCTTCGTGGATATCACGTTTGGCCAAAATAAAGTCTCCGGATTCGGAGCCCCCTTTCGGTGCATGACACCTAAGGGCCGATTAAGACTCTGGATTCAGAGCGCCCTTCGTGGATATCACGATTGGCCCAAATAAAGTCTCCGGATTCGGAGCCTCCTTTCGGTGCATGACACTTAAGGGCCGATTAAGACTCCAGATTTGGAGCGCCCTTCGTGGATATCACGTTTGGCCAAAATAGTCTCCAGATTCGGAGCACCCTTTCGGTGCATGACACCTTAGGGCCGATTAAGACTCCGGATTCGGAGCGCCCTTCGTGGATATCACGTTTGGCCAAAATAAAGTCTCCGCATTCGGAGCCCCCTTTTGGGGCATGACACCTTAGGGCCGAATAATCCTCTTAAGACCGATTAAGACTCCGAATTCGGAGCACCCTTCATGGATATCACGATTGGCCAAAAGTCTCCGGATTCGGAGCCTTTGTAAGATGCATTCGGACCACTTCACTGGCCGAATAAATATTCAATGAGAATTGTTCTTAATTCGAGCCGGTCAATGCATGTTTAAACATTTGCACCACGCAACACAAAACTTGCCAGTAAGTTGAAATAATACATTTAATTAAGCACATAACATTTCAAGACCAAATACGAACGATGAAAATAAAAGAAATTCTATCTGTTCGGCACGAAGTCTGTTCTCGTGTTCCGAAGTCTGTTTATTCGGCACCCTCATCATCGCTCTTCTCAATTTCGAAATCGGAATAGGGTAAGTAGTGACAATGATACAGGGGCGAAGCCGAATCAATTCCCACGACTTCAAGAGCTTTCTCGGTTTGAAGGGCCTTAATCCAGCCGTGCTTAAATCCACGATTTTCACATAGGCAGACCTCCTCGGCAAGGTCTCGTTTGGTCTTCTCTATCCCGGCCTTCAGGTCATCTTGAAACCCCTTTGCATAACCCGAGGTTCGTTGGGTCACTCTCTCCTCAATGACCAATTTAGATTGACCGGCCGCCACCGACGCGCTCGTTTGAACATTCTTCAACTCTCGAAGCTCACGCTCAGCCTTTTCCGCGCGAATCTCCAGACTGCAATTCCTTTCGTCCTTTTTCTCACTCTCACGTCGCGCTTCCTACAGACGCATGCCGACTTCGTAAGCAGTATATAGTCCTTTCACGGCCCCATGTTTGCCGTCTCGAAATGCTTCGAAATCTTGACGTCCGACCATCGATTGTTGGACTTCCGGCGAGAAGATCTGTCGAGCGAACTCGACTGCCACACCTGGGTCTTTAATGATAGAATCCGCCTCCATCATTGGTCTATTCCTCACAAAAACCGCAAAACTCAACGATCGTGGCGTCGCATTAGGCTCGATTCTCGGTCGCGGGTGCGAAGAATTTCCCCGTTGTTGCCTGTCCTTTTGGGGCGATCTGCTTCAACGACTAAGGGGCTGCTATGTTTCCCAATCCTTGGATGTTCTTCTTCCCATACGCATAGGCTCGCTACTGCGACTCATTGCGGCGTCTAATTCAGCCAATCTTCGTCCCTCCCAAGTTGCTTGAATGGAAATAAGTAGGGCCTCTGGCATGCACCCGCCTCATTTATCCTTCAATGTATGCAGCTCTCCCGAGGCAACGTCAGTAATCCCAAACGTCAAAAGTCGGATGACAATTGTCCAGCCCACAAGTTAGGCCTATTCGGCTTCGCAAGCTCGCGCCCTGGCTAAGGCAAGGGCAGATTTACTAATCTGGTCGGCCATGTTTTCAAGCGCAAGCGCCAATCAATCTGTGCCTCAGCCAGCCCATGAGTTAGGCCGATTCAGCTTCTCAAGCTAAGGGCAGATTTACGAATCTGGTCTGGCTAAGGCAAGGGCAGATTCACTAATCTGGTCGGTCATGTTTTCAAGTGCAAATGCCAATCAATCTGTGCCTCAGCCAACCCACGAGTTAGGCCTATTCGGCTTCGTAAGCTTGCGCCCTAGCTAAGGCAAGGGCAGATTTACTAATCTGGTCGGCCATGTTTTCAAGCGCAAGTGCCGATCAATCTGTGCCTCAGCTAGCCCACGAGTTAGGCCTATTCGGCTTCGCAAGCTCGCGCCCTGGCTAAGGCAAGGGCAGATTTACTAATCTGGTCGGCCATGTTTTCAAGCGCAAGTGCCGATCAATCTGTGCCTCAGCCAGCCCACGAGTTAGGCCCATTTGGCTTCTCAAGCTAAGGGCAGATTTACTAATCTGGTCTGGCTAAGGTAAGGGCAGATTCACTTATCTGGTCGGCCATGTTTTCAAGCGCAAGCGCCGACCAATCTGTGCCTCTGCCAGCCCACGAGTTAGGCCCATTCGGCTTCGCAAGCTCGCGCCCTGGCTAAGGCAAGGGCAGATTTACTATTCTGGTTGGCCATGTTTTCAAGCGCAAACGCCAATCAATCTGTGCCTCAGCCAGCCCACGAGTTAGGCCCATTCGGCTTCTCAAGCTAAGGGCAGATTTACTAATCTGGTCTGGCTAAGGCAAGGGCAGATTCACTAATCTGGTCGGCCATGTTTTCAAGCGCAAGCGCCGACCAATCTGTGCCTCTGCCAGCCCACGAGTTAGGCCCATTCGGCTTCGCAAGCTCGCGCCCTAGCTAAGGCAAGGGCAAATTTACTAATCTGGTCGACAAGGGCAGATTCACTAATCTGGTCGGCCATGTTTTCAAGCGCAAACGCCGACCAATCTGTGCCTCAGCCAGCCCACGAGTTAGGACCATTCGGCTTCGCAAGCTCGCGCCCTGGCTAATGCAAGGGCAGATTTACTAATCTGGTTAGCCATGTTTTCAAGCGCAAGCGCCGACCAATCTGTGCCTCAGCCAGCCCGAGTTAGGCCCATTCGGCTTCGCAAGCTCGTGCCCTGGCCAAGGCAAGGGCAGATTTACTAATCTGGTCTGCAAGGGCAGATTTACTAATCTGGTCAGCCATGTTTTTAAGCGCAAGCGCCGACCAATCTGTGCCTCAGCCAGCCCACGAGTTAGGACCATTCGGCTTCGCAAGCTCGCGCCCTAGCTAAGGCAAGGGCAGATTTACTAATCTGGTCTGGCTAAGGCAAGGGTAGATTTACTAATCTGGTCGGCCATGTTTTCACGCACAAGCGCCGATCAATCGCTGCCTCAGCCAGCCCACGAGGTAGGCCTATTCGGCTTTGCAAGCTCGTGCCCTAGCTAAGGCAAGGGCAGATTTACTAATCCAGTTGGCCAAATACCTAAGCTAAACAGCCGATCTAACCATAACCGAAAGCAATATCATTCATCAACAACATTTTTCATCAACAACATTTTCCTTAGCAAGTTGAGCACAACTCATGAAATTTTATATACGCAAATTACTAAACAAAAAGCTACAAGCGCGCATGAAAATGCCTAGCAAAAAACAACTATGACTGTAGCAACACATGAAAAATTCCAAATTAAAAACTGTAAAAATACATTCGACATCCTAAAAACAATGTCAGTCGCCCAGATCAACCATCGGAATCAGACTCCAATGGCTCAACATCCACTTGCTCATATGGTATTGGTATAATCAATGAAGTTTTAGCAGCAGCAAGGGCTTTGTCCCAGCCATGTTTGAATCCCCGATTTTCAAACTTGGGGACTTGGTCCAAATACTCGGCGAGTCCAGCATTTTTCCCGGCCTCGAATACTTTGGAAGACTCCGAGTCGGCTGTTTCCTTCGCCGCCTTCATTTCAGCCAACTCAGCCTCCAGTTTGGAGACCGCCTTCTGGGCCAATTTGAGCGCATTTTCGCTCGCGTCCGCCTTCTTCTCGGCATCCGATCTCAATTGATCAGCGCTACGAGCCCTCTCCATCTCGGCCTCGGCCCTTGAGGCTTCCTTGTTCTCCCTCAAAGCTTCGACCTCGGCCCTTCTCCTCTGGCCCTCAACTTCCTTGCGTAAATGACCAATCTGTTTGACGGCGTCGCGATGGCAACGGCCCATATCGGCTATCCTTCTGACGGTCTGCAAAACAAGAATTTAAAACCATAACTTCAACAGTATTTGGATTAAGTGAAGCAAAGTCCGAATATGTACCAAAAGTGCCAATTGGGCGGCTAGTGCTGTCGCATTCAGATCTGGTTCCACCCGGAAAGCCTCCCTGTCAGACGGCAACAACGCGGACGTAGCCAAGCTGAATACGACTTCTGGATCTTTAAGCGCCGAAGCATCAGAAGAAACCGGCATGTTTTTTATCATCAGCTGAATGACAAAAGGAACGATCACATTCGATCCCTCTAATCGAGGACGTTTGCCGCCTTATTCTTCTGAGCCGGCCTCAAACTCGGCAGGGCATTTCTCTGCCTCTTCCTTACCTTCATGGCCGGCCTGCACGATCAAAGTAGATTCGGCATTTCGATTTTTTGCCGTCTCCACCTCAATAACGCGCAAGGACTCTGATTCGCTAACAGGCAGGGAGAGTTGAGATTCAGTGGCGGGTGGTACTTCAGACGGAAGGGCCTTCACTCTTCGCCGCCCAGCCAACCTTCCCGCATTCGCCTTCCTAGCAAGTTCTGTCAAGCTTAACCCGGCCATGTCTTCGGGGCCTACGACGAGAAGATCCACTAAGCCGTGAAAAACGCCGTCAAATGAAAGATCCCCTCGGCCCGAAGTGGATGGAGGATCGGCCAAATTCAATACCTCGTCAGACTCGGTTTCGAACTGATCTGATTCAGTAACATTAGCTACATCCCGCTCCGAATCAGACCCTTCAAAACCAACCTGCCTCAAGTTTTTGAAGTTGGACAAAATAAGAGCGATAAGAGAATCTTCACCCTCAGGAATCGGGATATTTTCCGCCGCCGAGAAGGTCGTATATGTCGGCTCGTAACGAAGCAGAATGTGGGCCGCCCTCCCTTGTTTCTGAAGACTTCGACGGCCGAAATACTTGAGCGCGACTTTGATATCCGAAAGAACGGCGTCGTCAATTGAAGACAGGACTTTCTTCAAGTCGTTCCCTGCACAAGCCAAGCCGTAACATTTCAAAGAAGAGGCTTTACAACAAAAATGAACAAATAACAAAAGCGAGAAGGCAATCGGCCACCTGGCTCGCCCCTCCGTCTAGAAATAGGGTCGACATGATCCTCCCCTTCGCCAAATTCCCAGTTACCCTGGACAACGACCATAACATCATCAACTCGTTTTCCAGAACTGGAAAGCATAATAATTAGCTGATGGTCGATATCCTTGGCCCTAAGGAAGAAATGCCCGTGCCGACCAGAAGACTTAGCCAAGGCATAGCAGTGCCGGATGGCTGGAATGCCAAGGTTAATTCTAAGGCAATGGTTGAGCGCTATAACCTCCATTATAATTCTAAAGAAATTCACATTGGGTTGGGAATGGATTAAACCCCAATGGCGAAGCACAGCCCTAAGAAATGGGTGAAGGGGAAAACGGACTCCACCCTCTGCGATTGACAAAAGAGGAAAGACAATCGTGGTTTTGTCCTCCCTCTCCATATCAAGAGTGCCGTCTGCCACAAGCGACAGACGGACATCATCAGGAATGGAGAAATGGTGTTTAAAGCCAGCAATTCGATCTGACGAGAGAAGGTCTTTTAAATGTCTCGCCATACCCTACAGTTTATAAGAATATGCCAAGGAAGGAATAAACCAGAAAGAGTCTTCGAAGCAAGGAAGGAGAGAACTTACAAAGGACGAAGAGGATATCGGAAAAGAGAGTTGCAGGGACGATTCAAAAGGCAATCCAGCGATGAGCGTCATAAAATACATACTTGAAAGGACGTCAAAATTTTAAATCGCAATAAATAGACACGTACGAGGGGGCGGGAAGTCGACACGACAACCGAAAGGGGTGCGCTTAGATATCCGCATGAGGATGAGGCCAGCCGCCGAATTTTGGCTCTGACTTTTCGAAATTCAGAACCAAGCACTCCAGCCAACTGTCATTGGTAAAGTTTTTGGGGGGCAATTGTGGGAGCCGAATAAATAGAGGAGTCGGAAAGGTGCGTACCCCAGAAATCAGACATTATTCGGCTTCATACTGCGTGACTAGGATGCCGAATACGTTAGGAAGGTCGAATAGCTAGAGGTCAGCAGCTCCGAATAAATAAAAGGGGAATGGGATAAAAGTAGGCTCAGGGCCCGAGGCCCAGAAAGCAAGTATAAATACAAGAACCACAGATTTAGAAAGGTATGTAAGAATCACTTCACTTAACTTAGTAAACAAGCTATCCTGAGTGTCTGAACTGACTTGTCCGTCAGAGTGCTAATTCTGGCACCCCACGACCGGAGTGTTTGTATCTTTTCAGGTGACTAGCTGAGGATCACTAGCGTCTCCCAGGATCTGAAGAGTATTTCCAAACCACTTCTCTACAACCCTGAAACCATGAGTGATTTCTACCCCCTGTGGTGACTTAATTACAACACCAATTCCAATCAAACCATTGGCCTTTGATCCGTCGAACCATATCTGCCATGGCTCAACATTGACCATACCAAGATCCATTATCTCCTGGTTTTCTGTTTGACATGGATGATCTACCAAAAAGGTAGCCAAAACTTTCCCTTTTACTGCCTTTTCGGGAACATATTCTAGATGAAATTCTGATGAAGCTAATAGCCATTTGCCAATTCTTCCCCTCAACATAGGTCTAGATAACATATACTTAACTAAGTCTATGGTTTCAATTACGAAGACAATAATAGGCAAAAGATAATATCTCAATTTCATTGCTACAAAGCACAATGTAAGGCACAGCTTTTCTACAGCTGAGCATTTACATTCATAAAAATTTAAAAACCTACTAAGGTAATAAACTACTTGCTCCTTGCCTTCTTCATTTTCCTGGGCTAGAAAAACTCTCAATGAATCTTCTGCTGCAGCAATGTATAACTTCAAGGGCTTGTCGCTCTTTGATGGCATCAACACTGGAGGCTTGGCCAAATAGGCTTTAATTCATTCAAAAGCAGTTTGATGCTTTGCTATCCACACAAACTCCTCTTCATCTTTCAATCTCAATAAAGAAGAAAATACTTTAGTTTTCCCTGCAGTGTTCAGAAATAAATCTTCAAAAAATATTAACCTGACCAAGGAACTTTTGTACTTCTTTCTTACTCGATGGAGGCTTGGCCTTAATGATGGCTTTGGCTTTAATTTGATCAATCTGTATTCCCTTCTTGTGCACTACATACCCTAAGAAGTTTCCAGCTGATACATTAGAAGCACATTTGCGAGAATTAAGCTTCAACTTGAACTTTCTCATTCTTTCGAAAGCTGCTTCCAAGTGAACCAAGTGTTCCTCCATGGACTGGGACTTTACAACAATATCATCAATGTAACACTCTAGGTATCCTCTAATAAGATCAAGGAAAATAGTATTCATTGCCCTCTGATATGTTGCCCCAACATTCTTTAGACCAAATGGCATTTTTACCTATTCGAATGTGCCAATATTCCCAGGACACCTAAATGCTGTCTTATGGACATCCTCCTCTGCAATGCAGATCTAGTTGTAACCAGAATACCCATCCATCATAGACAATATCCTGTGTCCTGTTGAATTGTCTATTAATAGATCCACTATAGGCATGGGTTATTCATCTTTTGGGGTTGCCAAATTCAGATTTCTAAAATCAATGCAGACCCTTATCTTGCCATTCTTTTTAACTACATGCACAATGTTTGACAACCATTCAACATGCCTGGCTGTTCTAATGAAGCCTGCTTTAAGGAGTCTGAGAATTTCCTCATTCACTTTCTGAACCACTTCAGGGCTCATCTTTCTTGGTTTTTGTTTGTGTGGTTTGAAGTTAGGCTTCATAGGGAGCCTATGTTCCACTAATGACTTATCCAATCTTGGCAGTTCATTATAAGACCATGCAAAACAATCCTTATATTTCTTTAGGATTACCAATAATTGGTTCCTGTCAGGAGAACTTAACCAAGTACTGATATAAATGGGTTGCTGTGTAGAACCTTCCCCTAAATTAACGTCTTCTAGGGGGTCTTGTACTTGAGCACTTACTAATGCTTATGTTTTGACTTCTTCCGCCTTCGAAGCAACTTATTTGCTTCGTTCTACTCTCACTTTCTTTGGTTCAACATCTTTGCCTTCTTTCTCATAAACAAAGTCTATCCCTAAGGCTTCTTCTTCCTGTATTTCTTGAACTTTTGTTTTGATGTCCAATGCACAGTATTTATCAAAGGTCAACGGCCTGACTAGTTGTTATTCCTGCTTACAGCCAACTACCATGGCTTCCTTCTCTTGTTCTTGAACCTTCTAGACTATTGATTTTATGTCCAATATTGAAAACTTAACTAAAGCCAAGGGTCTGGCTTCTTGGGTTTCATCTTCTTGCCTATAACCATGCATCATTATCATCCTTAATGACGAATTCTTCATTAGCACTCTCCTGCACTAGGTGCTTCAGGTGTGCTACTTCCTCATCAGCTGTCACTTCGGCTGATCCATCAGGTTTTCTCAATATACTGAGTGGTGTCACTCCTTCAATATACAACTTGGCCTCTGCATAGTCAGCACAAGCGATAAAGAGTTGAGAGTCTGCATTGATCTCCTCTGTCTCTCCATTACATAGGGCCATCATTATCTTCTGATGCAGAGAGGAAGGCACACATTTGTTCATGTGGATCCAATCCCTGCCAAGTAAAGCATTATACTTGGCATTACTATCTATAACAAAGAATGATGTCATGCAATCTCTGGTTCCTACACTCAGGTTAATGGGCAAGATACCATGAGCCATCTGCTTATCCCCAGCAAAGCCAACAATGGTTGTGCTGGTTGGGATTAATCTGGGGTTTCTTTTTCCTAGTTTCTTCAAAGAGGACTTCGGAAGCAAGTTCACTGCTGCCCCATTATCCACTAATACTCTGTTCATTTGTATCCCATCAAAAAAAGTCTTGATATATAAGGGCTTAACGTGCTGTGTCATAGAGGTTGTAGGATACTTGAAGGGATATGAGAGATTAATACTCACTTCCTCACTTTCATCTTCAGTTTCCATTGGTGTGGCCACTTTAGACTCATCTTGAATCATGCTAACCTGTGAATCTTCGCTAGAAATTGGAATAGGATCAATTTCCTGACTTTCTTGGTTTCCATCTTCAGCCTGGAACTCCTATGGCAATATATATATCATATTCACTGACACTGGAGGAAATTAGCCAAACTGAACTACTGGCTGCACTTGTTTCTTTTCCAAGCTAACTTGTTCAGTTATTTCAGAAGCATCTGCCATGTTGCACTCTGGTACTTCAGTACTGGTGACTTACTTCGAATGGTCTACTCCTGTTGGTTTTTCGACCAAAAATGTCTGTTCAACCATGAAGGCTTCAAGCATCTCATCCTCAACCATTTCTTTCCTTTGGCCTAGTTTAACTTCTCCTTCTGTCTAACTGTCGCTTTTCATCAAGGCCTTTTCAAGACCTGCTAAGCTGGATCTTTCCCTGGCTTTCAGTTCAGTGTGAACTTTAGCCAACTGCTTTTTACTGACACTTCTTTTATTCTGAGGAGCCAATTTTGGACTAAGATCCAATTTTGGACTTTATTTTCCCTCTGTCTGGCTTTTTGACTGAGCCAATGAAGAACTCTCTCCACTTTCCTTTAGATCCTTTTGGTATAGAGTGTACCTTCACTAGATCTTCCTCCTTTGAGACTTGGAGATTACTGGAATCATATTTGGTTCCTTTGTTTTTGGGTGCTTTAATAATACCCAATTATTTGGAGCCACCAAGGGAGGTTTAATCATTTTGCCCTAGTCTCCAAAGACACTTGTCTATATAGGTATCTCTTTAGGTGTGTCAGCATGACAAACCAGTCTGGCACCCCAGGTACCCATGAACTCATTGGTTCAGTTGCTGAACTTGTTTTCCCAGTCTTTGAAACCACCTTCGAAGCTAACTTTTGAGGCCATTCACAAGCTTTTGGCACCCTGTCTTGAGCCTAATTCAGGTCTTCTTTCAAGGTAATTGCCTTACCTCTTGTTCGAATTTGACTTTAGAGGCCAATTACTAGCTCTGGTTCCCTGACTTGAGCCCAATTCAGACCTTCTCTCAGGATAATTGCCTTCCATCCTGTAGTAATTAGGTGGTCTGAACTCATACAGAGGTCTCTTACCTTTGGAATGTATTCCAGTGGCTGGTGATCCAACCAAGAATGGCTGTTGTCTAGGACCAGTTGGGTATAGCCTCTTGTTGTAGGTGTTGGTTAACTTAGCGTGTCTCTGTACATCCTTGTAATACTGTTTCCCAACAATTGGAAGCCCTTTCAACCATTCATAACTTAACCTGCATCTGGGACACATTTTTTGCATGACAACTGCCTCAAGAGAGTCATCATCTAGCGCCTCCTCACTAGAGTCATCCTTCTGGTCTGCAAATCTCTGTCCATTTGCTAGTGAACTTCTGGGATCCTTCTTGAAAGTAGTCTGGCTGGCAACATGCATCTGCACATTAACCTCCTTCAATTCCTTCAAGGATAGGTTTTGGAAATCTAGCATGCCAATATTGGCTGTAACTTCCCCAATCTCTGGGAATGGGTTAGTGTTAATCCCCATAGCTTTCTCTACTTTGGCTAGGAACTTTAAACTCCCATTTCGAATCTATTCTTGCATCCTGTCCCAAAAAATAATACAGTTTTTAGTTGAATGAGACCAAGAATTATGCCATTTACAGTACATTTTCCCTTTAAGTTCTTCTAGGGTAGGGATCTTAACTCCCTTTGGTAACTTTAGGAACTTTGCTGCAAAAAATGATCAAAAATGCCATCTACTTTTGTTAAATCAAAAGAATACTTCATATGAAGGTCTTTCTTTTTAAATTGCTAGTCTATTGTAGTGTCCTTATGAATTAACGCCTCACAGGTCATAGGCTCTTTCCTTACAATCTCTGCTGCATCAATTTCATAATTAGGGTCCCAATAATAAGTCTTATATGATGCATTACTTCGATCTTGTTCTTCATCGAGTAAAGATTCATATCTAGATACTTTATAGGTTAATTCCACTAAGTCTTGAAACTCAATTGAATTGAACTTCTTTTAAAGCCTAAACTCTAAACTATTTTGAGCCAATCTCACAAATTCAGACTCTGGTAGAATGACCCTACACTTGTTTCGTGCTCTTTTGAATCTAGCAATAAATTGAGCAGCCTTCTCATCAGGCCTTTGGTTCAACCTTGTCAAATCTGCCATGGAAACTTCAGGCTCCGTTTGGAAGAATTGGGCATGAAATGTCTCCTCCATTTGCTGCCAAGTTTGGATAGAACCAGGTGTAAGGTTAATATATCATACAAAGGCTGCCCCAATTAAAGAATTTGGAAAGAGTCTTAACTTCATATAATCATTATTGGTAAATTCACCACATTGGGCTGCCAACCTAGCAATGTGTTCTACTATTGATTGGTTTCCATATCCATAAAAGAGAGCAAAGTCTGGTATTCTAAACCCTCTTGGGTATTCATGCACCCTATCCACCCATTCTAGGTATGGCTTCCTATACATAGGAGTCTGAACCTCCCAAGCCATAGGTCTACACATTTCTCTAACAATATCAGTAATTTGGTCCCTAAGAACCATATTTTGTACTTGTTAGACTACCACTAGAGAAACAAACACATGATTTGGTGGAAACCCTTGTGCTTGAGGTCCTCTCAGTCCATAGGGAGGTATATTTAGGACTGGCTATCCCTGTGTTACTGGCTGTTGTTGAGGATATGGTTGACCTCTCTGAGCCTGTCCTGCGAAAGGACCTACAAAAGGTGCTGCAATAAGAAGAACATGTGTTGTTTCTCTCCCAGCTACAGGAAACCCTTCTAACCCCCCGGTTATGAATTCGAACAGAGGATTAGTGAACCCCCTTGTGCCAGGCATGGCTTCGAACATGGGATTTGGAAACATTCTCATGCCATTTTCTAGTATTGGCCCAGATCCACTAATTTGTATGGCTTCGCTGTTAGGTAATGAGATATTTTGATTTACCACAGGCCTCGAAAGAGGCTCATGCCATGACTGAGGTATAGGTGATGGTCTTTCATAATTTTGATTACTAGTCTAACCATTAGTATGTCCACTACTTTGCATAGGCTATTTATCTCTAGTCAATCTTTGCTGAAGAACACTTGAATTTTCTTCCATATGCCTTGTGATAGTTGGTTGATAGGAATTCATTCGATCCATGAAAGATGTTGCCCATCTTTCCATTGTATACATTAACTGCTATTCCATGGCATCTACCAAGCCTCCCCACGGATTCATTGGTTGGGTAGACGGAACAGTGGATGATCCAATTCCATGGCCTAGTCCACTATTTTGAACATGTTGTGCATGTTCTGATGTGCTGCTCTGTTCGGCCATGGGTTCTGATAAGATAAGTGCTTCCATAGGATGTGTTACCACATTATCTTCTAGATCAGATACTTTTATCTCTCCCTCTACACCTTCTTCCAGGCGTTCATTTTCTCCTTGTCTTCTACGTCTAGCCATTTTAGTATCCCACTGAGCATGCCAAAAATATATGTTGGCTTTTTAGCTTTCGAAGGTTAATAATGTAATTTTAAATGTGCCAGTAAGGATCAATTAGTCCTTACAGAATATTGATTGCTAATCAATTATCAGACTATTGTGTTATAATTCTCTCAACCTCAATGAAGAGGGCTTTTATTGGTGGCTTGTTTAGGAGAATTTAGTAAATAACAACAAGTGAAGAATAATTTCAGAATCTGAATTTCATTAAGTAAAATGAAAAACTTACAATGATCTGACTCAATCTCGTAGAGGCTTACAACAATAAGTTATTTGAAATTACTCATAGGAAATGAAGTGCAGCACAGGAATTGAAGTGCAGCACAGGAATTGAAGTGCAGAAATATAAAAAACTGTAAAAACTGGAAGGAAAAACGAAGTAAATAAACTGGTTTCTGGATCTGAGTTTGAGTCTTTCATTCTGGGGCTTTTTCTGCTATTTATACTTTTCAATGATAACTGTCGAAGTGGGCTTTCAACCGTCAAAATGTCCTCCCATGATTGCTGAATATGCTCTCTCACAGTCAGTCCTACTACGCCACTTTTGCAGTTAGGCTTCCCTCCTGATTTTGAATTTAAACTTCGTGAGTAACCGTTAGGCCACATCACCTTATATCTCTCGATTGTTCTAGTACTACACAGATCCATTATTACCAATACGGACTGACATGTGTTTGACTTTAGTTGGCAACTTGTATTAACTCCCTAATTTACCCTCTTCGTGCCACGTATTGAATTATGATTAACTTTTACAAATTATATAGCCAACAGAGCTATGGGAGTAATGAGTTTTGGACAGTGGTTGTTTCCCACACACCAGTCATTCCATAAAGATATGTTCTCACCCTTCCCAACATTCCATTTAACTCCTTGTCTCAAGATATCCCTATGCTTGAAGATGCTTCTCCACATATGAGAAGATTTTTACCTTGGTATTTCTTTTCAAGTATTTGTACTAAAGTACTTTACACCAAAGTTTCTCTTTCTCACTCGAAGCTAAGTTTAGTCAAAAGGGCTGCATTGTGGTCCCTAGCCTTTCTAATTCCAAGTCCTCCTTCAACTTTACTTCTACGTATTATCCCAATTCACAAGATGCATTTTCTTCTTGTTTTCTGTCTCCCCCAGAGGAAATTTCTATTTAGTCTATTAATTTCATCACACAGGTTTCTAGGAAACTTGTTAAAGCTTTCAACTCCGCCTGTATAGCCTTATTAATTCCTACAGTGTATTTCAACCTATTGGTATGGTGGGTTGTGTTTACAAGGTCCATGCCAAAATTGTCTCTAATAGGCTGAAAAACATAATGGATGACCTTATTTTTTATCCTCAATCTGCATTTTGTGGGTGAAAGGAACATCCTGAACCAAGTGTTGATTGCAAACGAAGTTGTAGACCGCTGGAGATGATCAGGTAGCAAAGTTACAAAAATGTTAGAGATTCTAAAAGTTTTATTAAATATCTCACATAGGTGTGGGACTCACATAGTTCTACACTTATGTGAAACATTTGATAAAAATTTTAAAAAAACTTTTTAGACCTCTAACATTAGTCAGCAAAGTTATTTCATTTAAGGTTGGTTTTTATAAGGCCTTTGACTCTGTCAATTAGAGTTACCTTCTCGGCATTGTAAATGATGGGATTTGGGAATAAATGGTGTAGATGGATTTCAGAATTTGTTTCGTTAGTCACCTTCTCAATTTTTATTAGTAGTTTGTTTTCGATTTAAATTAAATCTTATTTTTATTAAGGAAAATGGATGAAAAAAAATATTTTAATTATTAAATTGGTATTTTAAAAATTTTATATACATTATATTAGGTTTAATGACTAAAATAATACATTTTTTTTGTTCATTTTACTTAACAGAAATATATAAATAGTTTAGATTGAACACAATTTAGAAATTTAGGATTTAAATTAATAAAAGTAATTGAATATTTATTTTGTTGGAAAGATGAAATCTTTTTTTTTTTAATTTTAAAAAAGAAAAATTGTACAATTTTTTATGATCTCACAATTAGTCTGTAATGAAATTCCGCCTTATTTGGTTTGTATCTCAAAACTTTCAAAATTTTGTTTTGTTCAAATTTTTTGAATTTTTTTTTCAAAATCACTTTCTCTCCTACACATCAATCAATCATTTTTTATCTCTCATCTCTCCTTCTCAATCTCTTTTTTTCTCACATATATTTACTCAACTATAACAAAATATTATATCATCCCAAACTTCTAAACTCCAAAATTATTTTCAAAATATACAACCAAACAAACCAAAAAAATTTCTAAACTCTTTCCCCAAATTTGTTTTTGAAAATTTGTTTCAAAACAAAAACCAAAACATCTCCAATTCTTTCAAACAAAATTTTTTTAGGTTGTATTTAGTTGGAGGATTTAAATAAAAATGAATAAAAAATAAAAAAATATAATATATCTATCTTACAATTAGTAGTGTTTGGCATCTTCTAAAAAAGTCACTGAAAAAGTAAAAAAGTTAAGACTATTCACATGTTTGAACAAAAAAAAAAAATGCTGAAATGACAGAGGGCAAAATTATGAATTTACCCTTTTGAATTTAATAGCCAAAAGTGCATGTCAATGCTGTCATGTGTACCTTCCATTTACATTTTATCAAATGCACTGACGTGGCTAAATGTAAGCCACGAATTCCCAAAGTCAAAATTTTTTGAAGTGCTATGAATGCACACAGTATGTGTCAGGAAGGGTACAAGGGTAATTTTGATATTTGATACAATATTTTATTACACATTTTGTCGTAAAAAGTCAAAAAATTATCTCAAACATAGATTTTTTTGTCTACTTTTTAGTTAAAAAGTTAAAAAGTACACTTACATAGATTATCCTAAATATGTTTTTTTCTTTTTTCCTTTTAAGCTTCTGTCAAAATTACCCAGCCAAACAGTTCCATCTTCACATTTCCTACCACAGTACGACTTTGATTAGGCAGTGGGGTTATTCGAGTCCCATCTTCACATTTCCTTTCCGTCGCCGCCCAAAAAAAATAAAATAAAATTATTAGGCAGTTGGTTTTCCTTTGTTTTGTTTGTTTTTCATAGGAAAATCCTATGTATATATATAACAGTTCTACCGTCCAAAAAAAAAAAAAAAAATCTACTTTATTTGGAATTTTTAATTGATAATCAAAATCTGTTTATTATTTGATCTCACATTAACAAATTTGAATAGATATATACTATTAATTTATAATTATAAATAATTTTCTTACCACTTTTATAAATTGCTAGACTTTCTCAATAAATAAAAAAAATTGGAATAGTTTTGGCAGGGTGTACGTATCACATGATTGGGAGGAAGGTTTTGAACTAAACTACCTAATAAAGATAAAATAGATTAAATAGTTAATAAGATATAATGTTATATTTAAATTATAATGGGTGAATTACACTAATATTTTTTATAGTTTAGTGATTGTGTCACTTTGGTCCTTGGCATTTCAATTGTAACATATTTAATCCTAAATTTTGAATCTTGTTTCAAATAAGGACAATTGAAGATACTATTGCGTCATTTTAAAAGCAAAATCGTCAATTTGATAAAATATAAACTAATTTGATTAAAATAAATGTCAAAAAAATATTTTTAAATTTTTAAAAATTATTTCTACCCAATGAAGATAAAATTATGTAAAATTGATAAATCTTTTAAATATTTATTTATTTATTTTACTAAATTAATTTTTATTATGTGTTTGAATGATGATCATGTAATGGATAGTTGTTTTTATTTTTATTAAATTAGTTTCTATTTTTTTTCCAAAAGTCAAATATGGCGACAATTTTGATATCATTATTAAACTAATCCATTAAATCAAAAAATCTAAAACTAAAAATATTTCATATATTAAATATATCGATTACATATTAAAATCCTAACAACCATCTATTACATGATGATTATCTAAACACATCATAAAACTTAATTTGGTAAAAATAAATAAATAAATAAATATCTAAAAGATTTATCAATTTTACATAATTTTATCTTTGGTGAGTAGAAATAATTTTTTAAAATTTAAAAATATTTTTTGACATTTATTTTTATCAAATTAGTTTATATTTTATCAAATTGACAATTTTGCCTTTGAAATTAAGCAATGATATTTTCAATTGTCTTTATTTGAAACAAAATTCAAAATTTAGGGTCAAATGTGTTACAATTAAAAAGTCATGGATCAAAGTGATACAAGTCCCAAACTATAGAAACTGTTAGTGCAATTCGCCCAATTATAATTATTTCATTTGTTTCTGTCACAACCATCAAATTAACTACAAGAAAAGCTAACTATTTTCTCAAACATAATTTTTTTAACCAGACTAAAATTGTCAAAAAATTAAAAAGCCAATTAAAATAGCAAACTTTTCAAATGAGCCCGAAATGAAATCTTGTTCTGTTAAAGAAAGTTATCCATCCCCAAAAATATGGAAAAATAAAAATAAGGGGGTGTTTTCTTGGTGAGATTAGAGAATGGGATTGGACTTCTGTTCATCAAAATGGATAGTTCAATGTTTGGTTTGAAAAAGTGAAGGCCGGGCTAATAGTTCGGTCGAACTAATAATTCCCCGTATGTGAGACAACTCAATGAGGTGTGAGATAGAAATTGGTGGACTAAGCCAACTTTTGAGTTAGCTAGTTAAATAATGAAATTAACCAGGGCTGTTCAAAAATCCGTTCAAATCGGTAATCTGGACTGAATCAGACTGAACCATACAGTTTGGTTCGATTCTATTTAGAACTGGTTCGGTTTTAGTTCAAGAAATATTGAGCCTCCGTTTGGGAAGTTGGTTGACTTTTTGGCTTTTTGACTTTTTTGACTTTTTTTGTGAGAGAGGAGTGTAATGATTATGGGTTGGATTTGATGTTTTGTTTTTTGTAGCTAAAATAGTCTATTTTGTTTTTTGTGGCTATTTTAGCCCCTAACCCACCAAAACCAATTTCCCAAACTCAGCCTGAGAACCGTAAAAACGGTTCGGTTAATGGATTTTATAAAAAAATCATGGTTCGAACCGAACCAAACCAAATTTTAAAATATATATATATAATATTTAATAAACAACACCAGTTCTTAAACCACGCATAAATGTTATTTAATAAGATATATATATAATATTTAATATTATCATATCAAGTTTTATTTTTATTTATTGGTTTTTTGTAATTTAATGATATTAGGATGATATAGATATGTAATGTTGAGTAATGCCTTAATATTATTAGTTTTTATCATGTATTAAATATAATTAGTTTGAGTAATTATTTTGCTAATATTAACAATTTATTCCGGTAAATAGAAATTTTTGGAACTATGAACCAAACCATACCGTTATTTCGGTTTGGTTCTGGTTCGATTTTACAAGTATAATGGTTTGGTTTGGTTCTCAAAATCACAGAACCGTTAAAGCTGGTTTGGTTCTTGGATTTTCTCAGAACTGAACCAATCCAGACCCTGTACACCTCTAAAATTAACCCTGAAGTATATATATATAATTTATTTCTTTCATTTTTCAAATCTTTGTTTTTTAATGTTGATTTTAAAAATAAAAAAATAAAAATAAAAATAAAAATAAAAATAAAAATAAAAAAACAGGTGTAAATTAATCTAATGATATATAATAGGCTTCTCTTACTTCTTTTTTTTTTTTTTAAATTTTTATTAGCAAAATCATAAATGAAAATAAACTTCTAATTTCATATTTAAATAAAATTAAAAGTGGTCTTTATAAAATAAATAAAATAAATTTCAAATAAAAATAAAATAAAATAAAACATACTTTAAATAAAATAAAATATTCTTCAAATTTAGCATTGCCATTATAAACAATTTAAACAATAGACTTTTTTTATAATTTTCAAATCAAACATGAGAGTCACTAAAATAGTCATTTTCAAATATTTAATCTGATGAGAAAAGAAATATAGAATATACATCATATTTAGCTAAATAGTCTAAAGATTATATATCCCAAAACTATTAGTCTATTGTATTACAATCTTCTTTATCCAATATGTCCAAACAAATATAGACTAAAAATATATAGTTAAATGCAAACTTGGTGACGTCTGTGAACATATAAAAAAAAATTAGATATCTTATTTTTTTGCACTTTTTCATGTACATAATTATTGTTAGTATTGTTCATTCTATTAACAATAATGTCATATTTCTTGAAATAACACATTCACAATTACCGGTGCAATGATATGATAAATTAACGGCGGTGTTACATATACTAATTAGTATTATATTATAATTATGATATTGTCTTTTAAAAATTATAATTTCACTCATTACATAAATTCAAAATTTCTAAATTATATTAAATCATCCGTTAATATATTAATTGATATATCACTTAATATATGTAGCATTATTCATAAACCAAATATGATATAAGAACATAGTAAGTCTTCATTTGGAAAGAGCTAAAATATCCTAGCTTTTTGGCTATTTTAATCTTGTTTTTTAACCTCGTTTGGTTTTTATTTTTGATTTTTTTTACTTTTGAGAGAAAAAAATATAATTATTATAATTTGAATATACCTAATTTTATTTTTTTATACTTTTTTAACCAAAAATCCATTGCCAAACATAACTATATACGAATCTTCTGAGGTTATACACTAAAACAAAGTGCATAATATAATCACTACTGCTCATTACAGGCATCATAATATAGCATAATTTTTCTCATAAATGATTTATAACATTTTTACCCTTTTGCATAATCACAAAATTCATAGCATAACAATAATGGTTCGTAACTTTCCCTTAACATTTTTCACCCAACCACATAACTACAATATTCCTAATATAATTATAGTGACTCATAATTTTTATTTTAAAATTGTGTACTACAAATTCATTCATTTGTAATTTTACTACAAAGTGGTAATAAAGTGATTTAACATTTCTTTTACTGTAATAAAGTAATTTGCAATTTTACTGTGTATCCTGTTTAGGGAGTGATGATTCGAGGCTCGAATTCGAGGCTCGAATTCGGCTCGAATTCGTCGTCGTCGGAGGAGGAGGAGGAGGAGGAGGGAGGAGGGAGGAGGAGGGAGGGGAGGGGGCCATAAAAATGGCTGGAGGAGGAGTCGGGGCCGGAGGCGGGACTGGCGGGGCTGCGACGACGGATGCGGGGCTGCGAAGATCGGCCAGAGGCGACGGCGGAGGGCTGCGACGGCGGGCGGAGGGCTGCGACGGACGGACGGAGGGCTGCGACACGACGACAGCGGGCGGAGGGCTGCCTCCTCTCTCTCTCTCTCTCTTTCTCTCTCTCCCTCTCCCTCTCCTCTCCCTCTGGTTTCAGCCCAAAACGACGAAGAAGAAGAAGGAAAAAAAAAATACAGCCCAAAACGACGTCGTTTTGGGCTGTCGAGCCGTTCGAGCAGCGAGAGTTTCGAGCTACCACTCATTTTCCGTTTAGGGAGATCACGTGTAACATATAGATTTATCATTTCTGTAGCATATTTTATTTACTGTATCACGTGTTCCAACTGCATTAATTTAAAGAAAATACTCTCTCCTTTTTCTTTTTTCTTTTTTTTTTTTATATAAATTATTATACTATAATAATGTGACTGATATTTTTATAATTACATATAATTCAATTAACAATTTTTTTCAAAACAATAAGTTTCAATGTAACCATGCCATTCTCTATGCAAATTTGATATTTGTTAATCATATTATTTAATTTTGATGGTATCTAAAATATTATTTGTAACAATTTGGATTTTTTTAATATACATATCTTTTTAAAATATATATATTTGTTAAATATTAGTTAAATAAAAATATTTTTGAAAACTTTACTATTCACTTTTTGAAAATTTAGGCCGATCACTATTCACTCTTTGACAAAATTAAAATTGATTAATTATATTATTTTGACAAAAATGATTGATTGGTTGTATTATCTTGACAAATGTGATATTAATGAGTTGTCTTCTTTTGACAAAAGAGATATATCCAAATGTAGTGGTAGGATATATTTAGTTTAAAATCTCTACAATATATACAATATTTTAAAGAGGGCATATATTTTTAGATCCATCATAAATATTGTTAAAGAGATTTTTCTGTATGCAAATATTTGATTAGAACGTTATATATATATAATGCATATAATATAAATAGAATACATCACGTGCGCTATTAAACTTTCTATACTAAATTGATTATATCATATTATAATCAAACAAGAAGAAAAAGATGGAGTTATATATATGTGTGTATATATATATAGATAGAGCAAATCATTTGTTTGTTTAAAAGTTGTGAACTTTGTATTAAATTATCTAAAAAAACGGTGGCTCCATGTTTGAAAAAATAAACAAAAGGAAAAGAAAAAAATTAGTCTTACTTTTATCTTTTTAATTATTAACATTTGCTGACTATTTAAAATCAAGGAGTGTGCTTATGTAAGCCATGACGTCAGGAGCGTGCTTATGTAAGCCATGACGTCAGCAAGGAGCGTCCAACGGGTATATTTTTGTGTATAAATAGAAGTGTTGTGTGTGGAGAAAAAATCAAAAACTTGAAGAGAAAATTTTCTTAAGTTCCAAAATTCTGAGTACATTGTATTTTGCTCTCTCATTTTCAGATCTAAGTCTAGCCTTTGTTCTTACACTTTCATATCTACTATTTGTGAGAGAATTATTGTAAAAGTAGGTTCAAGTACCACTTATTCTTATTCCTTATTTTTGTGAAAGATTTTGTAAGGGTAAGACATTTATTATTAAGTGAGGCTCAATAGATAAAAGTAAGTCCTGTACCAAATCCACAAGTTTGGTGGTGTATTTATTCAATTGATAGTAAATAAATTCTCAACTAGGTTCCTTGGGGAGTGGACGTAGGCCTAGCGTGCCGAACCACTATAAATCGCAGTGTTTGATTTTCTCTCCCTATCTCTCCTACTTTTATATTGATAATTATTATTCTGTTTTTTTTATTTATTAAAATTCTGAATATTGTGTTAATTTTAATATTGTGAAATTTTTAATAACCCAATTCACTCCCCCTCTTGGGTTGCCTATCTGGGATAACTGTTAGGTTTTTATTGTTGGCAACCCCGTTTGACAAAACTCCTTTGAGTTGTAATTTATTTTCGCACTTTTATTTCAGTGAGGCTATGAGTTTATTAGATGCGAATCCAACCCGAATCGAGCCATGCAGAGAAGTTTGTGATGTTAAAGCTTTCAAGATTGCCACTTCGCTGATTATTACGGGGGTCGAGCTGCCCGGTCAGCTCGCGGCCGAAGCAAAATGCAAAATTGCATTCAAAATTGCATGTCTGCCATTGGTCGCTCGAGCCAAGAAGAGCTCGCTCGAGCGAAGGTTTGCTCGTTCGATCCAAGGAGTTCTCGCTCGAGCCAAGGATCCGTTGCTCGAGCCAAGGCACTAGTAGAAATCACGAAAAATACACTCCTCGCTCGAGCCAGCAAAGCTTCGCTCGAGCGAGCCTCAGAATCCGGATTTCTCAAGGAGTTTGTTTTCTTCCCAATCTAGGATTACTTTTGGTTCTCTATAAATACTTGGTTTTCTCCCAAAACTAAAGTATTCATTGAATTCCTCCAGATCTTCTTTTTGGTTCTTAAAGGTTTATATCTGGGGATATTTTGTTATTTTCTTTGATGTTTTATTGAGTATTCAACTCATGGTTTAAAGAGAGTACATCAAAGATTTGTTTGTTATACACAAAAGAGAGAGTTGTTCTTCAGTTGTGGATTCTGAAGAATTCGAGCCTGAAGCTTTGGTGGAATCCGGAGTGGCTCATCAGAAAGACAATTCCGTGGTGAAGATGGGGTTGGAAGAGGCACATAGAGGTTGGTTCAATTAGGCATTGTGGATTTGCTAGATAATTGAGAGTATATCTGTGTAATTCCTTTAATTCTTCTTAGTGGATTGTCTTGTGGCAGTTGCCCGTGGTTTTTTTAATCACAGTTGGAGGTGTCCAATTGTGGTTTTTCCACGTAAAATCGTTGTGTCTCTTTGTCTTGATTGTTTGATTGGGATTGTTATATTCTGCTTAAAATTGATACATAATCACAAATCAACATCTAGGAGGTTTCTAGATTTTTCAATAACAATTGGTATCAGAGCCTAAACTCTGATTTGTGTGACTTAACCGTCTTAGAATAGATCATGGCAACCCCTAGTTATTCTTTACCCGAGGGACAAGCATCCAATAGGCCACCACTATTTAGCAGCACAATTTTTAGTTATTGGAAAACTAGGATGACCATACATGTTCAATCTAATGATTATGAATGCTAGAAAAATTATTTACAATGGTCCAAAAATTCCTACCAAAATTGTAGATGGACTTACGGTACCAAAACTTGAAGATGAGTGGGATGAATCAGATACTAGAATGGCCCAAATTAATGTCAAAGCCACAAACATGTTGTACTACGCCTTAGATGCTAACGAGTTTAACAGAATTTCCACATGTAAAACCGCAAAAGAAATTTGGGACAAGCTTATAGTGACTCATGAGAGAACCGAACAAGTTAAAGAATCTAGAATTAGTTTGCTAGTCCATAATTATGAACTCTTTAAAATGAAGTCTGATGAGACTATTCCTCAAATGTTTACTCGCTTTACTGATATTATTAATGGTTTAACTTCTCTTGGAAAAATATATGCTAATGCTGAAATTGTAAGAAAAGTGCTTAGGTCATTGTCAAAAAGTTGAGAGACAAAAGTTATTGCCATTACCGAAGCCAAGGATTTATCAAAGCTAAGTCTAGATGAGTTAATGGGATCTCTCTTAACTTATGAGCTCATGATGTAAGAAGGAAAGGAAGAGGAGGATAACAACAAGAAGAAATGAATAGCCTTCAAATCCACCTCAAAGCATCAAGAGGATAAGGAAGATGATTCAGATGAGGATGAGGAAATGGCATTCATCACTAAAAAGTTCCAAAGGTTTGTGAGAAAGAAACAAGGTGTACGAAATTTTTTCAGAAAAGACTTTAACAACAGGGATTTTCAAAGAGGAGAAAATCACAAAAAATCTGAAGTAACCTGCTACGAATGTAACAAACCTGGGCATTACAAATCAGATTGTCCAGAACTTAAGAAAAGATTCAAGAAGGACAAGAAGAAAGCTATGATTGCAGCATGGGGAGAAAATAGTGATAAAAGCGACACAGAAACCGAAGTTTGCAAAAATGAGGTTGCTAACCTATACTTAATGGCACTTAGAAACGAAAATGAGGTAAATGACGAATCCTTTACATTTGATGAATTACAATTAGCTTTTGATGAATTACATGCTGAATTTAAGAAACTTAGTTTGAAAAGTGATTGTCAAAAGAAAGTAATTTCAAGTTTATCAAAAGAAAATGAATCATTGACTTCCAAGATAAATGTTTTAGAAAATGAAGCCATGACAATGAAAAAGGAAAATGAGATTTTAACTCGAAAAGAGTCTTCAGTTTCTGAAAAACATTTAGTTGTATTGCAAAAAGAAAACGAGTCTTTAAAAAATGGGTAGATTATTTTGAAAGAAAATATTGAAGACTTGAAAAATACTGTTTCAAAATTTACTCAAGGTAGAGAAACTTTAGATAAAATTCTTAAAAATCAAAATCGTACTTTTGGTAGAGCCGGAATTGGATATAAACCTTTTTCAAAAGTAAAAACTGTCAAAAATGATTTGTGTATGCATCTTCTAATCACTCTCATCTCACATGTCATTTTTGTGGTACAAAAAGTCATATTTCACCTTCATGTCCTGTTAAAAGAAATCATTTTGCTAAAATAAAAAAGATGTGGGTCCCTAAGGACATTTCAAAAGTATCAAATTCTAACTTTTATGGACCCAAGAAAAAATGGGTACCAATAGAAAAATCAAATTTTTGTAGGTATGTTTCAAGACAAAATCCAGTAACGATAGATGGTATCTCAACAGTGCATGTTCGAGGCACATGACTGGAAATAAAGCTATGTTCGCCACACTTCAACCAAAGGATGGCGGATATGTAACTTTTGGCGACAATAGCAAGGGTAAAATCATTGGTGTAGGAAGTATTGGTAAAAATCCCTCTCCTATTATTGAAAATGTTTTATTTGTTGAAGGTTTAAAACATAACGTGCTTAGTATTAGTCAATTATGTGATAAAAGTTATAGAGTTATTTTTGAGAAAACTCATTGCACTATTGAAAACACCCTTGAAAACAAAACTTTATTTGTAGGTTATAGACATGAGAATGTATATGTCTTTGATTTGCATGATTTGTCTTTTCATTCTAATATTAAATGTTTATCTGCTATAAATGATAATGGTTGGCTTTGGCATAGAAGATTAGAACATGCACATTTTCATTTAATTTCCAAGCTTTCAAAAAATGAGTTAGTCATTGGTTTACCAAAAATTGTTTTTGAAAAAGATAAACTTTGTGATGCATGTCAATTTGGAAAACAAACTAGAATTTCGTTTAAATCCAAAAATATCGTTTCAACTACTAGACCGCTTCAACTCTTGCATATTGATCTATTCGGACCATCAAGAACATTAAGTTAGGAGGAAAATCTTATGCCCTTGTTTGTGTTGATGATTATACTAGATATACATGGGTATTATTTTTAGCACACAAAAATGAAGCTTTTTATAATTTCTCAAAACTTTGTAAAAGAATTCAAAATGAAAAAAATCTTAATATTTGTAGTATTAGAAGTGACCATGGTAGAGAATTTGAAAGTGATGATTTTATTATGTTTTGTGATGACTTAGGAATATATCATAATTTCTCAGCCCCCAAGACTCCTCAACAAAACGGTGTTGTTGAAAGAAAAAATAGAACTCTTGAAGAAATGGCTCGTACTATGCTTTGTGAAAATAATTTGCCTAAATATTTTTGAGCGGAAGCTGTTAATACTGCATGCTATGTTATAAACCATGCCATGATTAGACCTATTCTTAAGAAAACCCCTTATGAACTTTGGAAAGGTAGAAAACCTAATATTAGTCACTTACGTGCTTTTGGTTGTAAATGCTTTGTATTAAATAACAATAAAGATAACTTAGGAAAATTTGATGCTAAATCGGATGAAGCTATATTTCTTGGTTATTCTATGTCCAGTAAAGCTTATAGAGTATTCAATAAAAGAACTCTACTTGTTGAAGAATCTGTGCATGTTGTTTTTGATGAATCTAACAACATTATTTCTAAGAATCTTGTAAGTAATGATATTGTAGAAAATCAACCAAGCATGGAGAGCATTTACAAAAAGGAAAATGAAGAAAATCCATTATGCGAACATGAAGAAGAAATGACAATGGAGAAACTTCAAGAAATATATGCTCTTCCAGAAAGTGACTCAAATCTACTAAAAGAATGGAAGTATGCTCATGGCCACCCCAAAGACCTCATCATAGGTGATGCAGCGGAAGGTATAAAAACTCGTTCCTCTATTAGAAATATTTTTGGTAACTTAGCATTTGTTTCACAAATTGAACCAAAATCATTTTTAGAAGTTGAAAATGATGAAAACTGGATTTTAGCAATGCAAGAAGAATTAAATCAATTTAAAAGAAATGAAATTTGGTTTTTGACCCCTCAACCTAAGGATCATCCCGTTATTGGTACAAAATGGGTTTTTCGAAATAAAATGGACAAATCTGGAGTTGTTACTAGAAATAAAGCTAGATTAGTAGCTCAAGGCTATAATCAAGAAGAGGGAATTGATTTTGATGAAACTTTTGCACCAGTTGCTAGACTTGAAGCTATTAGAATGTTACTTGTTTTTGCATGTTTTAAAGATTTTAAATTATATCAAATGGATGTTAAAAGTGCTTTTTTAAATGGGTATATTTCGGAGGAAGTCTATGTTGAACAACCTCCTGGTTTTGAAAATCATAAATACCCGGATCATGTTTTCAAACTTTCAAAAGCTTTATATGGCTTGAAATAAGCTCCTAGAGCATGGTATGAAAGATTGAGTAATTTTCTATTTGACAAAGATTTTTGTAGAGGAAAAATTGATATAACACTTTTTATAAAAATCAAAAAAGAAGATATGCTAATTGTTCAAATTTATGTTGATGATGTCATTTTTGGTGCTATTAATGAAAATTTGTGCAAAGAGTTTGCTAAAGACATGCAGGGTGAGTTTGAAATGAGTATGATGGGGGAATTAAATTACTTCCTTGGTCTACAAATTAAACAAACTAATGATGGAATCCATTTAAATCAAACGAAATATATCAAAGATCTACTCAAAAGGTTTGAAATGGAATCATCAAAGCCTGCAGCAACTCCAATGAGCACATCGATAAAAATCGACAAAGATGAGCAAGGTAAACCTGTAGATGAAAAGAAATATCGAGGTATGATTGATTCTTTACTCTATCTTACTGCAAGTAGGCCCGACATAATGTTTAGTGTTTGTATGTGTGCACGTTTTCAATCCGCACAGAAAGAGTCACACATCACCGCAGTCAAACGCATTTTCAGATATCTTGTTGGCACTCCAAATTTGGGATTATGGTATCCTAAGGGAACCACCTTTGAACTTTTTGGTTACTCAGATGCCGACTTTGCGGGATGTAGACTTGACCAAAAAAGCACTAGTGGCACTTGTCATTTTCTTGAACACTCACTCACTTCTTGGTTTTGCAAAAAACAAAACTCAGTGGCTCTGTCAACTGCTGAAGCAGAATACATTGCCGCCGTTGGGTGTTGTGCACAATTGTTTTGGATGAAACAACAACTTCAAGATTTTGGACTTCACTATGATCATATTCCTATAAAATGTGACAACACAAGTGCCATTAACCTTTCAAAAAATCCTATTCAGCACTCACGCACTAAACACATTGAAATAAGGCATCATTTTGTAAGAGATCATGTACTCAAAGGTGACATTGAACTCGAATTTGTGCCTATAAATCGTCAATTAGCTGACATTTTTACCAAGCCTCTAAATGAAGAACAATTTTGTTATATTAGAACTAAACTTGGTATGATGAATACTCCAATATAGTGTTTCTATTAAAAAAAAATTATAAAAAATAATAATAATAATAATAATTTAATAATAATAAATAATTAAATAAAATATTTATAATAATAATTATAAATAAAAATAATAATAATAAAATTATATACATATATTTTCTCTCTCTCACCGCTCTGTCTCTATCTCTCACCCGCTTTCTCCTTTACTCTCTCTTTTTCTCTTTCTCTTGTTATCTCGCTCTCCCCTTCTTCCTCATACCCTCAGTCGACTCCATCTCTGCCCTCACCATAGCCTACAACCAACTCCACCAACCACCATCCACAAAATCATCCATCACTTTCATCACTATCACCATCCACCCAAATCCCTCACCAATCTTCCGAAACCCCATCACTTTTCTACCCAAAATCTGCATCACCATCTTTACCGATTCATCAAGTTCCATCACCGATCCATCAAGATCCGTGACTGATCCATCAAGATCCATTGCTGATCTACACAAATTCGTCACCGATCTACCCAATCTTTTCCACTTCTTCCGATCATCAAGGTCATCACCGATCAACATGTTAAAATTCTTGTTGCACTGTGTTATATTTTTTTACTTGTTGTATGTGCTCCAAATTCTCTTGGATTTAATAATGGTTGCTTCTACCTTGTCTGAAGAAATTGTTTTTATTTTTATTTTCTCCTTTTATGCTAGTGCACTTGGTGTAGTTGTTTATGACCGGATCTTAAAGGCCCTTGGTATTATAGATTGGTAATTTGTTTCTTCAAATTTATGTAATTTTTAGTGCATTAATTCAGGGGGAGACTTATATATTTTGAGATTAACAATCATTAAAAAAAAAAAGGGCGTGTGTATATTTTGTGCATAATTTTAGGGGGAGTATATATACATTTTTTTTCCTTATCTGCACCAACAAACAAATTTTTTTTTTGTGCAAAGACAAAATAAAAAAAATAATAATAATAATAAAAATAACATAAATAAATATATAAATAAAAGGAAGAAATGCTCGCAATTTTATTTCAGAAAAAGAAAATATTACTCGATTACATGTAAATTTTCAGAAGGCTTCACAGATTTTTTCTTTTTCATTTCTCTCAACAATTTTTCATAAGCCTCTTTTACATGCTTCTCTCTATTTTCGATTTCTGTGAGTCTTGGCATTATCACCGTTGCATAATAATGCACTGCATTCTCCAACTGTGCATTTTTCCTTTTTAGCTCTTTCTTCTCCTTACACATATTAACTACTTGTTGTTTTAACACGTCATCTCTCCATTGCTGATTTTCTTGTACTCTTGCTTGTAATCGTCGCGCCATATAGGAAACTGCAGTCATGGCCTGTGTACTAAGAGCCATAGTGTTATTAATAGCATCGAAATCATTTCGACTACCAATAACACTAGAACCCTCATTTACAGGCATAGCATGTGCCTGCACCACTGGTACTCTCTCATTTGCCTGCATTACAGGCACCTCATGCAAGTCCGACTCATTGATAGATAAGGTAAGAAATGACATGATTACAAAAGAAACTAAAACAAATTTTTCTCTCCAACACTTGCTGATTTCGTATCTTTGCCTATGATCTGTGTCACTTTTTATACACTCCATCGATCCATTACTCGATGCATATCTGTTCAAATCTTTTGTTTGTCAATATTTTCTGCACTCGAGATGCTCCAAAATCCCCACAATGATTCCGACAAGACAGACAGCCCATTATTTTATTTTTGGCCGCTCAGATTATTTTATCAAATGTGTTTGTTTCTTATCTTCATCTTTATTTTGATGATATCAAAGGGGGAGAAAAAATATGATTTTTGCTTTTGAAAATTATATGTTGCAGGGTTATCAAATATTTTGTCAATTTTAATTGTGTCAAATCCATACAAATATTGCCATCATCAAAAAGGGGAGATTGTTAATCATATTATTTAATTTTGATGATGTCTAAAATATTATTTGTAACAATTTGGATTTTTTTAATATACATATCTTTTTAAAATATATATATTTGTTAAATATTAGTTAAATAAAAATATTTTTGAAAACTTTACTATTCACTTTTTGAAAATTTAGGCTGATCACTATTCACTCTTTAACAAAATTAAAATTGATTAATTATATTATTTTAACAAAAATGATTGATTGGTTGTATTATCTTGACAAATGTGATATTAATGAGTTGTCTTCTTTTGACAAAAGAGATATATCCAAATGTAGTGGTAGGATATATTTAGTTTAAAATCTCTACAACATATACAATATTTTAAAGAGGGCATATATTTTCAGATCCATCATAAATATTATTAAAGAGATTTTTCTGTATGCAAATATTTGATTAGAACGTTATATATATAAATATAATGCATATAATATAAATAGAATACATTACGTGCGCTATTAAACTTTCTACACTAAATTGATTATATCATATTATAATCAAACAAGAAGAAAAAGATGGAGTTATATATATATATATATATAGATGGAGCAAATCATTTGTTTGTTTAAAAGTTGTGAACTTTGTATTAAATTGTCTACAAAAACGGTGGCTCCATGTTTGAAAAAATAAACAAAAGGAAAAGAAAAAAATTAGTCTTACTTTTATCTTTTTAATTATTAACATTTGCTGACTATTTAAAATCAAGGAGTGTGCTTATGTAAGCCATGACGTCAGGAGCGTGTTTATGTAAGCCATGACGTCAGGAGCGTGCTTATGTAAGCCATGACGTCAGCAAGGAGCGTCTAACGGGTATATTTTTGTGTATAAATAGAAGTGTTGTGTGTGGAGAAAAAATCAAGAACTTGAAGAGAAAATTTTCTTAAACTCCAAAATTCTGAGTACATTGTATTTTGCTCTTTCACTTTTAGATCTAAGTCTAGCATTTGTTCTTACACTTTCATATCTACTATTTGTGAGAGAATTATTGTAAAAATGGGTTCAAGTACCACTTATTCTTATTCCTTATTTTTGTGAGAAATTTTGTAAGGGTAAGGCATTTATTGTTGAGTGAGACTCAATAGATAAAAGTAAGTTCTGTGCCAAATCGACAAGCTTGGTGGTGCATTTTTTCAATTGATAGTAAAGAAATTCTCAAGGAGGTTCCTTGGGGAGTGGACGTAGGCCTGGCGTGCCGAGCCACTATAAATCGCAGTGTTTGATTTTCTCTCCCTATCTTTCCTACTTTTATATTGATAATTATTATTGAAAAATCTAGAAACCTCCTAGATGTTGATTTGTGATTATGTACCAATTTTAAACAGAATATAAAAACAATCCCAATCAAACAATCAAAAGAAAGAGACACAAAGATTTTACGTGGAAAAACCACAATTGGACACCTTCCAATTGTGATCAAAAAACCACGGGCCACAGCCACCAGAACAATCCACTAAGAAGATATAAAGGAATTACACAGGTATCACTCTCAATTATCTAGCGAATCCACAACGCCTAATTGAACCAACCTCTATGTGCCTCTTCCAACCCCATCTTCACCACGGAATTGTCTTTCTGATGAGCCACTCCGGATTCCACCACCGAAGCTTCAGACCGAATTCTTCAGAATCCACAACTGAAGAACAACTTTGATGAGCCACTCCAGAATTCACAACTGAAGCTTCAGGCTCGAATTCTTCAGAATCCACAACTGAAGAACAACTCTCTCTTTTGTGTAACAAACAAAACCTTTGATGTAGCCTTTTCAGATCATGAGTTGAATACTCAATAAGACATCAAAGAAAATTAACAAAATATCCCCAGATATAAACCTTTAAGAACCAAAAAGAAAGATCTGGAGGATTCAATGAATGAATCAATGAATAGCCTAGATTTGGGAGAAACCCAACTATTTATAGAAAATCAAAGCAAACCTAGTTGGGAAAGAAAACCAACTTCTTGTAGAAAACCAGCTTCACCAACTTCTTGTAGAAAACCAACTTCTTGTAGAACTCCCAAGTAATCCTGTTTTTGAAGGAAACCAACTTCTTAAAGAACTCTTGTTACAACCTTGGTTTTGATCCATGGAATTTGACAACAAAAGGTCCTAACAATCTCCCCCTTTGTCAAATCCTGGATAAAACTAATCTAAAACAAATTTCCTAACAAAAACACTAAAACAAATTTCCAATCAAAACAAGAACAACATCACCAACTAGGAACCAGCACTTATAACCAAATCTCTTTCCAAACTTATTTTTCAAGGTCATGATCTGCAAAACAACTATTAGTGCCACCATCTCCAAAACAACTATTAGTCCCACAAGAATATATGAAAAAGCAATAAACATATGACACGATTATCTTGAAGTATGAGATGGAAAACATGAATAGATGCAACTTGGAAATTTTAAGAATATGAATAGATGAAAACTAAGACACATGCACCTGACACAAAATAATAAATAAGCAATACAAGGCATCAAGCAAACCAACTAAAGCCAATCTCCCTTACCAAACAAAACAAAGTGTTCATGTTAACAAACTCTTGAATGATAAACCACACTCCCCCTCACTAAACAGGAAAAACAAAATATAATATGGTTGAGCAAGCGAGGAATTTCAGATTTGTACCTTAAAACACACAAGATTATCCAAGAAGCATAATTACTTGAAAACACAATGTGCACAGTCTATAGAAAATTCCTCATAAAAGAAAGTGATGCATTATGTGAAAAGCATAGATCCCATGAGAAAAGGTGTGTGTGTGACTCTTGGAGTTCGACAAACACGAGATTCAAATCCTAGTAGTGATATAAAAGTTGGACCTCCGACAAGAGAATCTAAGCACAACTAAGGAAAGTCAAACCACTAGGAATCAAGGGGTATTTGGTGAGTAAAGGCGGAGGCTCCCCCTCAATCAATGAATCCTTTATTTTCTTTTTTTCATTTTTTTTCTCTTTTCTTTCTTTTGCACATTTTTTTCTTTCTTTTCTTTCTTGTGCACATTTTTTTTTTCTTTTTTTTTTCTTTTGCACACTCATCGGCGGCTGACACGCTCAAGAGTATGGAAACCGAACCAGAGAAGCATGGATATATTAAGGATGGCCTGGTTGGTGACTCTGAGGTAGCCTTTTCCTCATGTCTAGAATACAAAAAATAGAGAGGAAAGCCATGGAGATGCAAAAAGATGGAAGATGGTTAAGAGACTCAACATCACCCATGATATGCTAGTATAGGTCAATTCCTCTAGAAAAGCAAAAGATATCATGCCAGAAGTCCATAGAAAAAATAACCACCAAGGCAAAAGACTCCAATATTTGCTAATCCAAGAGTGTGTACAGAATGAGACATACTAATCAAAGAACACACACTCCATAATGAGTAATGACCATAGAAAGCACACACATATTAACATGTAATGTTTATTCTCATCAATTCCAATATGCATCAAGGACATCTCAAAAAATTCAAACTTGCAAAACCATACTAAGAAAATCTTTTTGATTTTTTTTTTCAATAATAAAGTAAGAAAAAAAACATGCACACAAATCAAACAAGATCTCGTTCTAAAAGATTTTTTTTTTAAAAAAAAATAGAGCTTTCTAAAAGATTTTTTTTTTTTTATAAAAAAAATAGAACGACCCGCTCTGATACCAATTGAAAAATCTAGAAACCTCCTAGATGTTGATTTGTGAATATAAAAACAATCCCAATCAAACAATCAAAAGAAAGAGACACAAAGATTTTACGTGGAAAAACCACAATTGGACACCTTCCAATTGTGATCAAAAAACCACGGGCCACAGCCACCAGAACAATCCACTAAGAAGATATAAAGGAATTACACAGGTATCACTCTCAATTATCTAGCGAATCCACAACGCCTAATTGAACCAACCTCTATGTGCCTCTTCCAACCCCATCTTCACCACGGAATTGTCTTTCTGATGAGCCACTCCGGATTCCACCACCGAAGCTTCAGACCGAATTCTTCAGAATCCACAACTGAAGAACAACTTTGATGAGCCACTCCAGAATTCACAACTGAAGCTTCAGGCTCGAATTCTTCAGAATCCACAACTGAAGAACAACTCTCTCTTTTGTGTAACAAACAAAACCTTTGATGTAGCCTTTTCAGATCATGAGTTGAATACTCAATAAGACATCAAAGAAAATTAACAAAATATCCCCAGATATAAACCTTTAAGAACCAAAAAGAAAGATCTGGAGGATTCAATGAATGAATCAATGAATAGCCTAGATTTGGGAGAAACCCAACTATTTATAGAAAATCAAAGCAAACCTAGTTGGGAAAGAAAACCAACTTCTTGTAGAAAACCAGCTTCACCAACTTCTTGTAGAAAACCAACTTCTTGTAGAACTCCCAAGTAATCCTGTTTTTGAAGGAAACCAACTTCTTAAAGAACTCTTGTTACAACCTTGGTTTTGATCCATGGAATTTGACAACAAAAGGTCCTAACAATTATTATGTTTTTTTTATTTATTAAAATTCTGAATATTGTGTTAATTTTAATATTGTGAAATTTTTAATAACCCAATTCACTCCCCCTCTTGGGTTGCCTATCTGGGATAACAATATTAAATTCATCCATAATGATATGGAAAAAGAGTTAAGCCTTATATTATTAGGTATCACGTGTGTAATAAATTAAAATTTGACAACTATCATACATTATGAGTCAAATTGTAAAAGTTTTCTTTTAGATCTCAAACATTTGCTTTCATATTATCGGGGTAGTGCTAGTGACACAAACAAATATGAAATGTTAGAGATCCGCAATTTAACTCCCACAATTCCCCATTAAATTTAGGGAAAATTAGTCTAGGGTCCCTCTCCCACTTTTCGTAATGGAAGAAATCCACAAAATTATTTTTTGATGTCTAAGGTCCCTCAACTTCCACACCCATATATCCTAGAGAAATTTGACTGAAATCAAACCTCAGCTTCCCACTTCTCTCTCTCTCTCTCTCTCTCTAGAATACATACACAAATATATATATAGCTTCAATGGCGGTGAGTTTTGAACCGGACTGGCCACGCTCAGTTCTGCCGCGGATCGCCTTGTGCTCCGTTGTCCACAGGAATGGCTCCACAGGAATGGCTCGTCGATTCACATCATGGAGGCAATGCATGCGCCGGTGCCGTCGAGCAGGTCACCAGCCTCTGTTTGCTGGTGAAACCGAGCTTCATCACCTGCATCAAATTTTTAGGTGCTACATGACTTGAAAATGCATTTGTTTGTGTGCGCATGTATCATTTATTATTTTTTTATTTTTCTACTACAATCCTATTCCTATTTATGTTCACTTTCTGTTTATTGAAGTATTATGGGGACACCAAACGAAAGAACATGGCCTGGAGTGAGTTCACTACTGTATTACCACCGCACTAAATTGTGCATGTGTAATCCTAAGGTAATATTAGCTTTGCTTCAGTTAATTTATTTTGCAATTGAAAGTTATAAATTTGTAATCCCCCTCCCCTCCTACCAAAAAAAAAAAAAAAATGCAGAACCTGTTTGAAGTTGTTCATGATCTTGAACTAGCTGGAATTTTTTTCTGATTTCAATTTTCTCTGGTATAAGATTTGAATTTTTTCTGGTAAAGGATTTGAATTTTCTCTGGTTTGTGGAGTCCAGAGAAATTCTTTTGGGTTGAAAGAATTTCTCTTGAAATATTTGTCTGGGAATTTTCTCTGGGTTGTGGAGTCCAGAGAAATTCTCTGGGTGAGAGAATCTCTGGAAATGTTTGTCTAGGAATTTAATACAGAAATAGAATAAAAATATACTTCAAATCCAAATTCAACGAATAAATAAAATAATAAAAAAAATTATACTCAATTCTCTTAATTATCAGATCCACACTATCCCCAACTACCTCCTGAACTTCCTTTATATGTCATTCTGTTACTCACATTTTACAGAGAAACAAACAGAAGAAGAAGAAAGCTTGAGCAAGAAGTGTTGATCATGGCCGAAGGTGAAGACGATGCTCCAGATATCAAGTCAACTGAAAATTCAAAGGTCAGAGAAATTTTCAAAATTTCTCTAGAAAGTCTAGAATTTCTCTGGACCAATTTTCTCTGGATCAACTTGAGGGACCTTAGATATTATGAAACTATTAGATGTCCTTTATGTTATAAAATCTTAATACGAAGGACCTTAAAAAAAAAACCCCTTAAATTTATGACAAATTGAAAATTAACAGATAACCTATAGGGAAATGATAAAACTACCATATTATTATTGATAAAACTATAAACTCAAACCATAAAAAAATGTGGTCCCAATCTAATTTTCATAAACAAAAGGGAAATGATACTGCCCTGAGAAGAGGTGTACTGTATGTACTTTTAGTTATGCTTTTTTTTTTTTTTATAGTTATTACATTATTTTAATTATAACTTACGAAATTTTTAATTATGCTTCATGTGATATTTAGTTATGATTTTTTTTTTTAAAAAAAATTTAAATTTTAATTAGGGTGATTATTCAATGCTCCCGGAATATAGACACGTGGTGCTCCATAAAATTTTGATTGATGGAGAGGAGTAAGGGCTCATAATTTATGTTGGGAATTGGGGAACAATATGGGGCTAAATAATTAGTGATTGACTTGAAGTATGACCACGTGGTGTTCCGAGAGTATTGAATAATTTCCTTTTTAATTATGACTCGAAAAAGAGAAAAGTTAGGGATTATGAAAAATTTTTCATGAAAATGATCATGAAAGATTTATGATCCTTGAATTATCTTGATTAGTATGTGGTGCTTTATTTTATGTGTAATCCAAGGGTCACAAAACTTTCATGATTATTTTCATAAAAGATTTTTCATAATACCTAACATTGTTGATAAAAAAATATAAAATTATCTTATTTTATCGTTAAGTTATGAGGTGCATATCTTTCCCTAAACAAAAAGATCATCAGAAGTGTAAATGATCATTTTAGATAAATGCTAGAGTCAGTACTCCAAAGAGAACACAAGAAAAATCCCAATCTCCCCGGCTACTCATACCAGCAGGCTCAGAGATGGATATGCTGAACATTCTGCTTGGTGTTTTACTCGCATGGACTTTGATTCAAGCCTTGCTACTAATTTCAAGGGCAACCCAAAGCAGCCCCAACAAGCTTCCACCAGGTCCCAAACCTTTTCCGATCATCGGAAACCTTCTCCACCTCGGCGACAACCCCCACAAGTCCCTCGCCGAGCTCGCCAAAACCTACGGACCCATCATGACCATAAACTAGGCCAAGTAATCACAGTGATCATTTCTTCACCAACCATGGCCAAGCAAGTCCTCCAAAAGCAAGACGTAGCCTTTGCCAATAGACCCCTCCCAGACTTCACTCATGCCCACAACCACTACCAAGTCTCTGTGGCCTGGCTACCGCTCTCAACCCGGTGGCGAAACCTTCGAAAAATCTGCAATTCCCATATCTTTTCTACTCATAAACTCGATGCCAACCACCACCTACGGCGGCTGAAGGTGGAGCAACTCATTGCAAATGTACGCGAATGTTGCTTAGCAGGTGTTGCAGTAGATATTGGCCGAGCAACGTTTGAAACTTCGCTTAGTTTGTTATCAACACCATTTTTTCTGTGGATTTGGCTGACTCGAAGTCGAACAAGAGAGCAGAAATCAAGGAGATGGTGTGCAGTATGATGGAGGAGGCTGGGAAGCTTAACTTGGCAGATTACTTCCCGTGTTTAAGAAGATGGATCCACAAGGTATAAGGCGCCAAATGGCGATTCATTATGGAAGATGATTGAATTGTTTGATTGTATGATCAAGCAAAGATTGGAATTGAAGAAAGTGAATGGATATCTTGAGAGCAATGTTGATATGTTGGATACTCTTCTCAGTGTCAGTGAAGATCATGGTGGTGAGATTAACCATACTGGCATCAAGCACTTGTTACTGGTTAGCACTTCCACTTTCTTTTTCTGTCTCAATCTTTTCCTTTGTTCTTGTTCTAGTTTTCATTGATTGAAATAAAGTGCCATAGTATTTTAGATATCTATCATTCCTGTGAATAATGATTGTAATAATTTCAAGTAAATCCTCACTTTTTTTTTGGCTCAATAATAAAAACATAAATGAAGGCAATTAGTGTTTCGCAGTCCTCTCTAGTATAGTCATAGAAGCCCCTATCCACTAAGGAGTTGGACAAGAGGCTTAGAATATTGCCCAAGGACATAGGGTAATTGTACACTCGAGATCCATAGATGGCTTCTCCAGACCGACTTGAGACATGACCTGCCCCTAGCCCCACCGAAGTATAATGACAAGGAACTGCAATGCTACGAAAACAGGGAAAACAGGGGACCATCTCCTTAGACGAGAGTCGACAGCGAAAACAGGAGCTTCCAACAGTGGATCTGCCTCCTAGATCAAAGTTCAAATAATGAATCAGAGCACGGGAAGCCATCTCCTTATTTTTCTGTCAAGAAGAAGTATGGCGGACTAACTGATATTTACATCAGTTAATGAAAGAGCCCAATGCAAAAAGAATCCGTGTCCTGTGTATCATCTTATGCAGAAACAATTTATCTCCTTCGGCGACTGATACCGGGCAGCAATCGGGAAGCATCAGAGAAAAATATTTAGAAAATTATTTAAAAATTGCAATGTGTCTACAACTTAGGTGGAGCTTACATCGCACCAAATTTAAATATACCATATAATATTGTATTTTTTTTTATCAAATTTTAACTACTTTTTCTTAATACTGGTATTTCCAGACATAAAAAGGGTTTTGTGTGTCAATAATTTAGATAGAATAAATTGGTGTAATAGGATCTATTTGCTGCTGGGACTGATACAACTTCAACCACATTGGAATGGGCAATGACAGAGATACTTCACAACCCAAAGATATTATCCAAAGCTCGAGCAGAGCTAGAGCAAACCATCGGCAAAGGCAAACAGGTTGAAGAGTCAGACATCACTCGGCTACCATACTTGCAAGCTATCATCAAGGAAACTTTTAGGTTACACCCACCAGCTCCATTATTACTTCCTCGCAAAGTTGAAACCGATGTGGAAGTATGTGGTTTCACAGTTCCAAAGGGTGCACAAGTGCTAGTGAATGCATGGGCTATTGGCCGTGATCCGAGCATATGGGAGAATCCCAACTTGTTCATGCCAGAGAGGTTTTTAGGTTCACAAGTTGATGTCCGAGGCAAGGATTTTGAGCTCATTCCATTTGGTGCAGGAAGAAGAATATGCCCAGGATTGCCATTGGCCACAAGGATGGTTCACTTGATGTTGGGTTCGCTGATTAACTCATTTGATTGGAAGCTTGAAGATGGGATTGCACCAGAGGACATGAAAATGGAAGAAAAGTTTGGTTTCACTTTAAAAGTAGCTCAGCCCCTTCATGCTATCCCTTTTTACACGTGAACAATGTTGCTTTCTTGGAGCTTCTTTCTAGTAGAACTAAGATGAATAAATTGGTCATCAATTTGAGCCTAGTTTCTCCGCTACTTTGATAGACAACTTGAGCCTAGTTTGTGAAATGTTGTATGCTTATAAATGAATAAATTGGTCATCAATTATAAATGGTTGGGGTTCGTTGGTATTGATCGGAAGATGAATTGGTATTTGGTGATGATGTAGCAATATTAGGATATGTATTGGGAATGGAAGTGATGATATAGCAATATTTTTCTTATGATATAGAAGTTTGTTTTTTTTCTTTTCTTTCTTCTTATTTATTTCTTTATTTTATTTTATTTTTACATATTGACAACTACTCAGATTTCAGTGTCCTAACTCTAACAAAACTACTTGTGTGTACAATGGAAGCTCTTGATTTCATATCGGTGGCTATGTTCCAACCCCATATATAACACTATTGTTCGCTTTGGTTTAAGCATGTAAAACATAGAAACCCATTGTACTATGAAGGTCAAGAACTCACACTTTTTCTCACTTGACACATAATAAAATCAAAAATGTTTGAGAGCTCTAAAACAAGAGTTTTAAAGGAGCTCTAATAGGTGATGTCCACCTATTGATGGGATGTTTTGGTCTTCTTCTTTTCTTTTCTGTTTTTTTGTTTTCTCTGTTTTTCACATTGCCACATAAGTAGAGCTTAATTTAGAGTTTTACTTTTAGAGCTCTCTATCATCACCCTTTCAACATGAATGACTATCAGATTTATAGAACTTGAAGGGCGTATGGATTTTAAACATTTTGGCAAGTGTGTAATACCACATGAGATGGGTAATCTTAATTTGATTTTCTTGATGCTCTGCAACATTTTTTTTTTATTATTATTTTTTATTGGCAAAATAAAATTTTATTGATAAAATTAAATAAAAATACTTAATCGCCAATAAAACATCAATAAGGCAGCTAGAGGGAGAAGAGCATCAAAGTTTTAACAATTGCATCCCAATTAGGTTAGTGCCCTAAACAAAGCAAATCAAATGCAAACCCAAAGGTTGACAGCATGGGGGGAGTTGGCAAGGAGCCAAAGGGGAAGAAGGTGATATAAAAAGGAAAAATAGAGAAACCATACACTGATAAAAGCTACCCAAAAAAAAAGAAAAAAAAAAAGAAAGAAGAAAAAAAAGTCTTGATGAGACAAAAGCATCAATAATGATTGAGACTCTTTTTTTTTTTTTAAGACCGTACAACTCTCTTTGGATCTTAATCATTGATGGTATGAATTCTATATATATATATGGGTGGATCCCATATATATATATATTAATAATTGAGATTTAAAGAAAATTGTAAGGGTCTAAAAGAAGGAGAAAAAAATAAAAAAAAGGGTGCCAAACTTTTTGGCAAAAGCACTGAGGTACATTACCATACACTGATAAAAGCTGAAAAAAAAAAAAAAAGAAAAAAAGTCTTGATCAGACAAAAGCACTGAGATACATTACGAAGAGGGATATGGCCTTTTCTTAGCTTTGATTTTTCTGACCCGGTCAATATGGAGGAGAAAATGGTTGATCAAGAAGCCATCAAATCCTGAATTCGACTTATACCAAAAAGCCACTTGGAGCTTTACTTCATCCATCAGTCTATCCCAATTTACTTGAAGGGTCGTTAAAGATTACACTATTTCTTGCAATCCAGAGATTCAAGTAGACACTGAGGGGGAAAAAAAAAAGAAGGTGATTTCTCCCTTCATTTTTGTCTTATTATTGTGATTGTTTAAGTATAAAATTTTCAAATTTGAAGTTAAATTAGCTACAAAATAAAAAAATAAAAATTGCCAAACGGGCAGTGGATGAAAAATAAATTAAAATAAAATAAAAAACAGAGGTCTAGCGTCTTCTCAAACTGTATAATCAATCCAAATAATTTCTGCTACAGATGGACTTTCATGTTTATATACATTTTTTAAACATGACTGAAAATCTTGGCATGGACGTGCCTCCACAATTATTTGTACTGCTTTCAATTTCTACATATTTCAGTAGAAAACTTCAATTTCGCTTTGCCAACAACATTTTCATTGAAACATTGAAATTATGTTTTATAACCCAATAATTCATCAATGATGTAGACACAGCCATGTCAAATTCACTTTATAATTTTGTCATCTCACACCCATAGACTTGAGTTCGGTCAAGAAAATTTATTGTGTGGTAAACTGATTCTAATCCTATTTCAAACCAATCACTACGAAAAACTAACAGTGCTACACGGAAGTAAGGCCCATATGTGTAGAACTCACATGAGTTAAAAAAAAAAAAAAAAAAAAGTAAAAATATTTGACATCTCTATAATCCGCAAAAAATAGTACTTGAGATTATAAAAAAATATCATGAAATGTATTATGAAATTTTTTTATCATTTGATTAGTATATGATATTTTATTATATGTATAATTTACAGATGAAAAATCTTTTATGACAATTTTTTTTTTTATAATCTCTGACATTACTCATACACAAATGCTCTTGAACCACAAGCTAACTCCATGGGTTCTGCTAATCTCATTGCTACTCTAGTATTAAGCCATGTTGGTTTGGATAGATATGTGTTTGGAATTGCACTAATAATCCAATAAGATTATTAATTCAACATTTGGTTAAAAAATTAAAATACGGACTAATAATCTATCCGGATATGGTATCCCATATATGATGGGCTACTCAATCCCACATAAGGGCTGGGATATAAATTAGGAGACTTAGGCCTCGTTTGGGAACCCTCTTTTTTAGTCAAAAAGTCAAAAAGTTACTAAATTAGCCAAAAAGCCAACAACTCATACCAAAAAGTCAAAGATTTTCTTTTCTCTCTACTTTTTGCATATCTTTTCGTAAAAAGTCAAAAAGTCACCACAAACATACTAGTTTTTTTTAGCTTATATTTTAACTAAATAGCCAAAAAGTTACTAAATTAGCCTGTTCCCAAACGAGGCCTAAGTCAAAGTCTGGACTAACTTATTAAATGACCATAATAGAGGTATTATGGTCAATATATTGAATATCCTATTGAATGTCCCATGTCCTATCATGTCTTATCAATTCCAACCCCCGTAAACAAATATTGGATTGAATAATATTTTATTAATCTCTCCTTATAATCCTAACTCAATCCGAACATAAGATATAATACACAATCTAAAGAGATTCGTAATTCTAGGACTATTAATCGTAGAAATGCTAATCCAACTTAACCTAGTCAATCCAAACAAACATGGCCTAAATTTCTCAAATTAACAATTCTTCAAGGCTCCGTTTGGTTTGGGAGATAGAGTGGGGATTGAGATTGAGATGGATGTGAAACCTATTGATATTGTGTTTGTTTTAGGAGATAGAGAGGGGATTCATAATCCCCTCCGGATTAGGATGAGTCTTGGAGAGGAGATTAGGATGGAGGCTTGGGACTTGGTATTAGAAAATAGTCAGCCAGACTTTTGTTTTTTTACATGTTGGGATTTGTTTTTGGAACATTAATGTTTAATTTTTTGTATTTTTTGTCAATTAAAAATCATAGTTTTATTTGTTTTATTTTATTTTAATTTATTTTTTACATGTTGGACATTGTTTTTGAACATTAATGTTTAATATTCTTATATTTTTTTGTTTATTTTATTATTGGATATTTATTTTATATAAAAATGATTTAACAATTTCTACATCAATAATTATAATTAAAATAAATAAAATTTTATTTAATCAATTAACTATTAATCTTCTTATTATAAGCCCTTCCTTCTATCTCTGAAAACAAATTATTTCAGGACTGTTGCAACGAAAAGTAGTGACGATTTTCATCACCAATTCATCCACCAACGAAAAGCCAAGTTTTGTGGAGCCCACTCACTTTTTAATAACAATAAAAAGAAAAATTCATGACGAAAGTGTGAAATCATGACAACTTCGTCACTAACTTTTTGAAGTCTCAAAAAAAAAACTTTTTGAAGTCTCTGGATTTATCGTTGAAATACGACGACGGCCACTAACCATTGTAGAAGAATTTGTTTGCTTCAAAATTTTGGATTTTTATTTTTTTTTAATTTTTAGTAATTTTTTAAATATTTAAAATAAATATTTTACTTTTTGAATACACCTATTCTAAACGTACTTAAAAAATAAAATATTTTTTTAAAAAAATTAAAAATTAATAAATACATAATAATACAAAAATATATTGAATATATATATAAATATATATTGTATTTTTAATATTTAGTGAATCTTTTAATTTTATTCATATTAATTGTATCTTAAAATTAAAAAATTATTTAAAATATTAAAAAAAATCAGTAAAAATAAAAATATATAAAATATAAAAAATTAAATTTAAAAAATTGAATCCACTTATCGTGAAATCCAATACAAGAATAAAATTTGGGAAGGGGTCGACATGTTCATCCAGTTAGCGCTACAAACAAACATGGCCTCCGAGAATTACATGAAATTCCAATATCCTCAAATATCCTAAATATCCTCAAATGTTTAAGGGCTTTTTTTTTTAATAGTGAAACACCAATCTTAAAATGTGATCTTTGTAAACTGTTTAGTTCTTATTTTTTTTCTTATGAATCCAAAGGTTTTATTAAAGTGCAAATTATATAAAAGAATAGTCACTTATATGTTTGGGTTTAATTTTTTAGGAATAAAAGTGGATTTTTTAAAATGTAAAATTACACATTTGGACAATTTACACTATATGTAACGAGTTGAATCAAATTGAATTTATACTTTAATCTCAGTTGGAGATTTATTTTAAATTATTAAACTTCATTCATTTGGACCCAATTGATTGAATTGTGACCCATTAGTAACCATGTAATATTGTTATAGTTTTATTATTATTATTATTTAATTACCATAAAAGAGTTGTGAATATTTATGGTATGTACCATTAAACGAAATATATTTTGCACTGAGAAAATATTATATTCACTTTTGTCATTAAAGATGTTGAAATGTATTTTTAAATTTATATATATAGTTAGATATTTGTTTAATTAGATATTTGTTTAGGAAATATCTATAAAAGTAATCAAAATGATTTTTTATTCAACTTTTAAGAGTTCTTGGAGTTCTTGTCGTGAGAAAGAAAAGAAAAAAGGTTCCAATGTTAGTTTTTCATGGGTTTGATCTAGTGTAAGTCATTTTTGATCGCTAGTGCTTTGGATCAAAATGTAGAGGGCGGAAAATGCGTCGTTTGGCTCCAAAAAAATTTAATCTCTATTGCCGAAAAATTTGAAAGCTTCTTGGCTCGAGGTAGAGATTTTTTCTACACTTCTTTATGTACTTTTACTTGATTATATGGAACTTAGAGTTGTATATAATTTAATTAGAATTTTTAAAAAATTTGTGATTTATTTGCTTAAAAGGGAAATTTTGAGAAAAATAAAGAGTTGATACCCAAATTGTGAAAGTGTAAACTTGGAATATGTTTGTAAGGTTATGAAAGAGCTATGTTTTAAATTTGAACAAAAACGGATTTCGATTCGATCGGTTTTGAAATTTTTACCGTTTTGCGACCAAAAGAGCATTTTTAAAGAAAACAAAGGAATTACATTTAACTTTTGGAGCTTTTGATCAAAATAGGATGTCATAGTTGAATAATGCTTGGAGAATGAGTTTGAAAAGAAAATGATGTTTTCTTAGGCATTAATGGTATTATTTTGCTTAATGTATCTGTTGAAATAAAACCGGCACGGTTAGAAATGGACCTTGAGAGGTTACCGGACGTGATTATGATATGAAAACTAGTGCAATTGTTCATATTTGATGAGATGTGTAATACATTGTATTTATCGGAATTTTTGGAATTTAATTGTTTAAATATTTGTTTAGAAATATCTGTTTTGGGCTATCAGTGGAAGATAGCCATGATTGTTGTAGAAATGCATGAGACTTAGGTAAATTGAACCACATTCTTCATTTGTTGCATTGGACATTGCATTACATTCATTTCATTGGAAATATATTTGTTTTTGATAAATGTTTGGAAATGTATCCATTTGCGAAAAGATGAATACTTAGTGAATCTGGGTAGGGGCTGTGGAACCACGCAGTTAGGTATCGAGCCTTCCAGTTTACTGGTAAAAATGACAGTGGTAGTGCATTAGGGCCTACTTGCAGACACTCACCTAGAGATTCACAGAGTCTGTATTCATGTAAAATATATGGTTTAAAATGGAAATGATTTTATATCTGTTGTTGCATCTCAGCATTGTATGCTTTATAAAAAGAGAGATAAATTGTTTTATCATGAGCATGGCATGAGCATACTCCTCTTTAGTCTTGTCATGGTCCATATGTTGTGTAGTATATCTTTACTAGGTTGTGGCTTACCCTATAAAGGAAACCATTTCAGGTACATGTGCTATGCCTCCGCCAAGGCATTGACTTGAGAGGACTCGGAGCTAAGGCTTCATTTTTGTTTTATTGCTATTTGTTGAATGTAAGCCCAGGGCTGTATTTGCGTTGAGTTGAAACTCCATTTTGTGTAACCAAGAATGTTCTTAGATAAATTTGTGAGCCTATAGGGCACTCATTATCTGTTTGGCTTCCATTTCATACTTGTTGTATAATACATGCTTGGGATTGGAACTGAGGCATTGAGATGTGAACAACATGTATTTGGCATTTGGGATAAAATGGAAATGGATGTATGGAATAGTTAGCTATATATATGTGTTTGTCTATCAGGTGAGTTTGTTGTATAAATAGATATACCCTGCCTAATTTTCGGGGCGTTACATTATAGAAGTTTTAGATTTTCTCTCATTCTAGAACAAATCTCACATTACGAATAAAAAACCTAACACTCTAACGTAACACTTCAATATAACACACTAAAAAACTCCTTGATGTATTTTTCCCAAACGTAACAACGTAACATTAAAAAAAAAAACTTTTTGGTGTACTTTTTCCAAACGTAACGTTCCATTGTAACATACAAAAAAAATTCCTTAGTATAATTTTTTCAAATGTAACACTTCAACCAGTATAATCCCAAACGTAACATTTTAATGTAACATACTCCAATGTAACATATGTACTTTTTACAAACGTAACACTCTTAGTTTGAAATTATACATTTGACCAAAACTTACTAAGGAATATTTATACTCCTTTTGGAATGATTTGAAGAATCTCACTTTCTTTTTTTATTTTTTTTTTAAGTGTTACATTAGAGTGTTACGTTTAGAAAAAGTAGACTAAGAAATTTTTTTTTTTTTTGGTTACATTAAAATGTTACACTAAGAATTTTTTTGTGTATTTCATTAGAGTGTTATACTAAGGAGTTTTTGTGTCTGTTACATTAGAGTGTTACGCTAAAGAGTTTTTTTTTATATTATTATATTAGAATTTTACATTTGAAAAAAATACATCAAGAAATTTTTTTGTGTTACATTAATAAGTTTTTTTGAAGTGTTGTATTAGAGTATTACGTTTGGAAAAAAGAAAATACATTAAGGAGTTTTTTTTAGTGTTACATTAGAGTGTTACAACAAGAATTTTTTTTTTGTGTTAGATTAGAATGTTACATTAAGAAATTTTTTGAAGTGTTATATTGGAATGTTATATTTGAGAAAAGTACAGTAAGGAGTTTTTACAGTTTGAAATTATACATTTAGCCAAAATTTACCAAGTAGTTTTTGTACTTCTTTTGAAATGTTTGAAAAATCCCACCACTACTAAAAACAGGGCCTTTTGAGTCGGTTTTTTTGAGTCGGCAAATTTTACCGTCACAAAAGGTAGTCTTTTTGAGACGGCACAGAGTTACCGACGCAAATACCAAACCTTTAGAGTCGGCACCGTTGGCCGACACAAAAAATTAATATTTGATAGCATTATTTGAGTCAGTTGAATTTACCGACTCAAAAGATAGACTTTTTGCGTCGGCATATACCTTTTGCGTCGACAAATTTGTGCCGACGCAAAAAATTATATCTTTTTGTGTCGGCAACAGATGCCGTAGCAAAAAAAATATTTTATAACCAAGATATATATATTTACTTGATTATATTTAATAAATATATTATATTTAATACTCATTTCGATATTAAAAATAATAGTTAAATTAAAAGAGAATTAGTAATATAAAACTAAAAGTGATTCTAATTATTTTATTTTATTTTTATTTGGATAATAAAAATATGTAGAAATAGAATTATACAAAATTTATTTAAAAGATTAAATATAAATATGTTGTGATTGGATTAAGAAGAAAATACATAAATTAATTATGTAGAGTATTAGTATTTCTTTAATATTATTATTTTTAATTATTCATAAATAGTGTATATAGGCATAAAAAATTTAAATTAAATATGAATATTTTGATAATAAATAATTTAATGTTAAATAAAAAATTAAATATAAATTAATATTAAGACATCAATCAGATCGATAAAAAATAAAAATAAAAAAAAAAAAATTTAATTTGTGCGATACGTGTAATTAAGCACATTCTGCTTTATTTATTTGTATATCAAGATAATTTTTTCGAATATCATAATAATGAAATTATAATTATATGTATATATATTTATAGATATACTTTTATATTAATACTGAGTGTATATACTATAAATAATAAATATCTCAATTAATATCTGAAAGAGGTAGAGTGGTGAAGTGGATTTAGTGCGGTGACTTTGGGTCCGGTCAAAGCTTGCAAATGGCGTGGGTTCGAAACTTCGGAGGCGCCTCAATAAGAAAATTATGGGTTAAATTTCTTAAAACATTGAACCACTTTTTGAGTCGGCAATCTGCCGTCTAAAAAAATTAAAACTTTTTGCGTCGGCAGATTGCCGACTCAAAAACATTTGCGACCCCACCATTTTCGACCCTTGAGTTGCCGTCGAAACGCCGTCGCAAAAACGTTTTTGCGTCGGCAAATGTGCTATTTGCGACGGCACTCTGCCGACTCAAAAGGCCCTGTTTTTAGTAGTGCACATCTTTTTGGAATGTTTGAAGAATCCCATATTTTAAGTTATTTTTGCATTCCTTTTGAAATGTTTTCCAAACAAAAAAGATTTTTATATACAAATTTATCCAAAATTTAATTATCATATATTGTGTACCTTATCTTTCTAGCACAAAAGGAAAAAAAGATAAGGAACATAATAGAAATAAGGGTTAGGGGTGTACATGAAACTGTAGAACTCGACCCATCTTACTGACTTGCCCGGACTTGACGTTCTGTGGTCGATTTCGAATTGAGGAGCAATGGGCAGCGAGCAAGGATCCTCTAGAATTTTTTTTTCCTAAAGTTTCCTAGAGTGGTGCATTGTGTGGTTGAGATTTAATGACAAGTCACATCAATTTTTTAGCATTAAATCTCAATCACACAATACACCACTTTAGAAAACTTTAGGAAAAAAACACTCTAGAGGATCCTTGGTGATGGGCAGCAGTTTCGTGTATAGTGATTTATCGAATTCACGGTCGGCATTGGTTTTTTATTTCACCAACCCGTCGAAATCGGCCCGACCGAATATATACAAATAAAAAAATATAAAGTTATATAATTTATGAATATTCCAACTTCCAAGAAAGACTCTTTGAAAACAGAGAGTTGTCTCTCAACTCTATCTCTGTCTCTGTCTCTCTAATCAAACATTACTTTTCCTTCTCTGTCATTACCTTCTCTAGAAAACCTCTCCTCCCTAGAAACCCACCCTTCTTTTCCTCTTCTCCCTCATCTATTCCCTTCAGAAACACCTCATCTCCTTTATTCTCTCTCTTTCGAAATCCTAAAACATGAATGCTTTTAAGACTGTCTTCAAAACTCTTCACCTTTATCTTTTTTCAAAACCCTAAAATATGAAACCTTTCATAATTTTTTCGTTTCTTCAATTTTTATTGCCTTTTTTCCCCCCCTCTTATTCTCTAAACGACCGAAACCCTAAATCTTGACAATGAAACCCTAAACCTTACCTCAATATTTTCCGCTCAATTTAATTCTTCAATATTCTCTTTTGCCCTCTATTTCATCAGCTAAAAGCATAAGATTTATTTATTTGATTCCATAACAATCCTTTTGATATTGGCTTTCTTTGATTACAAAGAGTTGGATATGATGATGATGGTGGCGACGGGAAATGAGGGTGGGAGTTGGAGACAATGATGTGCATGGTAACTCCCATCTCCCATTTTTTACCATTTTTCCTTCCACTGTCTCTTTCACAAATCTATATTTATATATAAGTTCTAAGATTTTGTTATTTGAACTTCAAACCTCATTTTTTGTCAATTTGTTTTCCTCTACTTTCATTCTCTAACAGAGATTCGAAATCGACCGATGAAACTGTGAAACCGAGTGATTTGATTCGGTCAATTTCGAACCATAAATCGGTCGATGATGGTTGAATTTTTTGGCAACCCGAATATGCTGGTTCAATTGACGGATTAGGGGTAAACCCGAGCCAAATCGACCCCGTGCACACCCTTAATAAGGATATAACCATAAATCTAATTTTTAAATAATATATTAAATCTACATTTTCAAAATCAATGGGACTAATTGATCTATAAGAAAATTCTTAGGACTAAATGGATCACCATTCCTCAAGATGTGATTTATAGATAAATTTTCCTAAAAATAATCATTGAAAAATTTAATTTAAAGAAGGTATAAGGCATTAGGTCTTATAGGTTTTTTTTCTTAGTAAGAAGTCCACTCTTTGTAAAATATTGTGATGAGAAATACATTTTATTATTTTGATGGACATTTTATTTTTAATTTTACTTTTTAATCTATTTATTGATTTTTTTTATCTGTTTAATTTTGGGGAACTTACGTGTAGGTCCTAATAGGTGAACTTATTGTCCAATATGACCTGTGAGAATTAATGACATTTCATTAAACATTATTAAAAAAAAGTCACTAATTGTTAATTTTTAACAATAGTTTGAAAATTGTCACAATGATGTCACTAATTATAAGTTTTAGCGACAATTTAGAAAAATATTCACAAAGAAATGTTACTAATGTTCAACTTTTAGCAATAGTTTAAAAAATTCATCATAAAAAAGTCATTAATTATAAGTTTTAGCGACAATTTATAAAAATCGTAACAAAAAAAAAAAATCTGTAATTGTAAATTTTTAGCGACACATGCAAAAAAATTATCACAAAAAATTATTTTTAACGACGATTTTATTAAGGCTTATTTTTAATAGGACTTTATGAGAATTAAATCTAATTATTAGAACCTATTGGTAGTTTACCCTTTAATTTTTTTAACTATTTGTCTATTTTTTTTTGACTATTTGTTCAATTATTTTTTATTAGTTTAATTTTTTGACTATTTATTCTAATATTTTTTTATTTGTTAAATTTTATCTGTACAAAATTTTCTCTATCCAATTCCATGATCTATTGAAATTTTTTCCCAGATTCACTTTCTCTCTTATCTGTTGAAATTTTATTTTTCTACTATCTCTCTTTTCACCAACTCATGCTTAGCACAGCAGAGCTCTCCCTCCGTGGTGGTTGTTGAAGTCCAATTTCATGATGTTTATTCTCAGGAAATAAGAAATGCAAACCTATGATCTATCAGAATTGAAAATCTTCATGCTAATCCTAATCTACAAGCTTATATGATATAGTAAACAAAAATGACCATTTCCAGAATTCATTAGTTGCTTCCATGGTATCGACTACTTTGAATGACATTGGAAAAGCGAAATAGCTCTAGCAATATACTTTCGTAAAACTGTGTTATGATTCATCGGTGATCCGTTGGATTGGAAACGAATCAATGACGCAGATCTGGAAGCGGAAACGAATCGAAGATCTCCATGATAGAGATGAAGCGCTTCATCTCGTCAAGATGGCAGTTGAGATCAGTTACTCCGACAGTGCCTCAAAGCTTGGCATCTCTTTCTTTTCCGACACCGACGATCTCTGCAAAGAACACCCTGATGTAATTCTCCTCTCACCAGCTTTGATTCCTCTGGTCAGATCTACAAATCCACCAGCAATCTCTTCGACATCACCTACTGCCCCGATGACCCCGTCGCCGCTGCCAACCCCACATTCTCTGCCGTCGACAGCGTCACCACCAAAGACATCCACTCGACCCTCTCACCTCACTCTTCCTCTGTGGTGGTTGTCAGATCTCTATATGTTTTTATCAACAATGCTAGATGGTCCGAAAAAACATGGTTCGAATGACTCGAAACACTTAAAACGACGTCATTTTAGGTGTAAAACGACGTCATTTTGACGCATTTGAGCCATTCAAGTCACAGAAATTCGGACCACCAATCATTTTCCATGTTTTATATTAGGGTGGGTATTTTGGAAATTTTATGGGAGGTTGCCGTTATCGACATAATATTTCAATGCATGGTCTTTGGCTAAGAAAATTTAAATTTACATTTATAGGTCGAACCCCTTTTTTAAAATAAAATTTTAACTAAGTAGGATTTTTAATTAATTTAAAAAGACTTGCATGCATCAAAAACCTCAAGTTAATAGGGGTAAATGCATTCAAAACGGATAAATTTTAGTAGCTCATATTTTAGATAATATTTATGAGTTTATATTTTATTTTTATAATTATTTTAGGGACTAAATATGTTTGAATTAAATAATTTAGGAATTTAATAAATTTAATCGATGATTTAAGAATTAAATCGATTTTTATTTATATATTTTGAGAAAATAAACTTAATTAATAGTTCAAAGAATTAAATAGACAATTTTATAATAATTTACAAATAAAAAATGTAATAAAAAAAAAAAAAAAAAGTCACGACTGGTCCTTGGAATGATGCCAAGTGTTCACTGCTAGAAATTTGACATTTAGTGGCGTTTAAAAAACGTCGCTAATTCTTTTCGTGACGTTTAGCGCCAAACGTCGAAGACGCGATCGTCGTTATAGCATTATGACGCTTTAAAAACGTCGTTAAATAAGTATAGGTAGCGTTTTTAAAAATGCCGCTAAATGTTGTAAATAATTGTAAGCTGACTTCATCTAACATTTAGCGACGTTTTAAAAACGCCGGGATAGATTTTTTCTTATTTTAAAAATATGACTGTTGGCACTGTAGTGGTGTTTGGAGAAACGCCGTTATAGCTCTTCCTTTTTTTTTGTTTTTTTTTGAGATTGTGCTAATTCTGTTAAATTTAACTAAAAAACATACTTGTAATAAAGCTGGAAAATAGCAATAATATGGATAAACCTATTTCAATATATTAACAAAATTTAGGCAAACATTGCATGATTATTCTAAACTAAAATCAAACAATAAACACAACCAAAAAATAAAAGAAAAAAAAATATTATATCACACGGTTGTTAATTTCAACCAACAGTCAAAAAAAAAAAAAAAAAAGAAAAAAAAGAAAAAAAAAAAAAAAAAACTACTTACTTAAGTAATTATGGTAAATTTGGCCGTAAATGACAATGCTAACCAATAAAATAATAGATGAGAAATAAAAAGAAATGAAATCTCACTTCAAGTAATTTCTTCCATCATATCCACCAATAACATATAGAGTATGCCATTAATTTCTGCTTAATTTCTTATTATAGATATGTCTAGATGTCAGGAATATTACACCAAACCAAAATAAAGAAGGCATTAGTTCCCTTGTCAACATCAATTTCCACATAGCACAAACCATAACCAAGCCATAACCATTATTCATGTTTTACTACATTTCTTTATTTATTATTTTTCCAAAAAAGACTAAAACCCCCATCAATATAAACTTTAAGCCTATTGTTGGCAACTGTAATTGAGCTCTATATTCCCTTTCTTGATGGCCAACTTGGAATCCCAATTTTGTGTATCAAAAAACAAAAGTTCATATGCCAAAATCCTCTCCTTAAAGAGGAGCTACAAAAATTTTGTTGAGTGTTCTAGAAATGAGGCTATCAAATCCCAAGGATTTTAACAACAACAAATTATTTTCACAAGCCCATCAATATAAACTTTAATCCTATTGTTGGCAAGTCACCAACCAAAAAACAAAAGGGAAAACACTGACCAGCCCTTTTCCAGTATGACATTGCTCGAAAACGCAATCTCCACTCGGAGATCAATGGCTAACTCCCCCATGTATTATCTGCAAACTAGCAGCCATCATGAAGAAACCAAAAATAAAATAAAATTCAAAATGCACTAAGATAATTGAGGGTAAGAGATAAATCCAATATGTATTTATTGCAGAAAAAAAGTTTAGACACATACCGAATGTAACTCCATTTGCCGTTTGCATGGTTCCTACAATGCAGCCATTAGTAATCATACACATACATATACTTCAGACATTAGACTCCTCCCAAACTTTGCCCATTATCAGTATGATGAATTGCAGCACTAAGTGCATCCCTAGAAAAATTTGATACATGGGAAAATTTGATTACAGCACCACATTTCCATTTCTCAAAAAAGGGAAGGGAAAAAAAAATTAAAGGTAAAGAAAAAAAAAATTAAATGAATTACATTACAAAATGGACACTAATTTACACAAACAAGACGTTTGGGAGTAACGGTATGACCTAAAACAAAAATGTTAGTGCATGGATCACTTGCAACACAATTAAAAATGGCTTACTGACCAGGCTGAGAGCTGTTGTGCCCAGTAGCAGCAAATACAACTTACCCTGCAATGGTTTCAAAATTCAAGTTACATTCTCTAATTGAAATTACACAGGATGAAACCACACACCAAAACTATGATTGAGACTTGTAGGTTCATAGATGGAAAAAGGTTGATGCAATAACATTATCAGAATTGTAATTCATGTAAGCTAATGGTATTTTTATCAGTTTAATAGCTCTGAAATACACATTGACATTACAAACTTTTGTTTGAAAAAAAAAAAACTTCAGTTTAAGTGGACACAACCATTCAAAACCGTGCTAACAAATTAAAAATGGAAAATTAACCTCAACTGGATGAACATTGGAAGCACGACTTAAGAGAACAAAAGCAAATTCCCCAATTTGTGCCAGAGACATTCCAACCTACAAATATCAAACAACTAAGGTCCCTCTGTCAACAGAGATGTCAAAGATCAAGGTGCACAAAAGAGTAGTCAAGCAAGTAGTTGGTAAATCCTTACAAGTAGTGAGGTCTTGTTATTGTATCGAAATCCTTTAACTACTGTTGCAACCACAAAAGTCTTTATGACAATCACCAATATAACGGCTGCTAGTAAAATATCAATGTGATTCCACAGGAAATGAACATGTATAAGCATCCCAATGTTGGCAAGGAAAAGTGCAGCAAAGAAGTTGCAAATGGGTTCAACCTGTTAAAAAAGAACAAACTCCATATTAAAATCAAACACTACAATGACGTCACGCCATATTTAGCGACATTTTAAAAACATCGTGATAGCTCTTTTCTATTTTAAAAATATAACCGTTGGCAATATACTATAGTGGCGTTTGAAAATGCTGTTATAGCTTCAAAAACACTATTCTGTCACTTCTCAAATTACATGATTCAAGACAATACTATCTTATCAAATTCTAAAAAGTAGAGAAAGTGTCAAAAAAATCACTTGATTAACATTTCAAACAACCTACTCGAGTCAACTAATTTACAATGAAGGGTTGCACCAGTAGGCCAACCTATCCAGCCATGAATTGAACAGCACTGTGACAAAGGAGTATATATCTATGTATGTATTATGCATTTGAACAAAGGAGTTGTCACAATAAGAGCAGAACAAATCCAAATGCCTGAAATATGCTTCATATCACCAGAAAAGTATCACCTCACCATGGCTAGATGAAAGCCACAAAGTTACAAAAATTCTTATAGGGAGGACCACATATCACGCAACTTACAAAAACTGTCATATCAGCAGTGCTTTGCTTTGGATCTTTAGAATCTTGTCCATCCAGTAAGAAAAATCAGTGAGATTACTGATTGATATCTGATATTGATATCTGACACAAACTTTAATCTAAGTAAATCAATCTGATTGATATATGATATTATAATAATATATTATATAAAAAGGATAAATAGAAAATTTCTTAAGGTAGGACATGGTATAATATTAATATAGATCTTAAAAGCCCTTGTTTTCATATTACTCTCGGATTGGATAGAACTCAAATCATGGATTTTGGTGAATTCTAATTAAGGTAGTATTACAAAACACACTTGGATTTGAATTTGATTTTGAATCATGGAATGTGTACTCAGATTCAGATCTTGTCGGATCAGCACTTAATCTGACTTATCGACAGCCCTAAAGGGCAGTAACTATTACGACACCACCATCCTAGCATCTATCTTATTAAAGATGTGTACCATGATGATAATGTTGGTAATACAAACCATTAGCAATGTTATAGACATCACGACTCGACAGTCACAAAGAAGGATTGGATTCCAAAAATTATGAAGAGAACCCCACCTGAGAGTGCAACCTGCATCGGAATCAAGACTACATGGTTAAAGCTAATTTAACAAAAAGGACATCGAATGTGATACAACAAAAATGAAAATTTTGTTAATTACAATTTTCTCAGATATCTGAGATGCCAAGCTCTTTCCTCTCAGGACAGCAGCAATAGTGCAAAATGCTTGTCCTCTGTTAAAGGCAAAACATAATCAGTCTAACATAAGGACACTGAGAGACCAAAGTGACCATGCACTTGTCATGTGAAAACAGTTAATGAAAAATATTCATAAATCAACTTAACTCTCTAACAAAAAATTTAATTCTCTGTACTAAAAGAAATTATGATATTGATTTCTTCATATGTACCTAAATATCTTTATACACCTTTAAAGCCTTAAAGAGAGGAAACATAAATCAATATACTCATCGTAGCTGAAAAAGTTCAGAGTTACGCAAAAGGAAGTGAAAATTATAGTGGACATGAACTTTTTTTGGTCACTATTATCATAGCAAAATCAGAAACAGATAGATCACTGGTAATGTTATGTTTTGTGTAGATTTAAAGGATAATTTTGAATTCTGATTATTCTTAATCAATGAGATTATGCAATCATGAACATGAGAATATGGGGTCAACTTAAGCTAGAGTGTGAATTAAGTGGGTCACTGACATTGGTGGATAAAGATAATTACGGGTCCAGACCCAAAAGCTCTGTCAAAATCCCTTACACATTACATACACACACACACACATATATATATATGATATATGAGTAGAAAAAAATTGATTATGAGGTAGACCCAGATGGATGAAAAGTGAGTAATGATGATCAACGATGAAGAAGAAGAAGAAGAAGAAGAAGAAGAAGAGAGAGGTGTGAATGTGATAGTAGTAATGATGGTCAACGATGAAGAATAACAATGTGCGCATTGGAGCCTATTAAAAGACTGATATCTGAAAAGCATAACAAGACCTTCCATGCTTACCTCTTTTCTGCTCTTCAGAAGCTACAGAACATTGCCTAAGGTATCTTTTATGGGCAGAAGCTGAGGCAGAAGCCTCTTGTAATTGATTCATAACCTTGTATCAATCGAGTATACATAGTTGGAACCTACATATTACAAAAAGCATTGCAACAATAACATTACGACAATCCTATGAAATCTGGAATCAACACATTGTGGGCCATAAATGCTTCATAGTTTTTTTAAATAAAATATTACTTTGTCCCAAGTGTTCCCTTATGAGAAAAAACTAAACAAAAAAAACCAAAAAAACAAAGTCCCCAAACTGGGCCATAGGTAGTGAGAAAATTGGCAAATATAAACGACAATCACTGAACCACACAAAATATAGTATTTTAATTCATGCCATAAAATACTCGACTTACTCCCGTAAACACAATTATAGCATCATCCGCCTTAGTCCCATCTTTCGGATATGATTCACGCCATCTCTGCCGATTGCCCTCACACTAAATTTTGGAATGAACTCAACCTTCAATAAATAAGACCAATCCATAAGAATCAAAAGTGTTGCAACAGAACAGAACTTCAAATAAAAGGTAGGATTGTTTTAGCATAAACAAGCAACCTAAGTTTGAAATTGAAAGCCGACTTTGTGAAACAACTATGAACATGAAATAGAATGGATTACCGTGGAACCCGTATAGCGAGAGGCAAGTAAAGCATTGAAAAAACCATGAACATGTACAGAGGGCAAGTTAAGGATCAATCAAACGTGAAATTATTATATAAAAGTTTTTCCGAAACATAGACCAAGAAACTGAATACACGTTACAAATATTTTGAGAACAGTCAGACCTAGCATTGTTGTAAAAAACTATGTGTGCAAATCAAGGGAGCAAGCAATCTTCAATTTAAAAAGTTACCACTCAATGCTATTGCTACAACACATATTTAACAGATTTACCAAGTGAATAAAAAATTAAGCACCCAAGAGAAAGCAATATTCAATTTAAAAAAATTACCACTCAATGCTAGTGCTACAACACACATTTAACAGATTTACCAAGTGAATAAAAAATTAAGCACCCAAGAGAATGCAATATTCAATTTAAAAAATTACCATTCTCAACAAGTACTAGGGCTACAGGAGAAGTTAAAGATTCACCAGGTAAATAAAAAAATTAGACATCAAAAGCATTAGTGGAATCTAAAATCCGAGTAAATACAAAGCATGATAGTCTCTTCTATGGCTTGGACAGGAGTGAAAAAAGCCCCACAAAATATCCTTTAAACTTTAATCAGCATTCTTTTATTAGCCAATGAACCATCATGCATGCACCTAATTCAACCCATGAATTGAAAATTCTTAAAGGTGATCCATATCTTTTGAAACGTTTGTCTATAGTTTCCTATTTATGTCTAAAACCCAGGGAAAAAAAAGGGCAAAAAATAGAAATCTAACAGAGAACAAGATATGGAGAACTTCAACTTGGGCTTGGCATATAAACAAACATGTAATATACACAAATAAATCCAAATATACATACACACAAGATTTGAAGGTAGAGAAAGTGAAGAGATTGGAGATCTGTACCTCAAGCTGAAGAGAATCTTGAGATGGGTAAGTGTATGTTCAAAAATCTTTCAACATTTTCAACATAACAGATCAGAAAAGGATGTGTTTAGACACAAATCAACTCCTCCTCCTCTTCATCTTCCTCACACACACACACACACACACACACACATCCGAACTTGAAGCAAATACTTAAATCTAGTTCAACGAAGCAGAGAGTGAAGAAAAGAAGAAAAGGATGTGTTCAGACACAAATCAACTTGTAGTTTCTTGCTTACAATTTCAATTTCAATAACAAAATCGAGAGAGACGGGAAGGAAGAGCTTGAGAGAGAGAGAGAGAGAAATCGATACCTCGTTTCAAAATCGAAATCGCTTTGAATCTCAAAGATGAATCGAGAGAGAGAACTTCAATTAGGGCTACAGCGAGAGATGAATCGATCCGTTGAGACGGTTTAGAGAGAGAGTGAGAGAGAGCGAGGGAGAGACTGAGTGAGTGAGTGAGAGATTAGGGCTACAAACTATGTATTATATTTGATATTCACCGCTCGCCCATTTAAGAGAGACAGAGATAGGACATTCGAAGGCGTTTTCAAACGCCTCTGGTTATTGAAATGGTGCTATTTTGATTAAAAAAAGCGACGTTTAAAAAACGTCATTAAATATTACGTCGCTAAAACTCATTTTTCTTGTAGTGGTTTGTGCGTTAAGAATGCACCTTACAATCGATTGCTTGAGGTTATGCTATCTTATACATGTTTGTGATTTATTCAGAGACGGACCTACTAACTGTTAGAGCCCCGACTACCGCCCCACAAAAAATAAAATAAAATAAAATAAGAAACTTAGATCCTTAATTTTTTTTTGAATATTTATAATATACTTGGTACAGAGTCTAGGTAAATTTGATTTGATCTCCTCATTAATTTAAATAAGGGTAAATTAGTGATAAATTCAATTTAAAGATATTGTAAGACATTAGACTCAGTGAATATTTTTTATTAGTGAGAGGTCCACAATTTTTGAAATAGTTAGGTAAGAAGTCTTTTTATTTGTTTTGAAAGACATTTTGTTTTCAATTTTATCCCTTAATTTATCTGTTGATTTTTTTTATCGGTTGACTTTCGTTAACTATCTGTTTAATTTTTTTTCTTATCTGTTCAAAAATTTACCCATCTATTAAATTTTGTTCTCTATCTATTCAAAATTTTTCCTATCTGTTCAAAAATTTTCCCTTATTTCATCAAAATTTGTTATTTGTTAAAATTTCTTCTTACCAAGGCGATGATTTGTTTAATTTTTTTTAACTATCTATTGAATTTTTATAACTTAATTTTTCCATATGTTCAAATTCACATAGCTTCAAACTTTCTCTCTATCTCTTTCCACTTTTTTCTCAATTATATGATTCTCTATCTGTTGAAAAATCTATGTTGAAAATCTATCTGTTGATCGCCAGCAGATCCAAATACAATCTAATATCCTTCAAGTGAAGATTCAGCTTCAGTTGATGATGCTAATGGTCTAGTCGAAGGAGAGGCAAAGACCATTTCATTTTGATATTAAGAAACAAAGCCTTTAGAAGCAAATCCCAAGCAAGTAGTTTAAGGTCCATTACCTTTATCTATGCATACAAGCAGATTTGTGTAATGATCACAATCAGACACAAAATCAAATCTAAATTCATGCAACAACTAGATCAAAACTATGGGTGTTGATTTCCAACTACACAACCAAACAAGGAACTTAGCTATAGAGCACGCAACATAATAGATTAAGCCAACCACTTTTCAACAAGAAGATAATAATACCACGGCGACTCGTCCATCTGGGGGCACTCCGACGATGAAGTCAATAAACTTATCTCTCAAAGATATCAAACAAGTACTAAACTCACAGAATAAAGCGTCTCTTTGACCCACGAGAGTGCCTCACTTTTATAGCCAGCAATGCCCTATTCTCTTAGCAGTCTTACTTTATAGGACTTAAGCACAATGCTTATCTCGGACTCCTAGCTAGATAGGGATAATCTCCTCAAGAGCCTTATCCGTATCCATACTAAGTGTGTTTTCTTATCTAGGACTTTGTCCTTTATCTAAATATTTCAGACTCCGGTATTACCGCACCATATCTCGACAATACCATAATCACCTCGGTAACATGTCTCGCCCACATGGCACCTTGGCCACATGGTGCCATTCTCAAAATACATTCTCACAACTACTTCCTAGGTTCTATTACCTCAGCAACCTGAGGTCATGGAACCTATATAGTCTAATTTCGGACCACGTCGGCCAAATAAAGGTACTTCTCCAACCGAGATCATACTCATTCGAGTTCAAATAACCAGAACTTAGTCAATAGTCAATAATCAAGAATCAAGAACTAAGTTCTTTCAACATCTCAACTGAGATCACTGCACTAGCCAAGATCATGATTCCACTAGTTCAAGAATTTCAAGAGGCCCCTACTGTGCATAAGCTGTCACGCACAATTATCTCAACCGTTTCTACCACGTATCACTGTCTTATTGGACTGTACCTGTCACGCGTCATTATGTCACATCAATTCTCCCACGCCACTTGAAGTTAGAGCAAGCACTTCGCCCTAGGTGGTCTCATTATGTTTTGCCGCCTTTTCTTATTTTAACAAAAATCATTCATTCTCTCATTGTCCTTTCACTTTCGCAAACACGATCTCTCTTCCTTCTCAGACTCTCTCTCTAGAATCCCTAAACCACCATTGCTGTGCCTTGAAGCTTTTTGCAACTGGTCTGTTCATTACCTTTGGAGAATATTTATCTGTTTTGTTCTGATTGAGAGCGTCGTCTAACTTCGGCATGTACGACTCCGGCGTTAGCTTCTTCTTCTTTGCTATGTAAGTCTTCAATTTTTGCTGTTTCAATCTTTGATCCTTTACTAGTTCGTAAATTTATTTTTTTATGCACCACACATTGTATTTGTCCTTACATTTGTGTTTCCATCTTCATTCATGTTCGAGTCTTTCTGCCTTTGGTTCTAATTCACTTTCTTTTCTTTATGTTCCTGAACTTCGCTTTATGCCCTCTACATTTGTTCATGTTTCTTGCATGTTATCGCTAGTTCTCGCACACTGGCACCGGATGTCATGAATTTACTTTTCTGCATCTATCAGTGTGTTGAAAGATGATTTTGTGTTCTTGGACCTTCAATTACACATTGCTGCACACAATACGTCTGTGTTTTTTTTTTTTTTTGGCCCTTGTTTCGATTTTGAATCCTATTTTCCTTGCATTTCCTACTTGCTTCCAGATTCTTGTTCATTTCAGTAGTTATTGCACAATCATAGATTTAGGATTAGGATTTGCTAGAAACCAGTCACTCAAGAAAATTGAAACAAATGTTACTTCAAAACCCTTCCTAGATCTCTAGAACCCCTGCCCCAGTGCTTATTAGGGTATTACCGAGGTATTGAGAACCTTTCCTGGCATAAACCATTACCATAATCCATTAAACCGGCGTCATGGGAATGTTTAAGTGGAGGGTAGATTCACTTAGTAAATTAGAATACTTCCGCCAAGAGTTTAGTATTCTAGCCGATGTCCACCTTAGGCTGGCTGGTAAAGAGGATTCCATTATGCCTGGAGAAACCTACATGTAATTTCCAATTGTGCCCATAATCGAGGGCGAAGTTAGGTTCCCCCTTGACATCCTTTTCTGAGAAGTTTTGCACTTTTACAAACTTAACCCCATGCAATTAGCCATTAATACGTTTAGGTTATCAACGGCATAGCCGAGCTGTCTCGCTGAGAAAACGCTAGGATCACCCTCTCTAACATCCAATACTACTACACCATGTATGGCCTCAAGTCCACTAGCGGCTAAATTTATTATCCCAAACCCAAATCCACCGCATACAAACTGATAGCCGACCTCCTAGACCCCAACAAAGGTGCTGGTGAAGATTATCTCATTATTTGGGGTAACTGGGAGTTTGTGCTAGATGATGATCTTTATCTCTACCCCTTGCGCCGTGGAGTCTTTAGGGAAGATAAGGGTAAGAACTTAGTAATCTCAAAGTCCCATATTCTTAACATTCATGCATTTATGTCTTTTTGGTTCTTATATTTTCTTTCATTTTTGCAGCTCTTCCTCAGCTGAGCAAATCTTTCTGAAAGTCCTATGTCCCGAGTTGAGATCTCAAATGGCTTCTAGACTTGCCCATTGAAGATTGCAAGTCCCCAATCTTGTTAAATTAAGTGCTGACCTACTGATCACCACTTCTCGACGTCCCTAGAAGAAGCAAAACTCCACTATTTGCTTTAACTTAACAAGCCACTTCTTCGCCAAGGCCATCTTAGGCATCAACGTCAGATCTAGTGAACCAGACATTCACTTTTGCTCCAGCCCAACTTATTTTTCCATCACAACGCCAGCGTCGCCGCTGACCTCCTAACGCTTCTGCTGGCAAAATACGCAGTCGAAAGCGCCAAGGTTCAGTCGTGCCGACGTCTGATCCATTTAATCCTCCGCTAGCTCTTTCTGCTTTCAGACTTGGTCCAGGGGTAACCATCGAGGAGATGCGATGAAAATTGGCAATCACCAAGGACTTATTGGCTTGTCTGCCCAACATTATGTCTTTGCAATCTACGCTATCTTCCCAGCCCAAGCCAAAGCAAAAGAGGGTGAAGAAGGCTAAGGCCAAGGCCATAGTCACCCAGATGCTCTTTGATCCTGAAAAGGATCCAAAGGATTCTCTCCCAAAATCCAAACTGGCCGATACCGAGAAGAGGCCGACCGAGGCTGAGTCGTTTGACGCGGCCCCACCGAAGAAACCAAGATCAGAAGGTGCAGAGGGTGGGACTAGTTTCCACCCCGATGAGGCTTGGGCTCCCGAGGTTCTAGTTGGAGACCAACATCTTAAGGCTAGTGACAGTGCCATTGAGAGTTTGGAAATCGGGGTGTTCTATCCACGACCGTGCTTCTTCCGGTCGACATGAACCAGCTAGCCGACTTCAATCACTATGAGAACTTTGCCATGATGATGTGCCATTCAGTCTTGGTAAGTCTTTGACTTGTCATTTTTCCATTCAGCTTTCATTTCAATCATTTGTACTTAGCCAAATTTTCGTAACTTGATTTTTCTTTTCTTGCAAGCCATTCAACATGTCCACTCTCATGTGGTGAAAGCCGAGATGGTGAAGAAAGACCTGGTCAAAAAGATCCAGGAAGCTGCAGGCTTTCTTTCTTCACTCAATAAAGTCGAGACAAAGATCAAGGGCCTCATGGATAAGGCCAGTGCCACCAAAACAGCTCAGAACAAGGCCGAGGCCAAAGCCGAAGCTACTGAGGCACTATTGAAGCTGCTAAGGCTGATGCCAAGGCTGCCAAAGTTAGGTGGCTGAAGCCGTGACCAAGTTGCAGGAGGCTCTTGCCACAAAAGAGGTCGAGCTTAAAGAGGCTGATGAGAAGGCATATGCGGAGGGGCAGATCGATGTTCGGGACTAGTACAAGTAACAAGTCAATTTGGCCTACAACAAAGGCTATTACCTCGACTGGATGGCGGTCCTTAAGGAGCTATCCATCCTCGAGGACTCGCCTCTCAGTGATATCAACTAACTCAACATTCCATTTCCTCTCTCTCCTAACCGGTTCGAGGACAAGGTTAAAGAAGAAGAGGCCGAGACTGAAGAAGAGGGTGAGGCCGAGGTTACTGCTGGGGCTAAGTCCCCGACTTTGAATGATTAGGTCTTGGACCTGACTGAAGACGATGGGGATGAGGTTTCTAATAGTGCCTCTTCCAAAAATGCTACTTCTGACGCTGAGGTTCTTGCTGCCGAAAAGAGCTTGGACCAAACTCTTTTGGAGATTGACGTTGAGATTGCGGCCGATAAGTCTGCTCAGCTGTCCACTGAGGTCGAAACAACACCAGGTGTCGAGGTGGAGCAGCATGAGAACAATGTGATATATCCCAGTACTTAGGACTTTTTTCTTTCCTTTGATTATACTTTTCTTCTAAACAGTTTATGCTATGTCGGGACAATGTGCCTTGTTTTGTAACTGAACAAGTTCTTCCTTCGATGCATGTCTTTTTTATTTTTCTTCTTAGTGTTGGACGTTTGCCTTTCATAATTGCTTTGTGTATGCTTTGCTATCTTCTCTGTCTTGTATGTTTCCATACTTAGATGTTTTCTTATCCTTTCAAGTCTGACAACTTGGCTGCTTACCTCGGATCAGAATACCTTAGGTATAGCACTGGTCAATTATCTCGGACTGATCATCTCGGATTTAGCTTAGTGATCAGCCATCTTGGGTAACATATCTCGGATAGTATCTCTATCAATTATCTCCGATAACTTTAACTTGTAAACTTTTTCTAAATTTTTTTGCAAGTGTTATACTTATTCATGCTTCCTGCCCCCTAATGTGAACCTAAGTATCACTTATGTTCACATTAAGGATGCATCTCCTGGTTTTTGCCTAAGTCTAACTTAGACATCCATGACCGAGGTCATCGTGTTTGGCTCGCCCAAACTAAACACTTAAGGCTTGACCTTAGTATACCGAGAGTACTATCTACCTCGGCTTTTCGCACAAATCGACCAAAACATGGCTGGTTTCGCATTGTTTCACATTAAAACATCGCCTTTTACTTAGTTCAACTCTACCATCATGGCAAGCTTAAGTTAATTGCCTTGTTCACCACAAGAACATCACCTTAAGACTTTCTCAGTCCTATCTCACAGTCATAAATTTTGCAAAAAACAAAATCGAACTAAGATTTTATTAATACTTTGGCTAGTAATTGTTTACATAGAGAGGAAATTTGAAAAACAAAAATCAATGATAAAAGAACTTTAAATTGCTGGTGTTCCATGGCCTTAACAATTCTTTCCCATCGGTGTCTTCAAGTTGGTAAGTAGCATTGCCGGCAACCGAGATGATGTGATACGGTCCTTTCCAGTTTGGGCCAAGCTTGCCTCCCCAGGTTCTTTCTTATTGTCGATGACCTTTCTTAGGACGAGATCTCCAATTTGAAACTCCCTAAGATTGACCTTCTTGTTATATGCCCTGGCAAGTTGCTGTTCTATGCCCCTAGCCGAATTGCTATTTTTTCTTTTCTTTCTTTAATTAGATCTAGATCTTGGACAAGGAATGCCTCATTTGTTCTGTTCTCCACTCCCTAGGTTTTGATACCAGGGATGCCGATTTCCAGTGGAATAACAGCCTCTGTACCATAACCCATGGCAAAAGGAGACTCACCAGTAGATCTTCTCGGCATCGTCTGATATGCCCATAGAACGCTAGGTAGTTCCTCCGCCTACTTGCCCTTTGTAGCTTCCAACTGTTTCTTGATTCCATCCAAGATGATTTTGTTCGACACCTCGGCTTGATCATTGCTCTGCAGAAAGCTGGGAGTTGAAAAGTAATTCTTGATCTTATACTTTGCACAAAAGTTCTTGATCAGCTTGCTATCAAACTGGATAACATTGTTTGCCACAATGGCTCTCAGGATCCCAAATCTTGTGATGATGTTTTTTCAAATAAAGTTCTTTACATCTACATCTCAAATTTTGGCAAGGGGTTCAACCTCTACTCACTTTGTGAAGCAATCAATTACTATAAGCAGGAATTTCCTTTATCCAGTTGCCTTGGGCAGTTGCCCAACAAGATCCATGCCCCACTGGGCAAATGGCCAATGACTGGATATTGGGTTCAAGTCTCTAATAGGCTGGTGTATCAAAGGTGTAGACCTTTGACACTTTTCACACTTCTTTACATAGGCTTTAGCATCTTTCTGCATATAAGGCCACCAGAATCCCTAGGATATGGCTCTATGAGCAAGTGATCTCCCCCCTACATGGCTTCCACACACTCCCTCATGGATCTCATACAAAAAGTCCTCTACTTGGGATGGGTGTACACATCGCAGTAGAGGTCTAGTAAAAGATCTCCTATACAGATGGCTTCTGCTGACAGGCAGAACCTAGCCGACTTTAGTCTGATCTTGTGAGGTTTCCTTTTGTCTTTTGGCAGCTTGCCATCTCTAAGGAATATGACTATGGCGTCCATCCAACTTGTACCTAACTCCACACACATTGCTTCATACTCTGTTATCAGAGGTTCAATACTTGGGACTGATAGGCAATCCACTATAATTACTCTTGGCTTGCCTAAATTTATACCACTGGCAAGGTTTGTTAGGCCGTCTGCATAACTGTTGTCATCTCGGCTGACCTACTACAGCTAGCAGCTTTGCAACTATGTTAGTAACTTGATGACCTTCTTGACGTAGGCCACCATCCTCTAATCTTGGGCTATGTATTCGTCCGTCGCTTGATTTACAATGAGTTGAGAGTCATAGAAGACTACCACCTCCTCGGCTTCAACTGCTGCTGCTAGTTTCAAGCCAGCAATTAGTGCCTTGTATTCTGCTTCGTTGTTTGAGGCCTTGAACCTCAAATGGATGGACTGCTTTATCATTCATCCATCCAGCGAAACCAAACTGCTTCTGCCCTCACTCCTCGTCGGTTTAAACTACCATCGACAAATAGACGGAAGGAATCACCGATGTACATATCATAGGGCTTTAACTTCTATTCGCCATTCTTCTGTCTGGCTGACATGGGATTCCATGGTCCTAGTTGATTTTCCTCCGGCTGTCCTGGGCACCCTAGACCAAGGTTCACTGTGTCAGTCTTAGGTAGACACTTGGTGTGAATTTTGCCACAAAGTCAGCCAAAACCAAACCCTTTATTGCTGTCCTTGGCCTAAATTCTAAGTCATACTGACCTAGAACTATAGCCTACCGTGCTACTCTACCTATCAAGTCTCCATGCTATAACAGAGACTTCAGTGGGTGCTCCGTAAACACCATGATTTTATGAGCTTGGAAATAATGGATTCAGTTTCTTTGCATCCATTACCAAAGCAAGTGTCAATTTTTCCAGGGGCAGGTACGTGGTCTATGCATTTGCCAGGGTCTTTCTGACATCGTACACTACTTTCTGCTCTCTTTCCTCCTCTCGAATTACCATGGTACTAATAGCGTGATCTGAAACTGCCAGATAAAAACAACTCTTCTCCTGGTACCAGGTTCGACAACACTAATGGAGTTGTCAGATACCTTTTTAAGTCGGCTAGGGCGACTTCATATTCTTTTGTCCACAAAAATTCTGTGGCCATCTTTAAAAATTGAAAAAATGGCTTACATTTATCTAAACTTCGGCTGATGAATCTGTTCGGGGCTGCTACCTTGCTGGTCAAAATCTGGACTTCATCACCGTTGTCGGGCTTTTTAGATCAAGGATGGCCTTGATCTGATCAGGGCTTGCCTCGATTCCTCTCTTAATTACCAGATATCCCAGGAACTTACCATATCCTACTCTAAAAGCACACTTCGAGGCATTCAGTCAAAGCCGATATGCTGTCAAGATGGCAAAAACTTCCCTTAGGTCAACAAGATGATCTCCAGGTTTTATACTCTTCAGAACCATGTCGTCGATGTAGACTTCCACGGTCTTCCCAATTAGGTGCTTGAACATCTTGGTTACCAACCTCTGATATGTTGCTCCTACATTCTTCAGTCCAAAGGGCATTACTCTATAGCAATAGAGTCCCATTGGAGTGATGAATGTTGTCTTCTCTTCATCTAGGGCATACATGGCTATCTAATGATAACCTCTATATGCATCCAAAAAGTTCATCCTTCCATATCCCGAGGTGGCATCCACCAGTTGATCAATTTTGTGCAGAGGGAGATAGTCCTTCGGGCAAGCTTTATTCAGGCTTGTGAAGTTCACACAGACCCTACACTTATCGTTCTTCTTCTTTATCATCACCGTATTGGAAAGTCAGCTGGGGTAGTTGACTTCTCGGATTATCTGTGCTTCCAGTAGCTTTTTCGCTTCCTCTTTTACTGCCTGCACATGGACCAAAGTTGGTCTTCTTGCTCTCTGAATCACAAGCTTGGCCGACTTGTCCACGTTAAGTCTGTGGTAGGTGACCTCAAGATTGATCCCCGGCATCTTGTAGGGTGTCCAAGCGAACACCTCTATGTTTTCTCTAAAAAAGTCTCCAGTTTTCTTTCTTCTTCCCCGGCTAAGTTAGAGTCGAGGAGGAAGAATTACTCCTCACCACCTTCCTGTACTAGAACCTTTTTCAAGGGTTTTTCGCTCATGTTGGCATGTTCTTTGACCACATCATCCAAGATCTCCCGGTTTTCACTTTCAATCTCTGTTGTCTCTACTTCCCTTATATTATAGGTGTACTTCATTGCTGCCATGGGGCAATTTTTCACCTGCACTTGGTCTCCCTTTACTTCTTTTATCCCTTGTTCAGTTAGGAATCTCAATAGTTAGTGTAGCGTTGAGGGAACAACCCTCATTGCATGCAACAAAGGTCTTTCCAGAATGATGTATGGGGAGGGGGTATTTATCACGGTAAATTCTATAGTTACCTTCTTAGTCCCTGCCTGCACCTCCAGACTCATGGTTCCTAGCGGCCATGTCGGTATCCCGTTGAATTCGACCATAGGGTTGCTGGATTGCTCTAGATCATTCTTATAGAGGTCAAGCTGCTTATCACATCTGATGTACATGATGTCACAAGAGCTGCCTTGATCAATTAGGGTGTGTCTCACTTGGCAGTCTCTAATATTCAAAGTCACCACTAGGGCATTGTTGTGTGGATGCTGTACCATATCTAAGTCCTCTTTAGTGAAAGAGATCATTGGCCCCTGATGTCCATATTTCCTAGGCTTCTTTTGCTGGACTTGATAGACATGTTGTAGGTGCCTACTCTTCCCTCGAACTTCATTTTCGTTAACCTTCGAGTGAATCACGTTGATTACCCATGGTCCCTTTGCTTACTGCGATGGTGGTGGCGGTGGTGCTGCCGGTGCCTCGGCCAGCTTCGCTTGTTCCTCTCTGGTTTTTGCATCATCAATTAGGTCTCTCAGGTGTCCCTGTCTGACCAAATCCTTAAGGTATGACTTTATGGCCCGGCATCCCTGAGTTATGTGCCCGGTTTCCACGTGTTATGCACAGTGCTTTCTGGGGCTCCTATCCATATATTCTCCCAGGACCTTCTGCGGTGCTCTGTAGTATGGTTGATTCCTGATTCTCTCCAAAATCTTGTGAATGGAAATCTTGAAAATTGTGCTCACTGCTTGCATTGCCCTCAAACCTAATTCTGACTTATCAGCACCGGTGTTTCCCCGGCTGTGTTTAGGTGAGCCATTTCTTTTTTCTTGTCTCATTGTGCTCGCACCTTTTGTTTTCCTGTCTTTTTCTGCCCTGGCGCGCGACATTTGTTCTTCCATATTCTTTGGGGGAGTCTTCGCAAGTGACTGCCGGAGTGGGCAATCATCATTTAAGCCATTCTTAAAAGATATGATTGCAAGTTCCTTGTTACAAGCTGAGATCCGATTGTAAACCTCATAGTACCTCTTGGCGTAGGCCCTAAGACATTCATCGTGGTTGATCTTTAAATCCAAAATGGAATCTACCCTCAGTGGCTGCAATCTGTTTGTAACAAACATGGCCACAAATATCTCGGCCAGGCCTTCCCAACTCTTCACACATCCTTTCGGGAGTTTCTGAAACCAATCTAATGCTATTTCCCTGAATGACGACGAGAACACTTTACATAATAGCTGTTCGTTTCTACTCCACAAAGCCATTGAATTTAAGTATAAACCGACATGAAAGTTTGGATCAGACTTACCATCATAGATTTGAATCCTTGGCATGTTAAATATTTTCAGTGCTTAAGAATGGTGTCTTCGGCTGGGTGTTGGATGTAATCTCGGCACCGTGTCTCTTCATTTGGAGGTAATTTCTCAGGTCTTTCGTCGTTCGTCTGGGTGCTTGGCTATCAGTCGACTTCATCATTTTCGGCGTGCTGCTTCTTGTGTTAGGGTGTGTTCTCTTGGACTTCTCCACATCCTCTGCATCATTGAAACAAAGGCCCTACTTGTAGATCTATCGAGATCCCCTAACGTAGGTGCTCTTAGTTTGTGGTGTCCTTTGGGACTCCCCTTGCACTGACTCTGTTCGCCTGGGATCTCGTGATTGTTGATGTGAATTTTCTTGTCCCTTAGCATGCTGTGGGACAATTGGTACTGCCTTCTGTCCTCCATTTTGGACACCGACCTTAGTTGCTGGTGCTAGTGTGTCTTACAAGGGAAACACTGGTTGCATTATACTGTTCTGCATTATGAAGTTAACCACTATCTGCAAGTCTGTCAACTTGTTCGCCATGTCTTTCAACTCTTCATCCCTTCTTAGGTATCCATCCTTCCATACCTGAAGATCGTATTCATGGTAGTACTCATCTCGGTTACCTTTCTTGTTCCTATTTTGACCCCTGGCGACATTATTCGCCTAGGGATCTACCTCATGGACTTCTTTATTGTTGTTCACACTTTCAGTATTATGACCCATATGTTCCTCATCTTCACTATAAATGTCATCATCGATTCTCACTTTTTGTCCATTGTTGGCCATCTATTCTATACTAAATTCACCACAGACAACGCCAAATATTGGCGTTAATTTCCAACTACACAACCAAATAGGGAACTTAGCTAGAAAGCACGCGGCAGAATAGATTAAGCCAACTACTTGCCAACAAGAAGATGAGAATACCGCGATGGCTCGTCCACTCGAGGGAACTTCGACGATCAAGTCAATAAACTTATCTCTTAAAGATATCAAACAAGTACTAAACTCACCGAATAAAGTGTCCCTTAGACCCACGAGGGTGCCTCACTTTTATAGCTAGCAATTCCCTAGTCCCTTAAAAGTCTCACTTCATAGGACTCAAGCACAATGTTTATCTCAGACCCTTAGCTAGATAGAAATAAACTCCTCAAGAGCCTTATCCTTATCCAGACTAAGTGTCTTTTCTTATCTAGGACTCTTATCCTCTATCCAAATATCTCGGACTCTAGTATTACCGTACCATATCTTGGCAATACCATAATCACCACAGTTACATGTCTCGCCTATGTGGCACTTCGGCCAACCCTTCGGCAGCACCTCAGCTACATGGCATCATTCTTAAAATACTTCCCCACAAAAACATATTATAAGACCATGATTTAGTAATCAATTGGATAAAGAGATAAAGAGTGTGCGTGTGTAAGTGAGTGTTTTAGAGAGAGAAAGTGTTATTCAAGCTCATGAACCAATATCCATTTCCTTTTTCCAAGTTTCAAGTTCTGTGAACACAGGTAGATCAGTCCAGATACCACTACCTTCCATCCGTCGTCTCCATAATTGTCGTTATACATCGCCATTGTCAACGTTGCTCAGTTCTCCGTCATAGATCTTAGTGTGCGATCTCAGATCTAGGAATGGAAGACCGCGATCTCAAAAAGAGTGGTATTGTCTCAGCTCACACCTAGGCTCATAGTGTTGAGAGAAATGGAGAGGTTGGCCTTAGTGAGAAAGCACCGTCGTTGCCGTTACCACAATAGCGTTGCCGTTAATGGCTAGGGAAGAGAGAGAGAGAGAGAGAGAGAGAGAGAGAAAGGGGGCAGCGACGGAGGAGATGGTGGCGACAGTGATTAAGGCGACTGCGATGGTGATGCCGTATGCGAGGCGGATGTCAGAGAGAGAGAGAGAGAGAATGTGTGTGTGTGAGTGTGTGTGAGAGTGTTTAGGTTTGGACTCTATATGTATGGTTTATATAAGTAAGGGTGTGTTGGTCTTTCTACATAAGCTTGTCCTTATGGACAAAAAAAACTAACACTTGGACCTTTGAATAAAAAAAAATCAAAATTGAACTTCTCGCCCAAGCACCTTTCAAAATTTTACTCCAATATTTTTTAGTTCAGTCTCTTTGCCATAGTTTTCTTATAATGATTTAACACAACAAGACATCGGTAAATTATATAATCTATTAGTTCAAATTAAAATTGTAATAAAATATGTAGTATTGAAACCACACCTGAAAATGAGGTAGTCTTGCTTTAACTTAAATTGTTGAATTACCACATCAAGACTATTGCAAAGAGATCAATTACAAAGACTCATGATCCATATTTTTCAACTTCTCTATATATGGATATAACTTTATCTTATATCATCTTTTTTACTCACCATCTACATATTATAATATATATATTATAATATTTAAAGTGGCTACTATGTAAAATGTATATTTAATTGAGAAAAATATTTATAAAGGAAACCCCTCATATCTCTCAAGTGAGAGAGATGGTAAGAATTTGATAACAAACATTGATTTTATAGCTTGGCACAATTACATATTTCATCAATATCAATTATAATTTGAATTTTTTTTATAGTAAAAATGTAATAAAATTTGGTATATTTTAACTGCAAATGAACACTATAAATTAGCATCACAAATAATTTAAGTTTCAAAACCAAGAAAAAATACTACATCGAAAAGTACCAAATAGATAAGCTATAAAAACTATATGTCAACTAAATTTTTGAAATTGCTGTTATAAAAAAATATGTATATATATTGAAAATATCTGTGAAAAATATATAAAATTCGTAATTTGGCCCCTCTTGAGTCAACTTTCTAGTTCTGCCCTGTATGTATCATATGCAAGTTATGACATTTGTAATATTGAACCACAAATGTCATAAATGAAGTATTTTCAATCATAACGAAGTAAAAAAATGGGTTATAACTAAACATGTATAATCAAGAATCTTTTCGATCATAACTAAAATACTATTATAACCTTGTTGGCTTATTTTTCCTACGAAGGAAAATATCATAAATGCGAGCATGCCAGTAAGGATTGAAAATCCTTACAGATTAAATTCAATCCAATTATCAAGCAATTGTGTTGACGGTTCTTTTGCCTCAATGAAGAGGAAATTGCCAAGTGTAGAGAAAAGAAAAATTAAAAGAAAAAAGGAGGGAGATGGATAAAGATGATTGAGTGAACAATCAGGGTGATTGAGTGAACAATTCATGCTCCATGTTCTCCACATTATGCTCTATGGTCCTCCACATTCTTTATCATCTTTTCACATGTGTTTAATGATTCATAACTTCTCATAACCTCCAAATGAGTAGAAGAGTGACACATGTCCTGCAATTATAAGATAATAACTAATAATAAAATTATTTATTTATGGTGCCAACATCACCCCTCGCAACTCTCTCAGAATGAGGAACCTCGAATTCATGAAGAGTTGTACTTCAATTTAGACCATATTTGGCAACTAATTAATGTATTTGAAGGGAGACACGCATTCGAAGGTTCTTTTATCACACAACATGATTCAATTTTGTTAAAAAAGAACCAAAACCTTGGTCCAAAGGTGCTCACCACATATTTTAGAAGCTTTAAAAGCTTTGAAAGCTTTGAATGCATAATAGCTACCTGCTTGGAGAGTTTATAAAGTTTCAAAACATAATCAAAATAATTTCACATGCTTCGAATTTTAATGTGTGCTTTGAAATTAGATTACTTTGCATGTGTTTGAAATGGTGAATTTTTAGCAAAATATCACTAATTTGATTTAGTCACAATGCATGCCAATGTTATTTTCTTTGAGCCATTAGTAACAGTTGACCCTTCTATGCTTTACTTCGACACTTTCGATGCATCATGAGACTATAGAAATTTCAAGACCTTCAAAAGCATTATTTTTCAGACCTGAACCATATATTTTCACTTTTGATTGCACTACTTCGAATTTCTTTGAAGTGACAAGCAACATACACACTCTTCAAATCATGCTATTTTAAAGTGTTTTGTAGAGTTTTGAATTACCTTCTAACCAAATATATGGACCTTTTTGAGGGAGCTTTGAGCCACCTTCGAACTAAATATATTGAACTTTGAAGTATTTTCGAGTTTCGAATTACCTTCGAACCAAATATATGGACCTTCGAAGTGCTTTTGAAGGAGCTTCGACCCACTTTCAAACTAAATATATGGAACTTTGAAGTGCTTTCGAGTTTCGAATGACCTTCGAACCAAATATATGGACCTTCGAAGTGCTTTTGACATACCTTCGAAGCGAACATGTTAAAATCTTGTAGGTAGGATTCCTTGATCTTTCAGTTTGAGCTATTTAGAACAAAGAGCATATGAGCTTGGGAATCAATCTTTTTTCCTACATTCATCCGGAGATAAGTGTATACAGGGCAATTCGGAACCTTGACTTTCCGCGTGGGTACCAACACAACATCACATATTCGAAAACCAACTCTTAACCCAAACTCCTATTCACTTTGCCACCTTACTCAACTTTGTTCCAAGTAAACAAGCATTTAACATCATACGCGATATAAGAAAATTATAACATTTAAGAAGCATCAATCCCCAAGTCACAATTTCCACACCCTAACAATATCCATATGTTTCACACTGAGATTATTCACAAAATTCCAAGAATTTAAGGAAATCCCCATCCAAGTATCATTCTCTACTCAAATTCAAAAATAGGGTTTTTAACAAATTTGGGGCTTTCTCCCCATTTTCATATATATATATATATATCTCTATTCTTAACATCAATACTCATGTTACATGGAAAATTAGATGAAACTTTAATAAAAGTCACTACAAGATATCTAGGCTATTGTGACAAAAAAAATGTCTTAAAATTTAACCCAAAGATGACGAAATATTAATTTTATCGTTCGTTTTAATTTTTCTCAAAAGTATAGGAGACGAAAACAAAATTTTGTCTGCAAAAATCAGGCACCAATTTCATTTGCATTGGTGCGAATTATTTTAGCTCATTATTTTTGTCACGAAATATATATTTTTTTTTGCGACGAACATAATTCGTCACCAATAAATTCCCTACCTATTAAACGACGTCGTGGCATATTTCCATTTATTAGGCGACAAATATATTTTTGCCCTGGAAGGATAAGTTGTGGAAGACGAAAATATTTTGTCACCAATAAACACTCCATCATGCAGAAGATGTTGTTTCATCTTTCTATTAAATGGGCGACAAATATATTTTTGTCTCGGAAGAATAAGTTGCAGGAGACGAAAATATTTCATCACTAATAAATTCTGATTGATTGCGCGGCGAATATATTTTTCGTCTCATAAGGTTAAGTTGTGGAAGACAAAAATATTTTGTCACCAATAATAAATTCTCTGTTCTTGTATTTAAGGAGACAAAAATATTTTATCACTAATTATATCTCTTTATTAAAATGTCGTGGTTTTGTGTTTCGGAGCACTGAAACCGTGACCCCAAGAGACACTCTGAGCCTTGTCACTCGTTTTCATGTACACGGACACTGAAGTCGTGACCCAAGAAAACACTTTTTACAAACCCTCATTTCTCTCTTGCACTTGAGCCTACTCCTCTCTTACAAGTATTGAAGTCGTGATTCAAGAAGACACTTTGTAAACCATTTCTTCTATTTTGTACTAAAGCCGCTCTCTTTTATCTCACACTTAAGCCCTTCATGCATGCCAGCATTGAAGTTATTATCCAAGAAGGCACCCCATGCAAACCCATTATTCTTTCTCACAGTGAAGGCCCCTCCTGCACGCAATCACTTTTTCTAATTGTCTGAACCAACTCTACCCTTTCCATCTAGAACACCCGTTTCAGAAAAATTGAAGGTCAAAACCTCTCTCCACAAAAATAAAAATGAAAAGAGAGAGAGAGAGAGAGAGAGAGAGAGAGAGAGAGAGAGAGAGAGAATTAATGTAGCTATTTTTTTGTGAGAAAAAATGTAGAGAAAAAAAAATTAAAAAATTTTAATTTTAAAATTAATAGAAAATATTATCTTGTTTAGTATGGAGTTTTCAATATTTAATCTTTAATTTGTATTTTTTTAGTGAACATTTTAAAATATTATAATTTTTTTTCTTTTTTTTTTACTTTTTAGATCCCTTTAATTTAGATAAGGGCAAATTGCAGCAGTTGTCCCTGTATTTTGGTCATTGTGTTATATAAATGGCATGTGTCATATTTTTTAGAGTAAAACTATAAATTTACTAACCTCGATGAGTTAATTTCAATTAATTCAGTGATTATTTTCATTTAAAAACATTAACGACATTATCAATGGATCAAATTGACACATAATTTAAAATTAAGGATCAAAATTGTGCCAATTGAAAGTGTAGAGACCAAAACGACACAAAAGACAAAGTATAGGGACCACTTGTGTAATTTTCCCTTTAGATAAATTGGAAAGGTATAAAATTTATGAAAACACTATAAAAAATTCACTATATACAAAAAAAAATATAAAAATTTAGTACATTGTCATTTTTTTATTGATTTTTTTTGATTTTTTCATAAATATTTTACTTTTTAAGTATATTTAGATTAGGTGTATCTAAAAAATAAAAATAAGAACTCCAACTTGATTTTTTTCATATTATTGTTGGCTAGTTTTTGAACTTTAATTTTTTTTTTGATTTAAATTCTCATAAATTATTTTTAAACGGATTTTCGTTTGTCTTTGTTGAACTTTTTTCATATTTTAGTTAATTTTTTATTTTTTACTTTTTATGTACAACTAAAAATTAAAAAAAAATGTGACTAAAATATAAAAAAAAATACTAAGGCTTGCAATTAATTTAAAAACCATTTTCAAAAAATGAAACCAAATAAACCTTTTTAATTTTGTCATAAAAATCAAAAGAAGGGGTTTTCTTCTGGAGACGAAAGCTTTAATTTGGTAAGAAAAATTTTTTGTCACAAAAAGAAGCCAAATATTTGGTGCCACACCAAAAAAAAAAAAAAAGGCACCCAAAATTGGTGATTGGTGACAAATTATTATGTCTATAAAAAAATTTTAAAAAAAAAAGATTTTTTGGGCCTATTGTAGACAAAAAAACTTCCTCACAAAAAATATACAGAACAATTGATGCATATCTAAAGATAATTTGGCTAAGAAGTTGAAGGGTTATGGATATTTAGGACTGTCAAATTTCATCTGTCTCGCTTGTTACCTCTGCTTTTTCCCTAGTTTGATTACCGTTGCAACCCATAGCAGAGGGATCGGCTCTTTGTTGAAGCATTCTTCCACAATCTGATTGGAAGGGCCTCTCATGGTACACATGTATCTCTCTTTCCTTTCCTATCTTCCCTCTCATTATGAACCCTATGTAGTATTTAATTTTTTTTCTCTGATATTTTCATTTGTTTTTGTTGTTCGTATGTTGTTCTAATGGGTCTGATGTGCTTGGATTTTCTTTGTTCTCTGTTAAATAAACTAAGCTATCGGTTTCTCATTGCGAATAAAATAAAATTTGAGCACAAATTTCAAACCAAACCACTCCCAGATTTCATGATAATTTAATGACCCAATTTTTGGATAGCTTTCAACATGTAAATCATGAAGCTCCCAAGTTAAAACATGACTGAAAGTGAAACTGCAATAAAAAAAAATTCATAGCTTAGTTTTGTACTCTCTCTCTCTCTCTCTCTCTCTCTCTCTCTATCACTATTTGTTGTTCTTATTTGTTGGAGCTTCTCTATCGTTATTTATTTACTTTTTTTTCCCTAGATGGATTGGAATTGGAGTTAGTTAATTGTTATCTCATTCAGTGAACTTACTGGGTTTATGCTATTCTTCTACAATGTGGGAATTATAATTGCAGTGGGTGTTTGCTAAGGGAGAGATAGAAGAATAATAATGACTTGTTTGGATGTCTTCCTATATTTGCTGCTTTTAGGTGTGATGTGAATTGTTCTTATTCTTAATCTTGTATCACTGCAATAGGTAATTTATTTTCTTGGCTGAAATAGTTCTATTTCCCCCATAGGCACACAAACAAACTCTCTTTCCTTCCTTCTCTTGAGCCAAGAATGCTCCATCTGATTGTATGCCTGTGAGGTGTTTGCTAAAAGTTGTAAGCCAATTGGGGTTTCTTCCAAATTTAAGTTATACCATGTGGGTTAAGTCCTCAGTTTCTTCTCTGGCTTATTTTGTCAATGACCTGGTACATAATCTGCAACAAGTTAGAAGGTGCCTGGATTAGTAGGAGCAATATTGTCCATGGAAAGCAGTAGCAGCTTTTTGTGGTCTGGTACATAATTTGTTCTGCTTTCTTTGGCGTTGTGGGTGAGCAACAGTTGCATTCTGTCATTGACCTGGTATATAATCTGCAATGGTGGATTTTAAATCTCTTGCCATATTTGATTTTGGTTGTTGTTGGGGTCTATCTGCCATAGGAGTTGTTGGCTGCTGTGTCACAGGGGAGTCTGTTTTTGTAATGTTGATGTGATGTTGTGCCCCTGCTGTTGTAATGTGCCCTTGCTGCTGTATTGTGCCTGCTGCTGCTGTATTGGTGTTGTTTGTTTGTTTGTTTTTTTTTTCCTTGGTTGCTCTTGATTGGTCCCTCCCCAATCTAGGGTCAAGTGCTAACAAATGATTGTGCTTCCTTTACGGTGCCAACTTAGTTGGGATTGTTGAGGTTAGCTAAGATACTCAGTGCACTTCCCTCCTTTGTTGATGTTTTAAGTCTTGCATGTATCTTGCTCTTTTCATCAATGAAGCTTTATTTTTGCTGATAAAAAATATATATATAGTTTTCCTTACATGTAGTGTTGGTTGATTTATTTAAGCTAATTGGGTGTTTTTCTTCTATTTTGTTGCTTTTTGTTTAGTAATGTGTTTTTGCCAATCAGTTTGTCCTTGTCGCTCTCTGCGGGTAGTGAAACATTATATATGTAATATTAATAATATATATAATAATCTAGTTGTTGCTGCTGGTGTTAGGTCTACTACTAGTTTTCTGGGCTGCAACTTGGGTTTTTTGTCTTGTTTTCTGCTGCTGGTTTTCTGTCTTGTTTTTATTGTTTTCTTTTTCCTTTCTGTTGGTTCCTCACCAACTTTCTTGGCTTGAGCTTGTTTATGGTTGTGCTCTTGCCTCCTCTTTATTGATATAATTCATATATGTTATATATGGCTTTCTCATCAATAAAGTTTCTTGATTCGCTAATAAAATAATAATAATAATAATGTATATAATAATATGAATTTCAGTTTTGATATGAGCTCAAATTTATTAAAACCAAACAATTCAATTATGAGTTGGTTTGTGATAAGAATATAATATAATGAAGACGGTTATTTACAACTCTGCACCAAGCATAAGCTAAACAAGGAGAAGACCGCAAGCCCAAGGGCGACGCTTGGGCCTACGAGATCAGAATGTCAAACCCAAGCACGAGTTTGGGCCAAGCTAGTGTTCAATGACCCAAACCGTGTGGGCCAAGCATTTACTTGAACCAGAGAAGAACAACCAAGGGACCAAACATGGAGACCAAGTGTGATCTTAAGCCCAACGGACCGAGTGATCCGAACCGTGCAGCCCAAGTATGAACCTGGGTCGAGTGTAGCTAAGGAGGATGACCAACTTGAATCAGGGCACTAAACTAACCGTAAGAGCGTTCGGTACGAACCAATCATGCAAATTAACTCGCATCCAATACACGGAAGGAGCGTTTGATCTGTCGCAAATAATGGAATTGCTTAACGGATTCTTTGCTCTTCCCATTGAGGAGCAACCTAACATTTCGGCTAAGTGTTGGGCGACGAAGAGAGAAACTTGGTGAGCAAGTCAAAAGGTCCTTAAAAAGGTAACCTCACTCTCTTTGAGGGGAGATCGACCTCTGAACACTCTAAACTTACTCGTTTATTCTACCTTCACTATACCAAACTCCGGTACTGACTCGACCGTCGGAGGGGTCTCTGACCAACCCCCGGTTGGGCAGCCTAATTGTTTGTTCCTTGTGCAGGCCTTCACCTATCGGTGCACCAGGGTTCGTCCACGAAGTTCCATCTTACTCCATTGCGGAAATCGGTCCGCACATATAACTAATAATTGTTTGTCTTTTTAATAGTTTAATCTTTTGAATGAGTTGGTAATTAACAATTTAATATAATATCAAAATTGATAATGAATTCTACGTTTAAAAATAATTTAATAATTTGATTGTATACTTGAGATAAATTAGAATTTATTTAAGCATCAACTAAGAAACAGAGAGAGACTAATAACATGAAGTACGGACTATTGTTGAGCCTAATAATTTATTCACCATTAGTCTACATTGTACTTTGTAACCTTACTACTTAAAAATGTTCTTTCTCAATCTATTTTATTGTAAACACCCCATTTTTGACATCCTCAAGACTTGGACATCATCGTTTGAACACCCGATGATTGTGCTCGCTCGTGTTTGTTTTGAGTCTCTGAAAGTCTCGGCTGAGCGCCTTGCCTTAGAGCCTCTAATCTTGTCTGTTTTGTGCTTGGTTGTGGATCAAGAGCTTGTTGCTTTGAATTTGGAGGAGAGGGTGGCTTGTCAACTATCCCCAATGTCCATCGGCCATGGCTTGTGCCTGTCGGCCATCAGTGGTGGCCGGTTGGCCACACTGATGGCCAGTCGGCTACATTTGTGGCCGGTCGGCCACTAATGATGGCCGACGGCCATTTTTCTCATTTTTCAAATATTTATTTGCCAGCTGTTAATCACTGATGCTCATCTCCGTACACGTGTTTGAAGGGATGAAGGCAAGCTTTTGGCTTGTTTTTCTATATAATGGGGGGTCTCTCCCCCATTTTGAGGGTTACAAAAATTTGTGAGCAAATTTTCTCTCTCTCTCTCTCTCTCTCTCTCTAGAATCCTCTCTCTCTTCCTATTTTGTGCTTGAAAGTGAGAATTCTCTCCACATTTGCACTAAGACCCTTGACCAAACACCTTCACCTTGGAGCTGAGGTTCTTGGAGGTCTTGTTTGAGTTCTTAAGGCTGGTTTTAGCTCAGAATTATTGCTGTTTGTTGTTGTGCTTCAAAGATATAAGACTTTACCTTGTAAGCTTTGTTCTAGTTGCTTGCTTTGCCATTTTTTACACTATTTTTGGCCTGGTTTTCAAATACAAAAAACTTTGATTTTTAGGCCTTAACATGTTGGTTTGAGCCTATTTTGTGTTAGGGGATTATCTCTCCCTTTTATTCCTTAGCTTGTCGGCTTCTTCTATCATCTTTTAACATACTGAAGTCCAGCTTTTTGGCCCTTCAAACCACTGAATTCCAGGGGAATTTCAGTGGTAAAAACTTGGTTTTGAGGTCCAAAATAGGAGGGGGTGGCCTCCCCTCCTTATGTCTTGTTTGCAAGTGTAGATGGCCTAGCATGTGAGCATGTTTTTCTACCCTTTTGTGACTTGATCTTAGTATGTTTTGGCTACTGATTTGGCCTACTTTAGCTCTATTTTGAGCTATCTTGGTCATATGAGACTTGTTATGCATGGATGTAGTGCAAATACCCTCACTAGCTTAGTGTTTTGAGGCCTCTAACGTGTTGTGCATGTGTTGATTGCATGTTGTAGCATCATTTTGTATGTGATTTCAGTGCATATAGCTCTGTCACACTCTCACTTATTTCACTCTTTCACTATTTTTGAGATTTGTGCCTTGAGCCTTGTTTGTAGCCTAACATGTGAGCATGTTTTTCTTGCCTTCTATGCTTCAATCTCAGCATGTTTTAGCCTCTGATTTGGCATGTTGTAGCTCTATTTTGAGCTAGTTTGATCATTTGAGCTTGGTATTGCATGCCTCTAGTGTAGTGCTCTTCACTGGTTTATTGCTTTTGACTTTTGAACATGTTGTGCATGTGTTGCTTGCATGTTGTAGCACTATTTTTCATGCCATTTCAGCACTAAAAAGTCTGCAACCTTCATCTATTCTTCACTTTTTAATTTCCTTTGAAAGTGGTCTTGAGCCCCTTGTTGGCTTGAGTGTGAACTTGAAGCTTTCATGCCTAATGGTTTTAACTCTCTCTTGAGGGTTCCTCCTAACCAACAGCATGAGGCCTCTTTCATGCTCAAGGCACTTGTGGCTTAGGCCATCTTTCCAATTAGAGGACATTCACATTGAACTTAATCGGTTAAAGGATTAATCGGTAACGTAAAATGTGTAAACAAATGAGCAAAGTAAAACATGAACAAGATAAGCATTTGTGTTGCATTGCATGTGTTTGGATCGGATGTTAATCCAAACACAAGAAATGTGGGATATTTCATACTCAAAGTGATGAAACGTGTCACATTTCTTGGTCGCCAACACCTTTGATCATGCATGATAGGGTAGTGGTACTTAGAGTCTTATTTATGCATTCATTGACTTTGTACAAGCTTGACTCTTTGGCCATCATGCATTGAAAATGCTTGGTTGGTGGCTTGAGAGCTAAGAATTACACTCTTTTGAGCTTGAGAAATGATAAGGAGGGTAATAGTACATATATTGTTTGAGAATACACTGCTTTGCCTCTGTTTGCTCTCCATTGCAGCAAAAAGGAGAATTCCAGGGAAAGGGTGGCTGACCGGCCACCGGTGGTAGCCGACAGCCACAAACAGTGGCCGACCGGCCAGTAGTAATGGCCGACAGCCAGCAATGGTAGTCGACCGGCCATCAGTGGAAAAATTATTCAAAATGTTCCTGTGGTGGAGCAGAAGCAGTCTAGAAATTGGTGTAATGTTCAGAGATCAAAGCAAAGTGTAAACAGAGGCATCCAAAGGCGAGGCTGTGGATTTTCGGAAGGAAGCCAATCGAGCATGCATGCGTTCCTCCCCCTCGAGGCCATTTAATTGTTTCAATTAGTTAGCGTAGCTAATTTTTTCGATTCAAGTGTTGTAATATTTTAATTAGCTTAGCATAGCTAGTTATTCAAATGGTTTGTAATAATTAATTAGCTAGAATAGTTAATTAGTTGGTTTGTAATAATTAGCTTAGCTTAGTGTAGCTTAGCTTATTTATTCGGACCCTTCTTCAAGAGGGCCCAATGTTGTAATAAGTGTGCGTGTGCGTGTGCATGTCTTCCAACCCCACGTCTTTCTCCTTTTTACGTAACCGCTTTCGATGGTTAGTCTAGGGCATGTTTTGATTAGCATACCTTATGCCTTGCATGTTTGCATCATTCATTTGTCTTGCATGCACCGGGCTCGGCACATCATTCAAACTGCATCGTATTTCAATACCTATTTGAATACATGTATCAAATTGTTGCATTCATATGCCATCTTAGATAGCCGAGCCTATTTAGTTGCATTTTTGCATGTGTTGCATTAGGCATCATTAATATGGTTAGGATCATGCATTATTTCTAACTTGCTTTTTGTTTTGGCTCGGAGTACACTATAAGTCTTTACGCTTTAGCATGCTTGCATGAGTGTGAGTGTTGCCATGATAGCATGCTTGCCATGAGACTATTTGCTTACTTGCTAAACTGCATGAGTGCCTGTGGGTGAAGGCTTTGTTGCTTGAATTAGACCAATTCGATGATTGTGAACTTTAAGCCCACTTTATGAAGTGGCAAAATCATGTTTTATGCCCACCTGAGGGTGGTAAATCGCATTTTAGCCCACTTGAGAGTGGCACTTTCAAACCATTTTTGAAAACAAACATGAGTTGTTTTGTTCCAATTCTCGCGATTTAGTCTATACTTGTTTGTGTGTGCGTCACATAGTAAAGTTAGCTAATAACCGGATAAGAACACATGAGGCTTATAAAACAACATATCATACCTAGTAGAGGCCGATCCTTTGATCGGGTGAGCGGGGGTGCTCATTTTAGGACCTTCCCCTCTCGTACCCAAGTTCCCAAGCCGAGACAACTTTGGTGATAACGGACACGTGGCCTTTGGCACGAGTCAGGGTTTCCTAAATTTCCCAAAAATAAAATATTTAGGTGGCGACTCTGTAATCTGGCAAAGCAATCCATTTTTTGGCGCTTTTTTATTCAAAATCAATTTTCCAAAACGATTTGCCGGATTGGACTCTTTGGTGTTTATCAGTTTCACATTGCACTTTGTGAAATTAGATTCAGAACCACGACAGGAGTCCAAACTGTAGGAGACCAATTTGCGCCTCTTCGAAAGGGGGGCGCGCGAAGAAAGTCGAGTCCACACTTATATACTTGGAGAACTAAGGGGAGATACTCATGATTTTTATTAGAGATAGACGAAGTGATATGATTTTCTTTGTATGATACACACTGTGCATTCCTAAATGAAATAGGTTAATAGTACACATGATACATTTTATGACATAGACAAATTAAAATATCTTGATCTTTCATTTGTGATCAGACATGGACAAGAGTTGGATTGCATTGGGTACGACGCCTAATGGAAAGATGAGTCAGCCATTTATTGATGGTGTGACATCATTTATTAAATTTGCAATGGCAGTTGTTGACTAGAAAGGTAAAATTCCGTGCCCATGTTTGAACTGTGTGAACTATTATTCCCAAAATCTTTGAAATGTGCAAATTCATTTGCTTTAATATGGGATTATGCAAACGTACACTATTTTGGCATGAGCACGGGGAACCCCGTGTATCAAATGAGGCTCACAATGAAACGACAATTGATGAAGATGAGGTTTTAAGTGGTATTGATACCTTAGTGGAAGATCAAATAAGAGGAGAACCAAATGATGCACCCCAAAATGAGGAAGTATAGGCGTTTGATAAACTATTGAATTATGCCAAATGTGAGGTGTACTTAGGTTGCACAAATTGCACTATGTTGAAGTTTGTCATTGAGCTGCTTAATATGAAGGTAACAAACCATTGGAGCAATAACTCGGTTGATACACTGTTGGAATTTTTAACAAAACTTTTACCGAAAGATAATTTGGTTCTAAAGTCATTTTATGAAGCTAAGAAAATACTTCGTGATTTGGGCTTGTCATATGAGTTAATTAATGCTTGTATAAATGATTGTGTACTCTTTTGATAAATTTCCAAAGTGTAAGGCATCCAGATACAAGATCAATCGTGGTTGGGGTAAGAAGATTTCACATAAGGTGTTGTTGTACTTCCCATTGACACCAAGGTTGAAAAGATTGTACATGTCAAAGAAGACTGGTGAGGACATGAGATGTCACAAGAACAAATGTGTAGATGACGAAGTATTGAGGCATCCCACCGATAGTGATGAGTGGAAGGAATTTGATACACAACATCCTAAGTTTTTCTTGGAGCCTCGAAATGTGAGGCTAGGGTTGGTTGTTGATGGGTTCAATCCTTTCAGGAACATGAGCAACTCATATAGTTTGTGGCCTGTAGTACTCATTTCTTAGAACTTGCCACCTTGGTTGGTTATGAAAGATCCCTTTCTTATGATGTCATTACTTATTCCTGGAGAATCACAACCAGGGATCTATATTGATATCTACATGAGACCTCTGGTGGATGAGTTGAATAAGTTGTAGAAAAATGGTGCATTATCTTATGATGCCTTAACTGGTGAGTCTTTCCAGATGCGTGCAGCTTTGATGTGGACTATCCATGATTGGCCTGTAGTTGGTGACATATCTGGGTGGAGAACAAAGGATCATTATTATTGTTACACTTGCAATGATGAACCATATTTTCAATCCTTGAAAGGTAAGACTGTATACACTAACCATCGATGCTACTTGCCTCAGGACCACCCCGAAAGGCGAAAGAGTACGACTTACAATGGTAAGCATGAGAAATGAAAAAGATCTTTAGAGTTACCAGCGGAAAAGATATTAGAGCAATTAGGCAGAGTGACATGTGTCGCATATGGAAAGCATCTAAGAAACAAGAAAAGACTCCATTAGGCACCAAATTGGACAAAGGTAAGCATCTTGTATGAGTTACCATACTGAAAGAAATGGAAGCTTCGACACAACATTGATGTTATGCACGTCGAGAAGAATTTTAGTGAAAATACCTTTGGAACTATGTTAGGCATTGATGGGAAGAATAAGGACACCGATAAAGCACGAATGGACTTGGAAGATATGGGTACAAAGAAAGAGTTGTGGTTAACATGTCGTCCTGATGGAACTTATGTCAAGCCTAGGGCAATCTTTTCATTGACCCCTGAAGAGAGAGAGGGTTTCTTTGAATTCTTGAAATCAGTGAAGTATCTGGATGGCTATGCTACAAACATATCAAGATCAGTGAATGTGAGAAATGGTAAATTAACAGGCTTGAAAAGTTATGACTGCCATGTACTCATACAACGGATTCTTCCAATTGGGATGTGTGGTTACGTAGACAAAGAGATTAGTGAAACACTATTTGAATTAGGTAGCTTTTTCCAGGATTTGTGCTCAAGGACACTGCGCCGTAATGAACTTGAGAAATTAGAGGAACGTATAGTACACGTATTATGCAAGCTTGAAAAGATCTTTCCTCCAGCCTTCTTTGATGTGATGGTTCACTTGGCCGTTCACTTGCCGTGCGAGGCTATTCTTGGAGGACCAGTGCAATATTGATGGATGTATCGGATTGAAAGGTAATTGTTAAATTGAAATGTTCGTAATTATATGTTGCATGTGTAACCTTGCTCTTAAGTAATTCTCTTTTCAAGGTTTCTCAGAGCTTCAAAAAAGTTTGTTACAAACCGAGCTTGACCAGAAGGTTCAATCACAGAGGCTTATATTGTCAAAGAGTGCATTACTTTTTGTTTATGTATGTTGATGGGATCGAAACAGTGCATAATTGACCTGAACGAAATCAAGATCATGGCGAACATCGCAAAGGGTTGACTGTATTCACAGAAACTGCCTGTCCTATTGGCCTAATCACAAGGGATGCTGATATATCACAAGAATATCATGATATGGCTCATTGGTTCTTGTTGAACAATAGCCCCGAGATAGAGAAGTATCTAGAATATGTTTTTCATTTAAATATATGCATTCTTAGCTTTGTTAATGTAGTTAGCAATGCATAATAATCACATTCTTTTGAGTAGGATACACAAAAATCTATTATGGACTCCATCTGACCAAGACATAACCCATATACAACAACAAGAGTTCCCCAAGTGGTTCAAAGAGCGGGTAAGGCATTTTCAATTTGAAGACATGATTAAAAATTTGTATAAGAATTGATCATTTATTGATTTGTTTTTACTATCTTGATGTACGTTGTATGTGATTGTAGATAAATATATTGAAAGAAGAAAAGTCACCAGAGGCAATCGATGATTTATGGTCGTTAGCGAATGGCCCGAATTTACTAGTAAAAGAGTACTCAGGTTGCATAATCAATGGCATACGGCTCTATACAAGAGAAGTAGACAATCACCGTAACTGTCAGAATAGTGGTGTGCTTATCGAAGGGGATCATGAGGGAGTGATGCATGAATTTTATGGTCACTTGTGCAATGTTTGGGAATTAGAGTACATGTGTCATAACAAAGTTGTATTGTTCCAGTATGAATGGTACAATACAAGAAACACAGGTCGAAGCAGAACATTGCGAACCGATGATTATTGCATAAGTATTGATATCACAAGTCGGTGGTATCAATACGACCCTTTCATCTTACCTAGCCAGGCTAAGCAAGTCTTTTACCTAAACGATACCAAATGGGGATAAACTTGGCAAGTCGTTCAATGAGTGCAACATAGGGGTGTCTTTGATGTAGCAGAGGTAGGTGATGGAGAATCATCGGATCAACCAGAAGAAAATGATGTGTTCCAACAAGAAAATATTTCCAATGTCGTTCCAATTGACATCGGCCCTAATGTTCAATGTTATAGAGATGGTGTTGAAGCAGAAGTTGTTACAAGGGTTAGGTCATCTAATGAAATAATTATACAGAATAGAGGTGACGAACAAAATAAAGAGTGTGACAAACCTAATGTGGATTACGATATGGATCTTGATGTGGACTAGGATTTGTAGTTATTTTGCACTTTTTATGAACATTGTTCTTAATTAATGTAGTTGAATTTCAGTTGTGGGGTTCATCCACTGTTATGTAGGTTTATCGTTGATTGGTCATATTATGTGTCTGATGGCTTTATAATTAATTTTTTCTATGATATGTAAAAGGTAAAAACAAAAATCATCCATCTCATTCTAGCCATATTTCAATGATTTAGAGTCTATATGACATATCCACTTGTTGAGATTGTTGTTACTTTATGCTTTATGTATAGAAATATATAATTATCTTTTCTTTACATCTAATGTTCAATTTATGATTATCCATCCAAAAAATGTTCAATTATGCTTTATAGTTGGGAAAAATGGACACTACAAAAAAATAGTGGACCAAATCAAGTACCGCAACTAAGAAGGTAATGAACTATGAGAAACAAAGAATGAAGACAATTAATAAAAACCGTGAGAGAATGAATAATCTAGGAGTGAAGAATATAAAACTTGTTTGAAGGCTACAGTTCAACATAAGAAATTAAGGAAGGAAAACAAATACCAATTGAGGAAAATGACGATCATTATCGACCGTCAGAGGCCGAAGATGGCAGTGACACTGAATCCTATGATTCATTTGAGCATGAGGTACTATACATTTATGCATTGTGAAATATATTCTTTCTTGTTATTTTCAATTCATACACACATACACATGTATATCTTTGTACATATATTCATATTTTTATTATGTTATTCAACTGTTAGAGATACCATCGAGCCCGTTCACAATCTCATCTTGAGGCATTGACCCACGCATCAAAAGAGGGCGATACCTCTTCACGTCCTGAGATGGGTAGCCATCCCTTACCGCCTCTCAATGTGGAGCCTTAACTTGAGGTGACTACTGGTAATACTATTGGTACGACACACTCTTTATTTACATTGATTTGAGATCTTAATTAAATTTGTTCACAAACTATTTCAATATTATGGCTTCACAATATCAGCTGCTAAGCGTGTTCGTGGCCCAACTCGAGGCAAAGAGGTTCAAGGCCTTGTTAATAGAGATGGAAAGCTTAATGTGCTTATCCCTCTAGAATTTTGTGCACCAGTAGGAGACTATGCCTCAAAACTAGCCTCAACGATTGATATAGAAGTGCAAACATGTTTACCAGATCCAAGTGTTTGTAAGTGGAAGTATGTTGATGCCTCCGTTAAGGAGGCGATGTTTCTTATAATAGGTTAAAAATCTTAATCATTTACCATAATTTTTTTTTTTTAGTAATTATCTATGACTTATCTATCTTTTGCAAGATCAATTTGATTTACAAGGAGACCCTGTTGATATAGAAAAGGCAATGAACACAAAATTTGGTCGGAGATTGAGTAACCATACCTATAGGCTACACAAACAATTCATGGAGCTGAAGGAGGCTAAAGAGAAGGAAAGAAACCACCCACTGAAGGATGTCGATCCAACCAAGTGGATAGATCTTATTGATAAAAAAGTAGAACACTAAAGAATTTCTGGTAACATTTCGTCTTTTTTATTATATCAGCGAAGAAAGAATTTGCGTAGAATAGGGAGAGATTCCAAAAAAACTAGAAAGAACACAATCAATTTGCTGTGAAATTCCATATGTATTCTTTTCCCTTTATTTTCTAGGCATGTGTAGACGTCCCCGAACGCATCCCGGGGCGAGGAGTGCGAGTCCCCCTCCCCGTTCTGGCTCGATATTGGGTCACTACAGTTCGAAGGACTCAAAATGTCACGGTTCTAAATCTGAACCAAAGAGTCCAACTCTGGCAAATCGTTTTGAGAAAAACAGATTTTTGAAAGAAGTGCCAAACATGGACTGCTTTGCCAGATTACAGAGTCGCCACCTAAATATTTTAAAAAATGGGAAATTTAGGAAACCCTGACTCGGTGCCAAAGGCCACGTGTCCGTCATCACCAAAGTGACTTGGCTCGGGAGCTTGGGTACGATCGGGGAAGGTCAGCTATGAGCACCCCCTTTCGCCCGGTCCGAAGACCGGCCTCTACTAACCATGATATCCCTTTTTGAAAACCTTATGTGTTCTTATTCCAATTATTAACCTGGAATTACTATGTTATGCGCACAGCAAACAAGTATAGACCAGATTGCCTAATTTGGAAATAAACATTGCATACCCGTTTGTTTGGAAATCAGTTTGAAATTGCTACTCGCAAGTAGGCTAAAACACGGATTTCAACGAGTTATTCCAACTCAAACAATCCAACCTCCACCCACAGGCATTCATGCAGTTATATCATATAAGCACTTAGCCTCATGGTAAGCATGCTATCATGGCAACATTCACACACATGCGATATGCTAAAGCATAAAAGCTCACCTAGTACTCCAAGCCAAAACAGAAGCTTATTAGAAATCCATGCATGGACCTAAGCATACTGAAATGTCTAATGCAACACATGCAAAGATGTCATCTAGGCAGGCTCAGCTATCCTAGACATGGCATGTGAAATGCTACAACTATCACGTATTCAATTTGGAATTGAAAGTACGATGCAGTTTGTGTGATGTACCGAGCCCAATGCATGTCGACAAATGCATGGATGCAAACATGCTTTCATACTGTTATGCTAATTTAAGTATGCCCTAATCTACCATCATAAGCAGGTAAATAAAAGGGAAGAAAGAAGTGGGGGTTGGAAGACATACACACACCCACGCACACTTATTACAAACATGCCCTCACACGGAGGGACCAAAATAATAATACAGTCCGAATAATGAATAAAATTAATTATTACAAAACTCTAATTACTTAATAAATAAATGCAAAATAAAAGGGGGCCACAGCCCCTGCCTCGGGATGCGCGAATGATGCATGCTTCAGCCCGACTTGCCCGAAAACCCGCACCATGCCACTGCTCCCTCTGCTTTTGCTGCCCTGCCTCTCTGGAAAATTGCCAGAGTCCTGGGACACCTTCCACATACCCTGAATATTACCACCGGCTGAAGGGTTTGACCATCGGCTGCAGGGTTTGGCCACCGGCTGCAATTGAGATTATCGGCACAAAAAGTGTGCCGGTCGGCACTGAAGAGTGCCGGTCGGCACTAAATTCCTGCAGGAGACAGTTTTGACAGCAGCAGACAGCAACAGAGCATGGTATGGAATTTTGGGACAAATGTATGCACGGACACACTCCCTATCATGCAATGGACTCAAGGGAGCATGGCCCTCGACCCCCGGGCCATCAATCACGCATTTCAATGCATGATGGCCCAAGAAGCCAAAGTGTGCAATTTCAATGTGGAATGAAATGCACATAAACAAACAAAAAGCTCAACCTCTATCATACTCAATTCAAGAGGTAAAGCATGCATGTCAAATGCAACCTAAGCATGCAATCTAACATGCAATATGAACATGCAAGTATATAAACATGATAGGCACACAACCTAAGCAACACATAAAAAGTAAGCATGCTACAACACATGAGGGAATGGACTTAAACTAGATTAGGCAGCCTCAAACAAGCCTAAAACAGTGGCCATAACCAAGGAAGTGAAGGCCAAACACATATGCACACATACACATGCAAAGGTACCAACACTTAGGCATAATGAAGCAAGCTTTAAGCACACTTAAAGGAAGCTAAACATGAACAACTAGCATGCATTATAAAGCTCTGAAATCATGCAAAACATGGTGCCAAACCAAGCTAAACAAGACCAAACAAAGCATGCAAATAGCCCAAGTGCTTGAAGCAAGGCAATGAGGCTTTGAACCACACTTGACAAGACCAATCATGGCAAGACTCAAGTAACCAAAAACAGGTTTTCAGCATGCAAAAACACACCCAAAATCCATACACATGGCATCCCAAAAGCTCTGAACACACAAGCATGCACAAGGCACCCGGCACCCTTGAATGCATAAAAGGACACACCCTTAAAGCATGAAAGAGATGACAAAAATGAACATGTGAGCATGGATTAGGGTCTGAAATAGCATGTAAGAGGGTTCCAAACCCTTGAAATCATGGAGGCAATGCATCCTACACATGCACCTACTTGAAGCATACAAGCTACAATGCAAAGGGGGTATACAAAGCATGCCAAGATTGACCCAAACAACCTTGGACAGACCTTATACATGGCAAAACAAGCACATTTTCAGTTTATGACCAGCCACAAAAACAGAAGCAAGATAGGCTAACAAAGCATGCAAAATTACGGTAAATAGAAGAGATTTCAAAGCAAGTAGCACATGGAGTATGGAAAACGATGTTGAGCCCCTTCAACAATGTTGAAGAAGGGCTCAAAATAAGCCTAACTTGCAGCTTACATTATGCCTCAAAACAGATTATAAATCAGACAAATATACTATGCAAGAATCATGGCATATAAGGGGGTAAAGAGATAGGTGCTAGATGCTGCCACCAAACAGCAAGGGGTCCTCAATCAAACATGAAGAGGACCCCAAAATAAGACTATTTGAAGTTTGGGTCGGAGCCCAAAAGTGCTTGCAACTAGGGCTAAGAAATGAAGCAAGAAAATGCAAGAAAAGGGAAGAGGATGACTCACCCTTGAAGACCAGCAAACCAGCACCTCTTGGACCAAGTTTAGGTGCTCCTAAGCTCTGAAGAACAGCCCCAAGTCGCTGGAATGGATGTTGGAGGTGTTGTGCTATGGGTTGGTGAAGGAATGGCCAAGAATAATGGACTTTTGGAGGCAAAGGAGTGAGATATAGAGAGAGATAGAGGGTTGTATCTATCTATATCAGATATATATCTATATATCTCTGGTTTTTGTTCCAAACTCCCAACCCTAGACAAAGGAGAGGAAGCCTTCCTTATATAGGCAATGTAAGGCTCTTAACTTAATGGCTAAGCAAAGAGAGGGAGGTTCAAGAGGTGCAAGAGGTTCTTGGCTTCTAAGAGAAGCTAATACAGCTGGCCAAGCTTCTCCAAGAAGCTTGGCCAAAGGTTCAAGCTCCTAGAGGAGAGAGGGGGTCAAAGGGCTCATAAGGGTGCAAAATGTGCACATGCATGCACGTGGATGTGGTTCTGTGCATCCCAGCTGGCACACCTGGTATGCACTAAGCTTGGGGGGTGCAAAGGGTTCAGGTCGGCCAGAAGGTTTGATCATCGGCCAAAATAAAGTGCCGGTCGGCACTCTTTTCTGCCGGTCGGCTAAATAGAGTGCCGATGGATGATTCCTTGGTCAAAACATGGCCGGTGGGTATCCAAATCGAAGCTCCGGAAGTTAGCTTTCCAATGGCGCAAACCTTGTATCAAAATTCCTTCTGTGTAAAAAGTTATGCCCTTTTCCGTGAAGTCGCGCAGACTCGATCCAACCGGGATGATGCCCAGCTTCAACCAATCATATCTCCTCCACCCCGGACTTGGCTCTAGGAGATTCTTGAGTGCAAAGTGAAGCCCCCGGAAGTCTTCTTTCCAATGATGGTTGCCTCATAGCTTAACTCCAAGTATGCAATTGAATAAGCCCGATTTAGCGAGGGCTGCTCGATTCTCTTCTACCCGGATTCATGCCGAACTTCTCCCAGACCAATTTTCTCCTCTCCTTTCCTCTTTTCTTCAACTCCAAACCCTAAACAAAGTGTTTTGAAGGGTTTGCCTCTCTTCTTGCCGAAGAAACTGAATCTTTGGCCTGCAACATCTCTCAACACCGAGCAAAACCATCAGTAATGCCCAAGTCTTAAGGGCGGTCAAAAATGGGGTGTCTACAGTTGCCCCTCTTTGACAGAACTCGAAAGTCATAACAATGACGGGAGTGAATGTCAAAGCCCAGAGACGACCCCGTTTTTGACAAGGCCGAAGACTTGGACAAACAAACAAAATACAAATGAATAAATGGTTGTGCCCGCAGGCTGCCTACGTATCCCTTTGCAAGGAATCAAACCAGCGTAGTTCAGGGGCAGGATGCAAATGATATGCAGGAAGACTTTTTGAAAATTGGACTTATATGCTTCGCGAAGCCAGTTTTGACAAGTAAAGTGCACAAAACAGTGCGAGGCGCAAAATAGCGCGAGTGAAGTGTAATGCACAAGACAGTGCGATAAAATGGATGCAAAATGCAAGTAAGGTGCATAAAACAGTGCGATGCAGAGTGAATGCACAAAACAGTGCTAAACAGATGCACAAAATAGTGCGATACTAAAGGTGTACAAAATAGCATGAGCAGGGTGAATGCACAAAACAGTGCGATACAGATAAGGTGCGCAAGATAGCGCGACGCGCAAAATAACGCGAACAATGAATGCATGCAAAATGCAACCAGGTAAAGTGCGCAAAATAGCGCGAATGATACAATGCGCAAGATAGTGCGATGCGCTAAATAGCGCGATGCGTTAGACAACGCGAGTGCACAAGATAGTGCGAATGACACAATGCACAAGATAGTGCGATGCGCTAAACAGCGCGATGCGTTAGACAACGCGAGTGCACAAGACAGTGCGATGCGCTAAACAGCGCGATGCGTTAGACAACGCGAGTGCACAAGACAGTACGATGCGCTAAATAGCGCGATGCGCAAAATAGCGCGAATGAGATGTAATGCAAAATGCAATGAGATGCGCAAAATAGCGCGAATGAAATGTAATGCACAAGACAGTGCGATGCGCAAAATAGCGCGAATGAAATGCAATGCACAAGATAGTGCGAATGCACAAGATAGTGCGAATGCACAAGATAGTGCGATGCGCTAAATAGCGCGAATGAAATGTAATGCACAAAACAGTGCGATTGAGGTGCGCAAAATAGCGCGAATGAAATGTAATGCACAAAACAGTGAGATTGAGGTGCGCAAAATAGCGCGATGCGTTGGACAACGCGAGGGCACAAGACAGTACGATGCGCAAAATAGCGCGATGCGCAAAATAGCGCGAATGAGATGTAATGCAAAATGCAATGAGATGCGCAAAATAGCGCGAATGAAATGTAATGCACAAGACAGTGCGATGCGTAAAATAGCGCGAATGAAATGCAATGCACAAGACAGTGCGAATGCACAAGATAGTGCGATGCGCTAAATAGCGCGAATGAAATGTAATGCACAAAACAGTGCGATTGAGGTGCGCAAAATAGCGCGATGCGTTAGACAACGCGAGTGCACAAGACAGTGTGATGGAGGTGCGCAAGATAGCGCGATGATGTGATGCACAAAACAATGCGATACGCTAAACAGCGCGAATCATGTGAAATGCACTAGACAGTGCGATACGCTAAACAGCGCGAGTGATTTGAAATGCACAAGACAGTGCGATACGCTAAACAGCGCGAGTGATTTGAAATGCACAAGATAGTGCGATACGCTAAACAGCGCGAGTGATTTGAAATGCACAAGACAGTGCGATACGCTAAACAGCGCGAGTGATTTGAAATGCACAAGACAGTGCGATACGCTAAACAGCGCGAGTGATTTGAAATGCACAAGATAGTGCGATACGCTAAACAGCGCGAGTGATTTGAAATGCACAAGACAGTGCGATACGCTAAACAGCGCGAGTGATTTGAAATGCACTAAACAGTGCGATACGCTAAACAGCGCGAGTGTTTTGAAATGCAAGATAGTGCGATACGCTAAACAGCGCGAGTGATTTGAAATGCACAAGATAGTGCGATACGCTAAACAGCGCGAGTGATTTGAAATGCACAAGATAGTGCGATACACTAAACAGCGCGAGTGATTTGAAATGCACAAGATAGTGCGATACGCTAAACAGCGCGAGTGATTTACAACCACAAGGTGCACATGACAGTGCAAGTGAGATACAAAATGTAAGTGCACAAGATAGTGCGAGTGAGATAAAATGCACAAGAAAGTGCGATAAAATGCATGTTCTATGCAAGTATGGAAGAATGCATTTTCTATGCATGAGACAGGCATATTCTATGCAGAAATCATAACGATGCGCGGCACGCATGCAACATCAATGGATATGAAAGTTCACATTCTATGCAATAGGGGGGTACCAAACCTGTACTCTGGTGTCTCCGATTTACCTCTCAGAGGGTTTTGCAACACACTCAGTTCAAAAAGGGTACACCCTGTTCATATCGGCAAGAGATAACATCTGCTGCCGCTTTAATTGCCGTTCTGACTTGAAGCGGGCTTACACTTGAGGTAGAGGCGCACTCATACTTCGATAGCATTGACAAGGCCTGAAGAGGCACATCCGGAGTACAATCACGGAATTTGCTGAAGGTGAAACACACTCAGATGCTTCGATTTTCCCTCTTTTCTTTTGCTTTGCAGTCCGGAACCTATATAGCTTCAGATAGATCCTGATTTTACTGTTCTCTCATGACCTGGGTTCAACCCTGCGGTTTTGTGAAAGAATAAATTCCTTTTTTGCACAAATGTGGAGAATGACACAGCACTCTGAGCACAAAACGATTTTATTTTGAAATTGAAGTTGAAAATGAGTTCTCAACTGGGTATTGAGTCTACGACTGGACACAGCGCATCAGGACTCAACAAAGGAAAACAAAGGTAAACATCCTAAACACATCGAGACACGCTCGGAACGACTCATAGCAAGAATCGAGACAAACAAAACAAAGGACATGACACACAGACGTATTACAAAGACAAGAGACTTCTTAGTGCAGGAGGAGCCAGTTTGCGGGTATTATTTCCCACCCTTTCTTATTTGTGATTCTCACATCACTCGGCCCTCAAGCTCGGTTTTTCTCACAAAACCCTTTTCTCACTTTTTCTCTCATCGCACATCTCTCTATTCTTCAATCTCTCATTTTTTATCCCTCCCCTGGGTGGTTGGCGGATAAACAGCAAGTTGCGGCCTCGTGCCCCTAGCATTCTGCTAGATTCTCATTCTGGTGCACAACAATGAGTTTCTCCCACAGAGGGGGTGCGCTACAACTGGGTGTGTAGCAAATCTGCAGCTGACATCGATTTGATGATGCTTTGCCAGGGAGTTTGGACGTGGTTAGATCTGTCCAGATGAGGAAGTGGAACATCTTGATCCATTCCAGTTTGTGCTTCGCACTTGGCTTGATACCTCGCTGCTCGGAGGGTGAGAGAGCTTTCAGCCCTTTGGTATTGACTTCAGTGGTGCCCTCTTCTGGCAGGTAGAGTGCCCTTCTTGGCAAGTATGTTGATGATGGGGAAAAGACAGAACACCTGACTCAACTATGCCCCTAGTTCATCATTTCGACCATTTTTTTTTATTTTTGTTTTCTACTAAAACAATTTTGACCAACATGAGAGTTAGATTAACATGCTTGTTCAATTTTCTGATTCAAAATCATGCAAGTTAGGTTATGAGTACCGAAAATTTTCCTTTTTTGGGTCCAAGAAATGGTCCAGTTTTTGGAAAAGATGGAACAATTTTCGAGAAAATTAGTCAACCTCAGTAAAAATTCTCAAAAACTATTTTTGCAAACGGCCAATGCTCAACAAGCACGGAACCAACTCTTGAGATGCGCAACCTCGGATCCATAAGCAATGGAAAATTGCCCCTTGTCTGAAGGACACTGCATGGCAACGGAAAGTTGCCCCTTGTTTGAAGTGACACCGCGACGTTTTGAATGGCAACAGAAAGTTGCCCCTTATTTGGATAGCATCGCAGCGTACTTGTAGTCAGTCCTCAGAGCGACGAACACAACTAGACTCTCGGATACAGAGAAGACAAAGATGGCCAGAACCATTACATGGACATAGTCGAATTTGAAGTGTTTATGGCTGGACTTCAGAATGAAGTTGCCTACGTATCCCAAACATGGGAATCAAGCCTTACGTAGTTCGGGGTTAAGGTACACTCGGGTATTTAACCTCTCCTTTTTATGCTCTAACTTTTGCCAAGGCGCCTGTTGCAGGTTTTCGACCTTGCGAGCTTTGTTCTTCTTTCTTTTCTTTCTTTTTCATTTTTTCCTCTTTTTTTCTTTTAGGCTCTAACTTTTGCCAAGGCGCCCGATGCGGGTTTTCGACCTTGCGAGCTTCTTTTTCTTTTCTTTTCTTTTTCTTCTTCCTTTGTTCTTCTTTTTTTTGTATATATATTTTTTTTCTTTTGTATGTATTTTTTTGTTTGCTCTAACTTTTGCCTGGGTCGCCCTTTCGGTTTTTCGGCCCAGCGAGCCTCTCAAAGGGTAAAAGGTGTAACTAGTCCATGCCAAATGGTTTTGAGATTGAAGCCCTCTGTATCCAGGAGAGTGGCTGTTGTATTGATTTGCAGGAGGACCCATCTTCGGCTCTTCGAGCACATCGGATATTTTTTGCCCCTAGTTCGAGGGGTGCTTCTGATCTAGCTTTGCAAGCTTCTTGATCTGACTTCGGTGCCTCTTGTTCGAGGGCTGCTTCAAATCTGGCCACACAGGCCTCATATTGTAGTTGACCGTTGAACATTCTGAATTCAAGTTCAAGGTTTGGAAGCAAAGGGGTTGAGTCTCGAGGCTGAGAGCGATCCTAGGCTACACAATCTCAAGAGCGGTTCCACACGGGTCTTCGCAGGACTGCGCAAAACATTTTTTTGAAAGTTTTTAAGAAAGCGACGAATCGCTCGTGCTGAAGACAGTGTAGGACCAATCTGGATCAAAGCTAGGGTCCTTCTCAGTACTCATACTAACAAGCATGATTTCATTCATTAAGGGCTTAGCACGCCTCTCTTTCTTTCAATTTGATCAAAGTTTTGCAAATCCCGAGGAATTCCTTCCTCTTCGTTTTCACCGCAGTGTTCAAAAAGTTTTGAAAAACTTAGGTCGTTACAATGACTTCAAGGCACAAGAGAGCAGGTGGGATGCACTGCCATTTCATTCAAATCCTGGCACAACTAGCACACAGCAGAAGCAAGTGCGAGAGCGTGGAAATCACTGCTGTTTCATTCAAAATCTGTTGGCATAACTGACTCCCTGGCAGAAACAGACTCAAAACAAAACAAAAAGACAAACGCGAAACAAAATGGGTGATGTCCGAGGTAACATCCCCGGAATCACCTGACTCTAACAAAACAGAACTGACTCGATACAGCGAGACAGACTCAACAGGGTTGACTCGATACAACGAGGCGGACTTAACAGGGGTGACCTGATATAACGAGGCAGACTCAACATGGGTGACTCAATACAACGAGACAGACTCAACAAGACTGACTCGATACAACAAGACAGACTCAACATGGCTGACTCGATACAACAAGGCAGACGCAATACCCAAGTAAGAAGGTAGGATAAACAACATTCACAAATGCTCAAAATAGTGCGTGCCATCCATCACATCTGAAGTAAACTGAGCACCGACAGCAAGTGGTTCATCCCCTGATCACATAACAACACAGGTCTAGAGCACCTGGGGTATATCAGACCCTTCTGGAGCTATGGTTCCAAGACTACTTAGCAGAAGAGAAAACAGACAGCACCTCAGCCTGATTTCACTAGAACAGATGTGAGCACAACTGAATGATTGCACTCTTTGCTGAATTCTGCCCCAAAATTCTGCCTGTGAACTGATACCCTCAGGTAAAACTGATTCCCTAAAATATTGATGCCCTCAGGCCTGATGCCCGGACTCGCAAACTGATACATGCATTCTCTGTAGAGATATACTCTAAGAGCACATAGCAAGTAAATGAGAGCCAATACACCCCTATGTTGGGGTAGGGTTTCCCTGTCCTATTTTGTCAGGAGCTAGGGTTTCACTACGCACGCAGCGGTTTCAAACAACCTAACATCGGGTAAGCAACCTGTCCTAGTTTGGAATGGTCACTATGGATCCGAATATGCACTAGGTCGAATGGTCGAAAAGGGTGCCCCGGTAAAACCGGGGTTTGTGTTCCCATACTGGCAGAGCCCGCAACCGGTCAGCCTTATGGTCATGCCTTGACAAGACAAGCCTCCAGCAAACCGTTCAGGAATAGCAGATGGCCAACACGGTGTCCTAGGCGCACCAATGCACATGCAATGCAAAGAAACACATATGTGTAGTCAAAACAGGATATCACGAGTTCGAGTCAAGCTCTCTAAAATCCCCAACAGAGTCGCCAGAAACTGTAGACGTCCCCGAACGCATCCCGGGGCGAGGAGTGCGAGTCCCCCCCCCGTTCTGGCTCGATATTGGGTCACTACAGTTCGAAGGACTCAAAATGTCACGGTTCTAAATCTGAACCAAAGAGTCCAACTCTGGCAAATCGTTTTGAGAAAAACAGATTTTTGAAAGAAGTGCCAAACATGGACTGCTTTGCCAGATTACAGAGTCGCCACCTAAATATTTTAAAAAATGGGAAATTTAGGAAACCCTGACTCGGTGCCAAAGGCCACGTGTCCGTCATCACCAAAGTGACTTGGCTCGGGAGCTTGGGTACGATCGGGGAAGGTCAGCTATGAGCACCCCCTTTCGCCCGGTCCGAAGACCGGCCTCTACTAACCATGATATCCCTTTTTGAAAACCTTATGTGTTCTTATTCCAATTATTAACCTGGAATTACTATGTTATGCGCACAGCAAACAAGTATAGACCAGATTGCCTAATTTGGAAATAAACATTGCATACCCGTTTGTTTGGAAATTAGTTTGAAATTGCTACTCGCAAGTAGGCTAAAACACGGATTTCAACGAGTTATTCCAACTCAAACAATCCAACCTCCACTCACAGGCATTCATGCAGTTATATCATATAAGCACTTAGCCTCATGGTAAGCATGCTATCATGGCAACATTCACACACATGCGATATGCTAAAGCATAAAAGCTCACCTAGTACTCCAAGCCAAAACAGAAGCTTATTAGAAATCCATGCATGGACCTAAGCATACTGAAATGTCTAATGCAACACATGCAAAGATGTCATCTAGGCAGGCTCAGCTATCCTAGACATGGCATGTGAAATGCTACAACTATCACGTATTCAATTTGGAATTGAAAGTACGATGCAGTTTGTGTGATGTACCGAGCCCAATGCATGTCGACAAATGCATGGATGCAAACATGCTTTCATACTGTTATGCTAATTTAAGTATGCCCTAATCTACCATCATAAGCAGGTAAATAAAAGGGAAGAAAGAAGTGGGGGTTGGAAGACATACACACACCCACGCACACTTATTACAAACATGCCCTCACACGGAGGGACCAAAATAATAATACAGTCCGAATAATGAATAAAATTAATTATTACAAAACTCTAATTACTTAATAAATAAATGCAAAATAAAAGGGGGCCACAGCCCCTGCCTCGGGATGCGCGAATGATGCATGCTTCAGCCCGACTTGCCCGAAAACCCGCACCATGCCACTGCTCCCTCTGCTTTTGCTGCCCTGCCTCTCTGGAAAATTGCCAGAGTCCTAGGACACCTTCCACATACCCTGAATATTACCACCGGCTGAAGGGTTTGACCATCGGCTGCAGGGTTTGGCCACCGGCTGCAATTGAGATTATCGGCACAAAAAGTGTGCCGGTCGGCACTGAAGAGTGCCGGTCGGCACTAAATTCCTGCAGGAGACAGTTTTGACAGCAGCAGACAGCAACAGAGCATGGTATGGAATTTTGGGACAAATGTATGCACGGACACACTCCCTATCATGCAATAGACTCAAGGGAGCATGGCCCTCGACCCCCGGGCCATCAATCACGCATTTCAATGCATGATGGCCCAAGAAGCCAAAGTGTGCAATTTCAATGTGGAATGAAATGCACATAAACAAACAAAAAGCTCAACCTCTATCATACTCAATTCAAGAGGTAAAGCATGCATGTCAAATGCAACCTAAGCATGCAATCTAACATGCAATATGAACATGCAAGTATATAAACATGATAGGCACACAACCTAAGCAACACATAAAAAGTAAGCATGCTACAACACATGAGGGAATGGACTTAAACTAGATTAGGCAGCCTCAAACAAGCCTAAAACAGTGGCCATAACCAAGGAAGTGAAGGCCAAACACATATGCACACATACACATGCAAAGGTACCAACACTTAGGCATAATGAAGCAAGCTTTAAGCACACTTAAAGGAAGCTAAACATGAACAACTAGCATGCATTATAAAGCTCTGAAATCATGCAAAACATGGTGCCAAACCAAGCTAAACAAGACCAAACAAAGCATGCAAATAGCCCAAGTGCTTGAAGCAAGGCAATGAGGCTTTGAACCACACTTGACAAGACCAATCATGGCAAGACTCAAGTAACCAAAAACAGGTTTTCAGCATGCAAAAACACACCCAAAATCCATACACATGGCATCCCAAAAGCTCTGAACACACAAGCATGCACAAGGCACCCTTGAATGCATAAAAGGACACACCCTTAAAGCATGAAAGAGATGACAAAAATGAACATGTGAGCATGGATTAGGGTCTGAAATAGCATGTAAGAGGGTTCCAAACCCTTGAAATCATGGAGGCAATGCATCCTACACATGCACCTACTTGAAGCATACAAGCTACAATGCAAAGGGGGTATACAAAGCATGCCAAGATTGACCCAAACAACCTTGGACAGACCTTATACATGGCAAAACAAGCACATTTTCAGTTTATGACCAGCCACAAAAACAGAAGCAAGATAGGCTAACAAAGCATGCAAAATTACGGTAAATAGAAGAGATTTCAAAGCAAGTAGCACATGGAGTATGCAAACGATGTTGAGCCCTTCAACAATGTTGAAGAAGGGCTCAAAATAAGCCTACTTGCAGCTTACATTATGCCTCAAAACAGATTATAAATCAGCCAAATATACTATGCAAGAATCATGGCATATAAGGGGGTAAAGAGATAGGTGCTAGATGCTGCCACCAAACAGCAAGGGGTCCTCAATCAAACATGAAGAGGACCCCAAAATAAGACTATTTGAAGTTTGGGTCGGAGCCCAAAAGTGCTTGCAACTAGGGCTAAGAAATGAAGCAAGAAAATGCAAGAAAAGGGAAGAGGATGACTCACCCTTGAAGACCAGCAAACCAGCACCTCTTGGACCAAGTTTAGGTGCTCCTAAGCTCTGAAGAACAGCCCCAAGTCGCTGGAATGGATGTTGGAGGTGTTGTGCTATGGGTTGGTGAAGGAATGGCCAAGAATAATGGACTTTTGGAGGCAAAGGAGTGAGATATAGAGAGAGATAGAGGGTTGTATCTATCTATATCAGATATATATCTATATATCTCTGGTTTTTGTTCCAAACTCCCAACCCTAGACAAAGGAGAGGAAGCCTTCCTTATATAGGCAATGTAAGGCTCTTAACTTAATGGCTAAGCAAAGAGAGGGAGGTTCAAGAGGTGCAAGAGGTTCTTGGCTTCTAAGAGAAGCTAATACAGCTGGCCAAGCTTCTCCAAGAAGCTTGGCCAAAGGTTCAAGCTCCTAGAGGAGAGAGGGGGTCAAAGGGCTCATAAGGGTGCAAAATGTGCACATGCATGCACGTGGATGTGGTTCTGTGCATCCCAGCTGGCACACCTGGTATGCACTAAGCTTGGGGGGTGCAAAGGGTTCAGGTCGGCCAGAAGGTTTGATCATCGGCCAAAATAAAGTGCCGGTCGGCACTCTTTTCTGCCGGTCGGCTAAATAGAGTGCCGATGGATGATTCCTTGGTCAAAACATGGCCGGTGGGTATGCAAATCGAAGCTCCGGAAGTTAGCTTTCCAATGGCGCAAACCTTGCATCAAAATTCCTTCTGTGCAAAAAGTTATGCCCTTTTCCGTGAAGTCGCGCAGACTCGATCTAACCGGGATGATGCCCAGCTTCAACCAATCATATCTCCTCCACCCGGACTTGGCTCTAGGAGATTCTTGAGTGCAAAGTGAATCCCCGGAAGTCTTCTTTCCAATGATGGTGGCCTCATAGCTTAACTCCAAGTATGCAATTGAATAAGCCCGATTTAGCGAGGGCTGCTCGATTCTCTTCTACCCGGATTCATGCCGAACTTCTCCCAGACCAATTTTCTCCTCTCCTTTCCTCTTTTCTTCAACTCCAAACCCCTAAACAAAGTGTTTTGAAGGGTTTGCCTCTCTTCTTGCCGAAGAAACTGAATCTTTGGCCTGCACATCTCTCAACACCGAGCAAACCATCAGTAATGCCCAAGTCTTAAGGGCGGTCAAAAATGGGGTGTCTACAGCATGTAAATGGAACACAATAAAAACCAAATAAGTAATTTATGGTTCCTTAAAGTGCACCTTTCACATCTTAGAATAAAGAACTAAGATTTCAGTTTCTATGATTGTATTTATCCAGAAAACTTTTTCTTTGAACCATAAAGTGCATGCTTTGAGTTAGGATATTCAATCGTGTACAACTACTGTAGAGTATTTGGCCTGGTATATGCCTTTACTATTTCCTGTTTGTTCTTGGGTTTTGTTTGAAGTTTCATGATAATGGCAAGCAACTAGCTGAGTAACTAATACAGGGTATTGAGACATAACTTGAGATTTGATAGAGTTGTGGAAGAAATAAAGAGTCATGAGTTTGGTATCAGTAATTGTTCCATATCTTGTGAATTGTAAATAGATTTTTTCACAATCTATCTTGCCCATGCTTATATGCCCCCTATTTGTGAACGGTGTAAATTTCTCGTTTTTCTTTTTTCACCCAGAAAAACCATCTTATGATGAAATCTCAACAAGTCCTCTAATCTATTTTTCAAAGAATTGAATGATACTAGTGAATAATTTGAAATATCATTTAAGTTGAAATGATATATAGGAAAATGATAGAGAGGAACAAAGCAATTCCTTTTAGGAACTTAATTGGTAGCCTGGCATGTAGATTATTGAGTTTGGAGTAGCATATTATGTGATAATTGGCATGCATCAGTTTTCAAATCTCATTTGATTGTGTAAATTTCTTATTACCAATTATGTGTCAAATCTGTCTTATCTAGGTGTTCGACATAATTTTGTGTATTGTGGTTGTGATATTGCTGCTTTCTTGAATACTTTGCAGTTTGAACTTATATTGGTTTCCATGTAACTTACCCTAACATTTTTATATGTTACTTTATTATCAAGCATTATATTTGTCTTACTAATGATACATTTCATTGTTATATTGGTTCATTCTTCCTTATAGGAACAATCAAAAGCCAACATCGCGAACAAAGAAAATATGAATACAAAACATAGGTGTGGTTCTAGGTCAATCCCTGTTAGAGTAGAAAAACTAGTACGTATCCTTGTAGTTTAAGAATTATATTAGATTCTTAGCTTTATTTATTGAATATTTGGTCTATCAAATTAGGCACGAGAAAAGAAGATGCTACTTGATCTAGTAGAGTTTTACAAGGAAACTCACTATAATGAGAAAACACATATGTGGATCTCATCTAAAGCTCAGGGTAATTATGTGAGTATATATTGCAATTTTTTATTAACAAAATTTAGATTATTATTTGTTATAATCTTATTTAATTTTCTAATAATTATTTATTTTTTTAATATTTGATAGGAAAATATGATACAGACACAGGCTAATCACCTTTCACAACCGGGTTCAATCCATTTGATCGCAGAAGAGCTATCAATCAAAGTCCTAAAGCCAAGGTCTGGCTACGTAAAGGGACTTGGCATGTGACCTTCATCCTCTATTAGGAGGACCATTACCATATATGCTGAAACAAATGATTATGTGAAGCGCCTTAAGATGCAAATACAGACACAGAAGGAAAAAATACAAATGCAGAACAATAAAATAGAAGATCTTGAAGAGGGTAGGAAGAAGCAAGGAGAGATAATGGCAGATGTCGTCAACTTTCTAAGGAGCAAAGGATTCACTGGACACTTTGGAAGTGGAGGGGACTCATTCTCAAGTGGACATACTTCTTGGTAAAGTATATTAACTTTAATAAAACAAATTTTATAAAAGAATATATGTTTGAAGAATTAGGAAGTAATGGAAACGTACATAGGACACCCAATTTGTACAGGTGCACGGGATGTATGAATTGTGAATTAGTCTAAAAAATAATTTGATTCTCCATACTTAAAGCTTCAAAGAAGGCTGTCGAAAGGCTAAATTATCACACAACTACAAATTTGTACAGGAACCAACACAAACACCTTAGGAGGGACAAATATAAGTTGTATGAACTTACGGCACATTAATGGGATGCACCATTTGTGAATTAGCCTTAAAATTAATTTTTTGTTCCCATAATCTTGAAAAAAGTCTGTTAGAGGGATAAATTATATAATTGATCTAATTGTAAATTGATTAGTTACTAATGCTTTTAATTTTTTGTGTAATTGATTAGTTACTAAAGCTTTTAATTTATTTTTTTGCAGATTGGATTGGGGTGGCATTTTTGACATGCAACAATGATCTAATTTGCTTGAATGTTCATTTTTGTTTGATAAGGATACACATACTTTGTGGAGTTGCACTAGTTCTTGTTGGATGTTTGGTGCAATTGCACTAGTTATAACTGTTGGATATTTTGTGAATATTGCACTAGTTATAACTGCTGGATATTTTGTGGATATTGCCCTATTTTATTGTATTAGGATGAAATTATGTGTAATGATGAATGGATATTTTCATTTTGTTAATTTGTAAATGTGTTGATTTATAGCAGATTAAGTTAACTTGTGATGGAATTGTTTTATTAAACAGGTTTCAACATGAACATGGTTATATTTGTTGAACAAAAAATTCAAATTTTGATAAAATAGGTGTATAATGTGGAAAAAAATATTATGGAATTAGTGACAAAATTTTTCATCCCTAAAGAAGGTTTTTTTTGTCCCTTATTTGGCTTAGGTGGTTGACTAATTTTGTCATGAATTCTTTATTTCATCGCTAAATGAATTTGTCATGATGAAGTCACATTTTGTCACTATTACCCTCAATATGTGACGAATTTTTTTGACATTATTTCATTATTTTTAATGATGAATTTGTTTTTGTCTCTATTGGTAGCGTCTTTGACAATTTTTTTTCGTCTTCTTATATTAAACGCGACAAAATTATTTCGTCTCTACTTCTTATATTTATAACAAAATACTTGTCTTGAATTCCTTCCTTTAATGACAAAATATTTTGTCGCTAATTACTTACAAGTATGTTCCCAACAAAGTGTATTGGAGACAAAAAAAAAAAAAAAAAATCGTCACAAATTTACCCTTTTCAATGACGAATTTATTCTTTCGTCTCTAAGACCTTTTAGCGACGACGCTTTGACAACAAAACAGGTGACGACAACTTTTCGTTGTAATTAGTTTGGGTGACGAAATGTATACATTTGGGGACAAATTTGTTTCGTCTTTAAATCCCAAATTTGTTATAGTGACTAGAGTAAAATTTCCCTTTTTGTGAAATACAAATTTCAATCTAACTCAATCCTCAAATTAAGTCATAAATTCACAACAATATCATGTAATCATCTTCAAAACAAAAGCTACTAAGTTAAAAAGTAACCCTACCTCAAACAAAGAGCAAGAAGGCTAGACCTCTAGGAGAATCCCTCGCAAGGACGAAATCCAATCGGTAGGAAGGAAGATCTTCACTTATACTTCTCTTCTTACAAGAGATTTTGAGTTAGATCTTAGTGAAATGAAAGGTATTAAAGTGAGGAGCTTAGGGCTTTTCAGAAGGAGAGGAAGGGGAAAAAAATAGAAAAGAAAAGATGGAGAAATAATCTAAAAAGTAACTTTTAAAGTTGCTGAATTCGCGCAGACTGCTCGAGCGGTGAACAACACCTATCAATACTTTTGTCTGCAAAACGAGATATTGAGAGCCCTGAATCTTCGCTCGAGCGACCATTAGTTCGCTCTAGTGGTCCACCCTGACCTGCAAAACTACTGGATGCTTGCAATCTTCGCTCGAGTGGTACTTTCACCGCTCGAGCGGTCACCTGGAACAAAATGTCATAGAGAGGATCAAAGTCCAAAAGAACTTAATTGATAGTGAATAAATAAAAAGGTGGTGCTAAATCCACACAGTGAATAGGATAGCCCATGTCGCCCCAATGAAGCGGACTGCTTATGTGACGTTCATGTGGAAACTTTACTTATATTTTTTATGATATTAAATTTATTTGTTGTTAATAACATAAGATCTCTTATCAATTATTTTTTTGATAAATTCTATATCTCTAGTAGTATTAGTATTTAGTAGAAAATTACATCATTGTTGACAATTTTCTATTAATACTATTACTTGATTACGATCTAACAACAAATCTTGAACATACAAGTGATGATAAATGATAAACACATAAAATAAAAAAAATAAAAATAAAATAAAAAACTTATTACTTCTGATATTTTTAAGATGCTTTTGATTTAGGCCCACTATACTTTCAAAGTAAGAACAGTATCTAAAGATTTTGACTGTTACCTAAACATAATCGGCACAGGGCTCTGGCAATGGTAAGTTTCCAGTTTATAGAGGTGGCTAACCCCAACCTTTCCTTCCTTAGATCAGGCATAGCACATAACTGTTTCATTTCCTACCTCAGACCGTAACTTTAGAAACTGCTTCTTTCATTATGTGTAGGAGACTTAAGATCAATAATATGTCATATAAAAGCAGTACACTCTTTTTGAAAAGAAAATATTTTTATTTATTGAGCATTAAATTTACAAGGAAAAAAGGGGTGTTTGTAAACTATTAGATTCTTAAAGTATTATTTGCTCTAAGAAGGCCTAAGATCCAGACTTCTTTCTTGGTCTTGAGTATACTCTAAGTAATTTGTGTCCCATTTTATTCTCTATTAAGGCCTTTATATAGGCACTTATGGACTTCAAGTCTAGATTTCAACCTAATCTATAAACATAAAATATTTTACATATTATATTTTATTGCTAATAGAAAACAAACAAGCGACAAGCAGGTGGCTGTAGTCAGGTGATCACATGTTACTGAAAAAAAACAGACAAGTTGGTGGAGTGGTCACATGGATGTATAGCCCATTTAGCCCTTGGTTTTGCAAATCCGCACATAATTTTGTCAATCCATTGCATTCTCCAAATTTCATACCCCCTCATCACCCATGACATCACTAAGATCATAAATCTCGTCATATTCTTCAAACATTTCATCACATCCTTCTAGATCTTACTCTATCAAATATTTTTCCAAAAACTTAAATCCTCTTTAAGACAAATGTGTTTCAGAATCTACCTGTTCTAAGTAATCATATACTGATTCATGAGGTAATCCTAGAACAATTATTTTTTCCTCTAATGATGGTGTTATTGCAAAGGTGGTCCTTTCATAATGAACTTGATGAAACCATAAAATTGATTTTCATTACTCAAAAAGATATTACACTTGAGTTTTTATACAACCACACAGTACAATCTCTATTCCTAACTAACTGCACTAACCTCACCCAACAGCCTAACCACATATCACTAACTAACTAAAATATTGTTACAATGTAACCAACTCATACGTGCTTAGTACATACACACCTATACAATCCATACACACTAAGCTTCTTTTGTTTTATTAAGGACTGCAACCTGAGCTATGGCTGCAGTCTCAACCTCGTCAACACAATGTATAGTTGTTGCTAGCTTAGCCTTCTCAGCACTTGTAGACTTTATTTCCTCAACCCCCTACAAGCTGATGGGAAGAGCAGTGACCAGATGCTTGGACTGTAAATAATGAAATTTGGATGTTAACAAAGGCTTTGTAAAAATATCAATAATCTGATCAAAGATATACTTAAGGACAAGTTTTCTTGCAGATATCTTTGTCCTTAATAAAACAACAATCCACTTCAATATGTTTTGATCTAGCTTGAAAAACAGGGTTAGAAGTAAGAGCTATAGCTGATTGGTTATCACACCAAAGAATAGGTGGGGTAGGTGCATAAATGCCTAAGTTGACAAGAAGCATTTGTGGCCAACTAAGTTCAACAGTGGTATGAGCCAAAGATTTGTATTCAGCCTCAGTAGAGGACCTGGATATTGTAGGTTGCTTTTTAGCAAACCAGGAAATCAAATTAGAGCCAATAAATACACAACAGCCGGAAGTAGATTTCCTATCTAAGATATCTCCTACCCAATTAGAGTCAGAAAAAGCCTGTAGAGTAAAGGAACTGGGCTGGAAAGTAAGCCCATAAGAAAGAGAACCTTGAACAAATCGAAGAATCCTTTTGAGAGTAGCAAAATGACAATTAGATAGAGCATGCATGTGTTGACAAACTTGATTGATAGCCAGAGACAAATCAGGTCTTGTTACAGTCAAATATTGTAAAGCTCCCACCAAACACCTATACAGCTTAGGCTGATGAAAAGGAAGAACAACAGAAGGAGTGTTAGAGGTCTTGACAACAATGGGAGTGTTGCAAGTTTGCAAGAAGTCATACCAACTTTGGAAAGAATCTCAAATGCATACTTGTATTGAGAGAGAACATAGGAGCTACCAACTAACTTGATGGAAATACCTAAAAAATAAGAAATGGGACTTAGCTCTTTCATGGCAAAGATAGTGTGCATTTGTTGAATAAGAAACTGAATATGAGCAGCACTACTCTCAGCAAGAAGAATGTCATCAACATATACAAGCAAAATGATGATAGAGGAAGAGGATTTCCGAATGAAAAAGGAATTGTCACAATGACTGTTTACTAACCCTTGACCAAGCAAAAACTTAGAGAAACTGGAATATCAAGCTCTAAGGTCTTGATTGAGTCCATAAAGGGCCTTTTGAAGTTTGTAAACATGATGAGGATAAGTTGGATGTGAAAAACTAGGAGGCTGTAACATATAAACTTCCTCAGCCAAGACCCCATGGAGAAAAGCATTGCTTATATCAAAATGCTTGAGAGTCCAATTATAGTGCAAAGCCATGCAAAGCAAAACTCTAATAGTGGGTTGTTTGGCCACTGGGCTAAAGGTTTCATTATAATCAACCCCTTCTTGTTGGAAAAAACCTTTGGCAACCAACTGAGCTTTATGTTTGGCAATAGTGCCATTAGAATTTCTTTTGACTTTGAAAAGCCATTTGCATCCAATTGGTGT